>VZSZ01000557.1:211643-324198 GCA_013398815.1 Ibidorhyncha struthersii | reverse complement strand
AAAAAAAAGCGTCACAACTGTATGAACACCTGGAGATGACTAAAACCACAGGGGGATTTGGGATCCAAGACCTGTGCTAGTGGATTCAGTGGGCGAAGGGTGACGTTATCACTGATGCCCACAGTGCAGCTGCCTGACTATATTTTCCTTAGTGGCTGCAGCCAAAGTTCGCAGAACTAACATGAAATTTAGCGGTTGCAAGTCATTTTAACTATTCTTTTCTGTAACGGTATCCTCCCGCTCGCGAAGGGGCCAGCCCGTGCCTGGGCAGGCTGCGGCGGCCGGCTCAGGGGGTGCAGGCTCTCCCAAGCCTCCGCGTTTGGAGAGGAGCAGCAGACGTGGGGGCACTGGGTGGGCCGGGGCCGGGCACTGCTGCGCCCCAGCACGCAGCCCCACCGCCCCCTTGGACGGGGGCGCGGAATGATGCTGTCGTTTGGGTCAAATGGGTAAAAGATGCAGTGTGACATAATGCAGCCTAAACGCAACCTGAAGGGTGCAGCTCCGTGTTGCTGCTCTGTAAGGGCCCCTGCTAACGCTCGGGGATGTCACGCCGAGTTTTGCTCCCGAATTCCACGGGCTTTAACTCAGGCATGAGGCGTGGAGGTGGCAATGCGGCTGCCCTGGCCCCAGGTGGGCGCAGGGACGAGCCGGGGGCTTCCCCCTCCTCTGTCCTGCTTTGCCTCTCCTCCGCGTTGTCACGTTTTGAAGCCCTGTTTCTTCATGCCTCTTACAAGCTGTAACATTTCTTTCTCCTCATTTTTGGGTTTTTGTTGTGTTCTTTTTTTTTTTTTTGGTGGTAGGCAAAATGAAGATAATGAAGAATTTTTGCCAACTGGAGAAACCTCCATAGACTCCTACCCAAACTGGTTAAAATTCCACATTGGCATTAATCGGTACGAGTTGTATTCCAGAGATAATCCTGCAATTGAGGCTTTGCTACAAGACCTGGTCTCCCAAAAGATAACCAGTGTTGGTATGTTCGGATATATCTCATTTTTTATGCTTATTTGCTCGTTGTTCAGGATCTCATTGCTGTTTGAATATTAACGAATATTTTGCATGGCTTCTCTCCGGCGTGCCTACATCGCTTCCCGACTTGTGCACTCATTTTCCCCGTTAGGCATGACGAGATATTGCCAGCTCTGTACTACCTGAAAAGCCTCCAGCCAGGCAAACCCCTTTCCTTCCAGGGATCTTTTAGGCCCAATCGGGCTGAAAGTGCCCAATTCGGTTCTTTAAGATGAATATGATGATTTAAAAAAAGGACGGCAAAAAGCAGATAGCATCTTGCTGGAGCTGGGTTTGTATGAGGGACTGGTTGTTACTGGAAAGGCTGTGCCCGGCGGTGGGGGCTGTGCAGGGCTGCCGCCCCCCCTGGTGCCGTGTAGGGAGCCCCAGACAGAGCGCAGCTCTGTTCCGCTTGGGAATCCATGGCGGGGATGCTCCCCGGTCAGCCTCGGGCTCTGGGTAGGCAAGGTGACACGGTTCGGGGCTTTTCTCTGGGGCTCTTTAATGGCGGCGTGTGTCTCCTCGAATTCAGCTGCGCAGGGGGAAAAGCCCCACAAGCCCAAAGGCGATGCCTGGGGTGCTGCGCACACGCGCAGCCGGGGGCTCAGGGGTGGAGCGCTGCAGCACAGCCAGCGGTTGCCATCGCGCAGCCAGTGGTCGCCGTCGCACAGTCAGCCGCTGCTGTCAGCCGCACTGAAAATGAGGTTCCTTGCACTGAGGGCAAAGTTGCCGAGCCCGTTTCGGAGGGCCGGAGTGGCAGGAGCCGTGCGGATGGGTGGTATGCTGGCACCGGGGATGAGGTCAGCGGGGCTTTATCCCCGCGAGGCAAAAATTCCCCTGGCTTCAGCAGGAAACGGCCCGGCGAGCATAGCGCGAGCAGCCCCAAGGTTTCCATTTTCCGTCCTGTGTGAGTCACAGCGGCTGCCGAGCAGGGGTGAGGGAGATCCTCGGTCGTCAGGGGTGGGCTGGTGTGGCTGATCCGGCTGGAGCAGGTGTGAAAAGCAGGATGCCACAGAAGAGCTGCTCCGGCAGGGATGGGGCTGTGCTCGGCACACAGCCCTGCTCCGGGCTCTCCTGGGCTGATTTCGGCATAGAGCAGTTTGCGGTACCCGGGTGCCACCCCACGTGCTGGATTCCAGGTCCAGCGGAGACATAGCTCATGAAAGATGACAAACACAGGCTCGTTTAGTAACCTGTGATGGGCTTTCTGTCCCCCAAATTCTGGATCGGAGTGATTCATGAAGGAGCTCGGGTTTGACAGCGAAGCCATGTGTTGTCCCTTCTCTAGCTGAGCTGTGACCCCGCAGCAGCAGCAGGCTCTGCGCCGGAGGGTGACGAGGGACGTGGTGACTGTCTCCTTGACATAGCCGGCACCTTTCCTGACCTCTCCCCGCATTGCCAACCCATTTCTGGAATATTAATGACACGCGCGAGTGGGGATTGAGCCAGTGCTCTGTAACAGATGTGTTACCGTTGCTCTTTGAGCACATCCATCAGGGAGGAGAAGGTGGAGGCTGTCCCCAGCTCTGTGCAGAGGTGATGTTCAACCAAACCCTCTCTCCTGGCTCACCTGCTGAGGTTTACACAAAATGCATTGACCGTAGCGGTGTTTGGTACTGCGTGGCTGCTGGGTGCACTGGTGCTGTGCGGGCGGTGAGCCCCTGGGGCAGGTTGCCCCGAGAAGCTGTCGCTGCCCCATCCCTGGAGGTGTTCAAGGCCAGGTTGGACGGGGCTTGGAGCAACCTGGGCTGGGGGGAGGTGTCCCTGCCCAGGGCAGGGGGGGTGGAATGAGATGGTCTTTAAGGTCCCTTCCAACCCAAACCATTCCATGATTCTATGATCTCTGTTTACCTCTTCAACACTTCAGAGCTCAGGAGGACATGCAGTGTTTGCAGCAAACTCGGCAGCATTCGAACCGTGATGTCTGTCACTTCTGCAGAGCAGTGGGACGGTTAAGGCTGATGTAGGGATGTAGAAGCTGGTGGGAGAAGAAGGGAGGTAGGAATGAGAAATAATAGTTCAGTACTTACTCGTCACTTGATCTTCTGGGCTCGATCTTCACTTGTGCTTCTGGGCATGTTGCTTAACCTCGCTGTGCTTCAGTTAACCTAGCAGCAAAGTGGTTATCATAAAAAATAGGAGTGAAATCCTCACCCTGGTGACGTAAGTGGAAGTTTTGCCATTTACTTCCCTTGGGGCCATGATTTCACCTAGCGTGTCATATAGACGTGTCGTGAGTTTTCCATTAATTATGATTTTGATAGAGCTTTCAGATCAACAGGGGGAAAGGGCCATGGAGGAAGATTTATGATTGTTATTAGCGATTTCCTGTGGGATTGTCTCTCTGTTAATGTTTGAACAAGGCTCTTCAGAGCACTGTAGGGCCCCTTATGCCCCTAACAAAAACACAGAGCCACAGTTTCTAGCAGTGATCAGGATCATTTCCATCAACTAAAAAATGAGGTACATTTGGTATTGGTATCGGTCGCTGTGGGAACCGACAGGGAATGATTCCTGCACGTAAATCCCAGTCTAAACTCAAGCGTATGGAAGTGGAAGGGGACTTTTGCCAGTGCAGAGATACCAGGACCCAAGTTTTGCTGGTAGCATCCACTGCCCACCTCTGTAGGGATTCAGGAGCTTTGTCAGATTGCAAAGAAAGAAAGAGTATATTGTTAATATACTGCTGGGTTGTTTTTTCTTTTTTGTTACACAGTGCAGTGTTTCTTAGTTTATGTTGCAAATTCTTTGAGTGTTTAAAAATATATGTTTTAAAATAATACCTGCCAGTTTTCAGCTTTACTGCAGAGCAGCAGCAGGGATTCAAAAGCATGTAAGCTGATTAATAAAGAGTAATATATTTGACCAAAGGACATTTATAGGGCTGTTCAATTCTCTTGCATATTGCTGCATATCTGTCTGGGTTTTTTTTTTTCCTTATGGTCATTTTTTGTTGTTTTGCTTTTTGTTTTCTATTTTTCAGGCAGCTGCAAAGATGCCAGGTTAGAAGTATAAAATAAAGGGAAACCTTCATAATGCCCAATCTTCAGGCTTCTTTTTGCAAGCAGGACAATTAAATACACAGGCTCACATGCATTAGATGAAATGGGATATTGCTTTATCCAGTTTCTTCCCAGGGTTCAGATTTGCTTTGGCTCTAATAGAATTAGGTGATTTGCTGTGCGGGTTCCTGATACCTACTGTAATTAGATCCAAACTGCAGCTAAACAGCTTTCGTAGCCACATTGTGATTTCCCCGCTCAGCTTGCATTATTTATGGAGGAGAGTGGTGACCAGATTGATCCCCCACCATCTATCAGAACCGCTCACACCACTCTGTAGCGTGCAGTGTTATTTTAAAATGAAAACGGCGACAGAAGCAATTCCCCAGAGCAGGGAGCACCAAGGTGACATTTTCTTGATGTTAAAGTTTAAATGGAACAAATCCATGGCTGGGAAGGAGCGTCACATTCAGCTCCCACAGTGACACCTAGAGCTGGCCTTGGAAAGGACAGGGTTACCCCGGGCGCTCAGGCTGAGGAGGTATTCTGTGCCCTGCGTCAATATATATATATATATTTCCTATTCATTTTGTTCAGCATAAAGGGATAGCTCTTAATTTGATTTAATTCACTGAAAATTTCCGCTTGCCATAAATAGGAGCCTAGAGAGAATTGTTTTTCCACCGAGCACTGAAAGCCGGTTTTCAGAAGCAGCACATGCACAGGCAATTGCACGTTTCCTTCGCCTTTCATAACGGTTTATTGCATGCATAAATAACCATAGTTAGCTATTTTCTTGCATATTTACAAGACGTCTGTGCATAATTGTGGCAGCGCTGTCAGCAGTTTAACGACAGATACGGCCCGGTGCGTCGTAGGGGCAGCCTGGTCTCGCCGCTGCTCGTACGGCTGGCCGGAGGGGCTGCGCTGGGGGGTCGCCTGCGGGCAGAATGGCCTTTCGTCATTCCTGTGCTTGGTTGGGGTTTATTTTTTGAGTCTTTAAATTCTCTGGTTGGGAAGGTTTGGAAACATTCCCCGACCAAGTTCGTTTCTGAACCTGCGATGCCTTCGGTTTGTACAGGCGGTAATTAGAAAGCAAGCACGCAAGATTACTCACGCAGTGAATAAATGCTGCAATTAACTCAGGTGGACTCTGCTTCAAGTCAGGGAAAAAAAAAGAAAAAGACAAGACGCCTAATATTGAACCTAAATTCTGGTGATAAAGGAAATTATAAAAATCACATCCAAAGGAAGGGCAAAAAGTGCTGTTGAGAACATGTGAAAAACTTAATGAAATGTAGAACCATTGATTTACTGTATAAGAAAACAATTAATCTGCCAAGATTCAACAGATTGATTTACAATTCCAGATGAAAGGAGGGGACTTAAAATGTACAACAAAGCCTCTGAATGATTTCACAGATCTCTCCCCCTCCAGAAGCCTCTTACTCTCTTGACTAAACCAAGAAAGGTCTTTAAAAACAAGTTAGCAGAATTGGCTGAACAAGAACAAATTAAGAGATGATGAGGGCTTGAATTTGTTTTGAAATTTGTTCTTTACAGCTTGAACAGGGCCATGTCTCTACCCTGGGGCAGAGTATTACTTGTTAAAGCCAATCAACATGTTTAGGTTAGATTTAACTTGATCTATAAATAGGAATCCAAAATGGATCTGAACGTCCTCTGTTTCAGATGCTACTGCATCTCAGACTTTGACTGGATCTCACTTCTCAGGCGTTACCTTTGAATAATTAGATACTTTTTAAAATGTTTGTTGGATTCTGACCAAAAGCCAGGTTCAGAGGTCTTTTGAGACTCTCGCTCTCCATCAGAAGAGCACACGGTCCGGACAGGCCAGTAGGATGAGGGCTGTCCAGTAGGCAGAGGGGCTGGAAAGCCAGCCCAGTTCAAATTCCAGGTCCTTTTGGGCCAAGTCCCTTTGGGCAACGTTGGGTCTCTACTAGGGGTTAGTACCAGAGGCTTTAGAAGAGACTTTGAAACCCTGTAGCACGTGGTTAGAAGATGATTGAGAGATGATACATAGCTCTTCTTTGATATTGGATGGTGTCTGTGGATCAGGAGGGGAATTCAGGTCCTGTTTTGGTGAGGTGGTAGGGAACAAGGTGGGGAAGTAGCAGATGCGGCACGTGACCCTGACAGCAGGCTCGTAGGTGGAGATGGAGCGAGGATCTTCGGAGGCTCGATCCAAAGTCCATCAGAGAAAACAGAAGGAGTCCCACCAATTTCCCTGGTCTTTGGACAGGACTCTAATCCCACAGACACTCAAGCAAAAAGATATCTCGGGGAATTTTTTGCAAAGCCTCCTGAAATGAGGAAGATTTCTGTTCACACCTGAAAGTCCTTTCACTGGGTTAACAGGAAAGGTTAATGCTGCTTTCCATTTCCTTCTATTTCGAGGGGAGAAGAGAGACTTTGAGTTGCCTGAAGATAAAACGTAATGATTGTGTTGGGATTTGTTTTTAACACTGTGCCAGTACGTCCAGGAGCTGTATGAGACTTGATTTGAGGTACCTGCTGGGAGCTAGCAGGTTTATAAAGCCTTTTACAGAGCTGTTCATGACCTGTGATGTGCCAGTATATTCAGAAACCCTAAAAAAAAAAAGGTGAATTCAGAGTGCGACTAGAGTTTCTCCTGGAGTCAGTACAGCCTTATGTTGCAAGGCCTTCTTAAAAATACCTAAGGCTGCTAATGGTAGAGGTGACAGACTGCAGTGGTGTAGCATCCTCCAGTTGCTTGGAAAATTGTATATGCTGCTTCTGGGTATTAGAAATTCTTGAGAAATGTTCCTCTGGGCAGTAGGTGAAGGGACAAGGACACCTCCAGATAAGCAAACAATGCTTGTTGAGGCTAAGCTCCTGGGAGACAACGGGGCTCCCGGCCTTTGGCCATAATGGCCAGAGGGACATGTTTAACGGAGGTCTGAGCAGGAAAGGGAGTTCCTGAAGGAATACAGCTCAGAAAACGAGAGGAAAACCCATAGGCAGATGTAACGCTAAGTTAGGGCAAGGGAAGTGATCTAACCTAGGGGTCTGAGGGAATCGTCTCCAGTGGGATCTGCTCTTTTCTGGCATTGCCACCCCCAAGATTTGGGCACCCCAGAGGGCTCCCAAGTTTGCTTAGTTTAGAGGTGCATGAAAGGTTTTGTTGAGTCCAAAAGGACAGTCTAAGCTCAGGTGTTTCCCTCTCTGCAGGGATTACAATGTTAGACTCTACCTAGTCTGGGCTTGGAGGGTGGCTTTGAATGGCCTCCAGCCTGGCCGGCCCCTCCGCAGCCCCAGCGGGATTATCAGTGTGGGAGTCCGGACGGTGTGGGGGGACGCCAGTGTGAAGCTCAGGCACAGGCTGCTGCCCACGATGCACGTGGCTTGCAGCGTGCCCTGCCGGAAGGCACGAGGGGACGCCGTAACAACCAACGTCACCCTCTGGTTTGGGGAGGTCCAAAGTTTACTCCTAGCAGCAGCGGGGGGACAACGTGCCAGCACAACTTGTGTTTGGTTGGGGCCACTATTGCAACCAATTAAGGCAATACAATAAGATGGATCTGAAAAGACCAGGGAGATGCTTTTGTCTTACTTCAGCTCAATTCCTTCTGACAGGAAACCAGGCCTTTGTGTCTCATGGAAGAATTATTCTGAATTGTTAATCTTCTTCATACATTTCCCTGCTTGGTGATGACACACTCATTGTTGAGTTCGGCTGCTAACAAAATCATTATCTGTCGAGTGGCTTCAATTTGCTGAGAAACCAGTCCTCTTAGCGTATCTGAAACTTTGTGCCTAGAAAAGGGCACGCTGGAACATCTTTTTTTCTTCTTCTTTGCATTGATGTGGTTTCCCAAACACTTGGCTGCCCAGCCGTGCCTCAGTGGGCTCTATCCTTCCCTTTTCTCGGGTGGGCTTACTGGACCTGTGCTATATTTTGAATGTACACGTCTCATGGAGGAGAGGGAGCCAATCTCTAAGCCCCGAGCTCCTCAGAATCGAATGAAGCCGCATAGATTACATACATTTCAGAGAAAATTTAGAGAAAAACTGGTCTTCGGTTGGTGGAAGCCGTCTGGAAGCAGCTGTGTCGAGGTCGCTGGGCTGGGGGGAGTCATACCTGCCAGAACGGAGGCAAGTCTGCCCTGTGGTGCTGAGGCTGGTCTTACTGGCCTATATGGAGATAGCCCAGGCAAGGTGGGGTGCAATTACAGCCTGGGCCTTAACGAGCCGGGCAAACCCCGCACCTCGGGTTGCGTCTGGGCAGGGCGGGCGGCAGGGCCGGTTGTGGCCATGCGTCCCCAGGTGCTGGCCAGAGTGGCCAGGGGGTGCCGCGGGCGCAGAGCTGGGCTGGGGGCTCCCAGGGCAGCGCGGGCCGGGGCGGCTGGAGGGGCTCCTGCTGCTCCTGGCCTGCAGGCTCTGGGCGAGCTGGGGAAGGGCCCGTGGCTCCCTCTCCCCACCGGTGCACACCGACCGGCCCGTTCTGCACCAGAGGGGGAGTTTGTGGAAGGCACCTGCTTCCGCCGTACCTCTTCAGTGCACGTTATTTAGTGCCCTTTAAATTCTAATTACGTATTTGTTCCTTTGGGATAAACTGGAAATGCAAGAGAAGGCTGGGGTCAGTGAAACGGCGAGGCAGGAGGGATTTTGTTTGAGAAGTGTAATTACACCGACCAGATTTGCATAGCATTTGGTTGCAAAAATATAGATTACAAGTGCTGCAAGAGAGCTGATGACCTATCAGTAATAAGGCACAGAGATGAGTAATTAAAAGGGTGCGCAGCTAATGGCATTGGTTAGAGAAAAAAAGTACAAGCTGTATAGGTGGAACAAGGGCAGCTCTAAGCCAAAATTTGCAGAGCAAGGTAACTTGACATTTATGTAGTTCTGCGGTTGACACAGGTTTTGTCAGAACTGTAGAGAAAGGGATTGATTATCTGATCATTCGTAGGAAGCGTTTTTAAAGGACTGACTCATCCACACCGACACGGCTGCCTCCCCGAACACAGAGGGGAGTGGAGGAGCCGGGGCGTAGGTCGTTCCGTTTACTGACGGCAGCTTTGGTGGAGAAAAGCAGCTGGTTTGCCAAAGTATATACGTCTCTTCTTTAAGTAACCTTATCATCAAGTAAAATGCATTTTTATGAATTCTTATACATAAAAAAGTTTGCTTTGACTATAACAACACTATAATCTGCCTGTTAACACGGTGTTGTCCAAATCGTTCACACTGGTATGAACAAATGTCCATCTTAAATTCCCATTAGCTCTCAGCTGGGAAGTGAGCTCATTTAGTGTGGATCCCTGGAAGTGAAGGGGTGGGCTTGGATATATATCCATTGCGCAGAGAGGAGATGAATTTACATCTGTCTACTGCTCAGCAACAATTATTAAACTCGCAGCAGAGATCAGAGATTTGCTATAGTATCTGCTCATACTTTTAATTAAGGAAATGTCTGCTGCACGTTGGACCGTACATCCCAGTCTTCAGAAGCACCCCAGCTCCCTTCCCGCTGTGCGTCCCTGTTAGCAGAAGCTCAAAAGCGATGGAAGATGGAGAAAACAGGACTGTTTCTCCATAGGAGAATGGAAAAATAGGACGGTCTGTTCCTATACCTGCTGTTCAGTTAGGGTGCTTATGGAGCCATCCTGGTCCCGCCTGTGGCCAGTTGAAGAAGACAAAGACAGGTCGGGGAGTACAATCCATTCTCGGTCCTGGCCGGCAGCCCCAAGCCCTCCCCTGTATTCTGCATCCGTGGAACAGTCTGTTGTCCGGTTAAGGCTACCCTGCTTGGTGCTCAGATACCGCAGTGCTGAATCTAATGCAGAGCAAAAGATAAATGATTTTGTTTCAAGGAGGCTGAATGTAAGTAGATCCACATGTAGCATTTTAAAGCGGTTTTGTTTTCTTCCCACAGCGATGAAATCAGGAGGCACCCAGCTGAAGCTGATCATGACGTTCCAGAACTATGGACAAGCATTGTTCAAACCAATGAAGTAAGTAAAAAAAGTCTGTGTTGCGGAGTGAAACTGTGGTGGAATAGCCCGTTGCCATCTAAGCCATGAAAAGTTTGCTGTAGCATCTCTCAAGGTTCTCAAGGTGTCTGGTTCCCTGGGCTTGCTTGCTTCAGGGGCCGTTGAAGCCTTGCCCTGCTAGAGCGGGCTTCGGGAGAGATCCTGAGGAGGCTTCAGATACATGGCAGTCTTCTCAGGAATGTTATTTGCTCTGATCTCTGTGAAATCTCCCGTCATAAATACAGGATGTTTTCAGCATTTCTTTCATATGTAAACTGACTCCACAGGTCTGAGCTTTATCTGGTGTCAGTGCTCCCCTGGAATATGGCCAGACAAGAGAGATGCTTCAGAACAGCTTTGGGAAGAGCTAAATAGTATTTGTCTGATAAATTATAATTTAATCCGTTGATTTATTGTTGTTTGTATTAAAGGGTTGTATTAGTCATTTGGCTGTGGCTGTGCTGACTCTGTGAAAATGAGTTTGTCTGAGAGTGGTGCTGCAAGGTAATGAATCTAGAGAGAAAGGGAAGGACTGGGATGATGCAGCCTTGATTTGTGCCTTCCCAGATCCCATTGAGATGAGGGAAGTTATTCAGATACAAAGCAGATGGAAATGAGTTCTGAATCCTGACCTGTGTGTTTGTGTTGTAATAAGGAAAATGGCTCTGTGCGTATTGTAGAGGGTTTAGCAAAGACACTCGGGGCTGCAAAATGTTTAATGAAGCTACTCAGTATCTGTGTCAAGGGTACCACTGGAATAATAAATTCATTTCCTTCTTTTGTTCCCACTGTAGGGAAGTTCAGTTAATTTCCTTTAAGATGGTCCATAAAAGACTAAAGTAACCAAGAACGAGTGGTTTGGAATATGTGTTGGCATTGTGTTACAGGGGAGCACAGCTCAGGGGGTAAGCTGCTGGCTGGAGATCGAGCAATTCCCTGTTTTGCTATAGATTTTGCTATAGGCTGACTTCAGACAAGTACAGATTTGACTTGATGTTATTTGACTGCCAGAAGGGCCAAATAATTGGTCCCACTTTCTTTCAACTCACGTTTGAGCAGGAGCCCTCCTTATGTGCATTCGTCCTGGAAGCCACAAGGAAATCCCATGAATGTCCAGGCAGGACATGGCATTTGTGCAAAGGCCAGGTGCCTCGGTGGTGTTTCCCAAATTGCACGCAGATTTATCCCTGTTTCCTGTGCATCACTGATTGCCTGGGAGCGGTCGGAGGATAATACTGGGCAGTCAGAGGGAAGGTGGTATTTGATGCGTCTACTCCAACATCCTCCCCTCCCCTCCCCTCTCTGCCCTCTCTCCGAATGCTCAGATCATCACATCGTCAGTGCGCGGGTCCATCCCCTATGTCTGCAAGTTTGATGCATACAGGCATAATTCCTCATTATGTCCTGTCTCACACGTGAAACCGAGAACCAGGGGGGTTCGAGTCGCCTTTAAGCGTTTGGCAGAATTGCGGTTGCGCTGTTGGCTTTTTACACGGTGTGTGATTTGTTTCTTCCCCATTGGCTGAGATGCAGATAATCTCAATCTTTATCATTGGTATGACATTGTAATTCTGGGAATGCTAATGAGGTCAAATCAAAAGTTTACCGTTTCTACTGTACATACGCAGCCTTGGCAAGATGATGGATGACGATAGAGGTATAGCCACGTTCCTCTGTAGAGGCAATTACTACCATCCGCTAGAACAATAACAGAAAATGATGATGTCTTAATCGTTCCCTTTGCTTGATTTGAAGGGCAGCACCACCCTATTTTCTCCCTGCATTACATACACCACTGGAAGAAGCAGCACTGGAGCGTTCAGCAGCTGTGTTCCCCAGCACCACACCTTACAGGGGCAACGTGGCTGCGTTTGTGCTGAGCACCGCTGAACACATTAGTGATTTTGAATAAGGATGTTTGCAAGCATTTGTCTTCATTCTGATAACAGTGAACAGGGAGCCAGGTGCTCGGCTGGTGTAAATCTTCCTAGCTCCTTTGGGATCTGGTCCCATTGGCCTCTCTCACCAGCTTATGGACTGCTGTAGATGAAGTTCTTGGAGAGGTTTGCAGCATCATTTCTTTATACAAAAATAAGCAGCCTGGAACTACAAAAAAAAAGAAACAAAAAGACTTTTAAAGCTATGAGACTTCTTCTTGTAGGACCTTCTTCAGGCCCTAGGCACCTTGCAGGCTGTTTCTGGAGCCCCCTCTTTTCCGCCCAGTGTCCTTCTGATCCAGGCTTCAACAGAGCTGGCTGCGCCTTGCTGCGTCAGGAGGCCAGAGGGAGCTCCCAGATCAGGGGCAGACATCTCTGGTCATCAGGACTGGCAGGGGAAAGGCCTTTTTTTCTACATAATGTAATTTAAAGACCATAAAATATCATGCTGGTGGTTACTTCTGAGATCAGCTCATTGTTCCTTCAATGAGGCTTCCTTGCCCATGGTGGATAGCCAGGGTGTCTCCGTGTGTTTCAGTTGTTACTGTGTCTTCAGCTCCATGGCTGTTCAAAGCAGCAGAAACTACGCTTTTCTTTCTCCTGAGTTGATAAGCCTCTTTGTACAAGCAACCTTCTTCCTGAACCCCAGGTCACAACCATTGAATAGTACGGAGTGCCCAGCTGCACGGGAAAACTGGGGCCTCAGTTCCTCTTCAGCGCTGGAGGAGGCGATGTGAGCGGCATTTCTGTGTTAAACCGAACTGAGCCACTGTTCGTTAGAAAATACAGTTGGCATCGGTAGGATTTCAGACCTGGTCCCAAGGAACGTTGATCGTCCTGAGCTTCCCACCCTGTCTGGGATTCCAAGTACTGAGAGTGGAATGGTGCGAGGTTCCCGGAGGGTGATAGGCAGGCGTGAGGCCAGTCGCTACCCGGGTTTGCTTCACTGGAGCTACCTGGAAAGCGGGTTCTGCTGTACCTAGCTGTACTCCCTGTCTTCCAAGCTCATCTCCTACCTGTGTGAGCGGCAGCTGGGGGAGACCATGCCAACCCTTCCCTGACACAGCCGGGCGCCTGCTGGGCCAAAGGAAGGTCCCAGACCTTGGCAGGGACTTCTGGACTTCTGCAGGGGGTCACAGCAAAACGTACTCCCCGGCCAGCTGCTTGAAACCCTGCGGAACTCGGCGACTGGCTCTGCCCTTTCCCAGCCTCCCTGTTCCACGCTGAATTGATCCAGGGAGCAAGGCGGCTCCAGAAAGGCCCAGGCAGGATTTGGAAATGGGGAAAGCAGAATCTGCCTTTGGCACCTTTTGTGCTCAGTGTTTGAGGTTAACTGAGAACTCCTCGTGTGGGCAGTGGTGCAGGCTAGTGGTGCACACGAGAGGAGGGAGGCTGGACAGTCAGGGAAATGCGATAGCCGTAAATAAAGCCTGATCAGCTGCAATTATTTTATTTATTTGTGGCTCTGCATCTTCATTTCTGAAATAATTGCCCATAAAGTATTGCAGAAGGAGCCAAATCTATTTATAAATCCTATGGCCCAGTGTAGATTCCTTTGCTAATGCCAAATGCATCATAGAAAAAGCAAGTATTTGCTAAAACTCCAGGGAAGATTTAATGTTTTTGCAATGTATCTTACAGTTAATGTGTAGTTTTATTTAGCTCATAACAGTTCAATCATACAAAATTATTACCATATGGGACAGGAAAAAAATAGCAACCTCCCCTTCTCCCATGATTAGTGTGTCTAACTGTACTAGTATTGTACAGCATAATAAAATTTATTTACGTGATCGCTGATATCTGCAACCGCGGCTTTCCATATGACTTATCAGGTAGGGATGCTGTAGAGCCATAAATTTCAAAGGGTTTTGGCTTATTTGTCCAAAAGGAACATGCGCTTTATAGTTTTATTTGTTTTCCCTTTGTTTCTGCTAGCTGGTGGAGTTAAATAGCTGGCTCAGCAACAAAACCAACACACTGTTTTTTTTCCTCCCAAGCCTTTATTCTTGAAGGGGGAGATTCTGCCCCAGCAGAGTCAGTGTTAGGATTCCTATTGCACACGCTGGTGCCAGGATTTTGAGAGAGGTTTTTATAGTTCCTCACGGAAAAGCCAAACAGGATCGAATAAAAAATGATACCTTGTTATTGGAGTTGTGAGAAAAGTGTCCGGTGGTATGTGTTCAAGAATGACATCGCTCATTCCCAGTTTTATAGACTGCTTTGTAGAAACGTGTAGAAAGGGTATTCATTATAAAATCTTGGAGGTTTATTTGTTCCATTCAAAGCAATACTACTGCGTCTAGTGAACTCCCTTTTGACTGAAACGGATAAAAGCCAGTTTGGCTCCAACTTTAGATTTTGCTTGATATTTTTAACATCTTTTTTCTTTTCTTCGGTTTTTACAAGTCACAGGCTAGGGTTGGTAAGAGCCACGGGGCTGTTTCTTTCAGTAGCTGAAGTCTGCGGTTAAAGTCTTTAATAAAGTAGAAGCAATTAGCATCGGGGTGATATCAGGCCAGAAGAGACTTTTGGGGTTGCGAAATCCAGTCTGCTTAAATCGCAGGCGAATGGAATGCCGTTCCTTAACTGGTCAGACGCTGCTGACCAGCAGTGTTTGTCACCTTGTCCCCACCATCCCTCCTGATGCTCGCTGCTGCAGAAGCGATGCTGCCCACCGGCAGCATCTCCTGGTCCCGCAGCCCTGGGGACGCGGCCCAGCACACGGCCGGCCACCGAGTGGGCTGGTGGCCACGCACCAGTGCAGAGCTGTGCTCTGCAGGGGGACAACGAGCACACTCACCTTCCAGCTCCTGCGGTGGTCCTGCAGCGTAGCTTTTGGCTCCGAGACATGGGCGCTGCTAGCTGGGCTGAAATCTAGCAGCCGGGGCCACGGGGAAGAGAATATTTTTGTTTCGATTGGCAAAGCACAGGTTTTTACTGGCTTTTAAATGTCAGACTTATAGCGACAAAGGATTAGCAACATTCTTTAAGTTTCTCTTTGATTTCCTTTTAGGATTGCGTAACAAGGAATGCATCTTTTGATAGGGATATTAAACAGGCCAAACAATCCCTGTGATAGAAACAACTGTTAATCGCTTTCATTTCCGACAGTAATATTCCCTTTCCGAAGCTGCAGCCTGAGTGTTGTACCTGCAGAATGCAGCCTCCAGGCCTGATTATCATATCAATTAGGCGGGTGTAATTCTTCCGAGTTGGTAGCATTGCTTCCAAGTCAGAGGAGTCGACATGAACCTCGGAATCGGGGCGGCTGGAAGATTGCTTTCCTTATTACATCGCACATCATGCTGTTTTGAGGAAATACGTTTTGCGAACCTGTTGCATTTCAGCTGGCAGGCATCCAGCGTAAACATACTGTTATAAGTCAACATAGCAATTAAATCAAATTGCAATGTTTTCTCTGAGCAGGCAGAGCAGTGGGATCCGCACACAGTGGCAGCGGCGCTGCAGGATGAGCGCTCCGGCAGGCGGGACCGGAGGGGGGCTGGCTCTGCGCGAGGCTGTTCCTGGGGACTAAGGTTGAATAAACCGGCCAGAAAGGTTGAAGCTGGTAATCCCAGCATTCACTTTATATAGCTGCATTTAAAAATTGCAAGGAGTGCCGTCTTGTTATGTTGTGAAGCAGAAATGCTTTTGTTGCTGCTGGACATAACACTCAGTAATCAGATACTCTGTGGACCTCATCCATGAGGTTTTGGGCTTTTTTAAGGGCATTCAAATCCTTACCTACCAAATCCCTGCAGAAACGTTTACCTGAGTGAGACTGACAGGCAGATTTGATTGTGCTTACAGCAGGAATAAATCCGGGGTAAACTGGACGAATTATGACACTTGATATTTAAAGTACCTGGGATCTGAATGTGGGCATCACATCCTGTGAATAAGGACAGTAGAGGTTGCTGTGTAGTATTTTAGTTCTTTAACTTCTGATATACTATGCATGAAGTGTTTTTCTCTTTTATAAGTAATCCTGCTCATCAGATCATACATCTTCAGTATTTCAGTGAAAATTGTGTTTTAGCACTCAGCAGTGCCTCTGGTCCAAATCTCATCTGTGCAGACTGGAAAATTTGCGGTGACTAGAAGGGGAGCTGGAGGAGGACTGAGGTGGAGTGCTGGCCCCGGACAACGATGAAATCCAGGCTTCTCCCTCTCCCCGTGCGCTGCATTTCCCCCTGCCACAGCGCAGCGGCTGCTGACTGAAATATTGATCAGTCCCGTCCAGCTCGGGGGAAATTTGCTCTCAAATTCTGCAAGCACGTTTATGAAATGACCCCGGAGTCAAAGTCTGCAAAGTCCAGGTAGCTCAAAGGTTGTCCGTTTCGACTGGGATCTGCAGGGATGGGTGACAGCAGCATTTCACCGTGCTGGCAGCCAGGATGGGGAAAACAAACTCTTTTTCTGCACCGGCTCTGCTGTGCTGCCCCAAGCTGAGCTGCTCCAGCTTATCCCCGTTTTATCCTTGGGTTTTCTTCCCCCCGGAGCCAGGCAGGAGCTGCTGGGAGCCAGGACGGGATGGGATGGTGGGAGTCCCTGTGGTGGGAAGGAGCAGACCTTCCTCCAGCAAAGCGGGGCTGTCCTGCTGGACATCACCATGTCCGTGGGTTCCGTGCCATCCCGCTTCCCGGCCCTGGGAAGCTGCCATCCACCACTGCTGCTGAATTCTCCCCAACCCCCCTCTCCCCTGGCTTCCCTGTGGCACCTCCAGCTCCTGGAAGGAGAAGACTTCACAGAAACATCACCCCCACGTCTCTGCACCTGGGGATTTTTGCACAAATAATTCAAGCCTTGCATTTTAATTCAGCTCATTTGTTGGAGTTTCTCCGGCAGATGATAACACGATGCTCAATATCTGTTTTGTTCTTGTCTGACACAGATGCAAAAGGCCACAGGTACTGGCTGTACCTGCCCCTTAGCACTTTTGTAAGGGAGAGCCGAGTGGGCAGTCACATTTCACAGGAGTGAAGCGTCTCTGCTTGATTAGCCTCCTTCTAAGTGCTTATAGAATCTTGCTAATTAGTCTTTGGGAACAGAGACATGCTGGTGTTTATTTTTTCTTTAAAAGCCAGTTATTGCAGCAGCTAACATTTTTTTTTACATGTTACCACAGTGTATTAGGAAAGAAGCATCTTCACTGCCTGATTTTAATCAAGCTACTTCTTCATTTTAATTTCCTGCGTACCAAGAAATGCAGTCCTGTGGCATTGTCTGTTAATCAGACACCCACTTCCAGTTCCTCAGTTTCTTATTTCACACATTTTACTCTGTATCGGCGGTGCAGAAAAGGAGCAAACGTTATGGAGGGAAGAGGTGGCACGAAACACACAACCTGTGATTCCCTGCCAGGTAACAGGGCTTGGCACACGTGGGACTCGCTGCTGTAGCAGTGAGGTAACGTGTCCTCAGTAAATCTTAGCAAAAAAAAATGTGTCCAAAATGTTTTTGGTGGGATATGCAGATATCGCTACCCTGAAATATTTCATGGGAATTTGTCTCTCTTTCTCTACAATTTATAATCCTTAAACTAGGCTCAAGAGACTGAAACTCAGGGAGGGAAAATGATTTGTGCGAGACTTGTGGTGTAAACCAGAGGCTGAAGCCGTTTTCTCTCTGGAGCAGCACATGCGGCTTTATCCTGGAGACAAGTTGCGCCGTGCTCATCGTCCCCCTTGGGAGGAGTTATTTTTGCAGGTTTTATGGAGGTAAATTGCTCTCCGTCTGCCCCTGGTCCGTATCTCACACAGGGATAGCTCTGGGGATCCCCACCGCTTCGGGGGATGCAGATGGGGGTTTGGCCGCTTGCGCTGAGGTGTGTTTGGAGCGTTTGCTCTTCTGCCATCCATCTCGTTGGAGCCCTCAGCACTCCTGCAGGTCTGCGCAGCCAGGGCTGCTGGCTCTCAGAAGGGGTGGCAGGGAGATGGCCCCGGTGAAACAGCCTGTCTAGCGGCTGTGGACCCGCATCCAGCTTTGCTGGAGGTCACCGGTTCAGGCGACACGGTCCTGTGGTCAGTGATGATGTGAAAGTTGGGTGGCATTTGGCAGAGACCCACAAACGACGTGACAGTGTCCTGCAGGTCGAGGCAGAAAGGTTTTGGCAAAGGCGAGAGAGCGCCCAGTGCACGTCCAAATGTTGCCCTTGGCGCGGTGCTGTTGGTGACTCACTGCTGTAAACAAACAAAAAAAGTGTGTTTAAAATAGCCATAATAGCTGTTAATAACACAGCTTTAGGACACACCGGACATTTCTGAATTTTATTTTTCTTTTTTCATTTTCAGTGTCTGGTTTAATAGTATTAGTACTTTTCTTGCTTACTTACAATTTTCCACCCTGCTGTAAGGTTCTGCATGTGGGTAAATAAAAGTGAGAAAGCTGAAAGACTCATTTGCATGTGAAGAAGTAGCAGAAACCCAGAGTCAATAGCATCTGCAAATGTGTGGGAGCTGGAGAGTGGGGGGGGACGACAGTAAAACTGTTGTAAATAGAAGCAGTTTAAAGTGCTGGATTATGTGCTACAGATAATAAAATACCTCAAGCCAGCATCTAAGCCAGATACTGTTCTCAGCAGCAGCATCCAACTGATCCTGTTAGCGCTTCCAGCCCCTTCCCTAAACCTTGCTAATCGGTGGTCCAAATTCTTCGTGCAGGGGTGGTCACCCAGCCAGAGGCCAAGTGATGCCACGGCCGTGCATGGAGACCTGTAGCGGTTAGGAGGAATATTGCCCACAGACTGTAGGTACGCACAGTCTCTATGTGGATTTTGAGCTGCTTTGATAAGCTGGCGTAAAGCAGCAAAAGAAATGAAGATGTTAAATTCATCTGCAGATTTACGGGGAAATCTAGCAATGATTGTTATTGTTTTCTTTAGTTTTCAGCATGACTGACTTGTATTTTGTTTGGTTCTGTCTTGTGATACACAAGAAGAGAATTTCCACCCAGCGTATTTGTGGTTCCCTGTATTTTGTGCTTGTTTGAATCGCCACGATATGATAATCCGGCCAAAATTTTCAAACCTCTTTTGCATCTGATTCTTTAGGGGTTTGTTAAGCAGAAAATCTGATTCCTGGGGCGTAAAACCCAGAGGTTCTTTCAGCCTTTCATCTTGCGAGCCCAGGTTCTGTGTCAGGGCCCTGCGTGGGGCTCAGCCGGGAGGTGGGAGGGCGATGCCGGGCGTCCAGCGCCGGCTCTGCCTCCCGGGGCTGGCAGCGGCAGAGGCAGCTTCGAACAAAACCCTGTTTTCCTCCATAAGATTGAGAAGGGTGGAGTGTAATGAGGAGGGCTTGTGCCAGCCCTGGGCAAGGTGGGGACAGCAGCTGTCCCTTTCGGCATGGACCCAGTGCCACCGCCTGTCCCCATGCATCCTCAGCGGCAGCCAGCCTGACGTCCCGCGGCTCTGACACTGCAAAGTGGGTGCCCGAGGAGGGCAGTGCCTGCTGTCCCTGTTGCCTGCCTAATTTTCTTATTCCCAGAGCCAGCTCCAAGTTGAAACCATCTTTTTTTTTTTTTTTTTTTTTTTTCCTGCAGCCTCCTGACCCCAGGTACAAGTGCCGGGTAACTGGGAGTTTAGCTCCAAACATGCCCTTTTTTGCTCTGCCTGCCCTGCCTGGCGCAGCCCGTGGGGGCCGCAGGGGCTCCCGCTCCCCCCGCGCATTTGCTTTGGGCATCCGTGCTGCTGATTCTGTCCCAGTGCCTTGAAGCTGTCTTGGCGTGCACTGGGTATTTTGGTACAGAAGCTGCTTTTTATGTGCTTCCGTAGCACCCAGGGCACTAAGGCTTCTCCTGGAGCCTCTGTGCTGCGGTACCCAGGGCAGTGCCCGTGCGGGGCGATGTGAGCAGCTTGAGCGCAGCCGGGTCCTGCTCCGTTGGCGGTCGGCCGGGCCATGCAGAAGAGATGGGTTTTGCAGCATATCCAGGCCACCTATTCACATCCAGGCTCTTTTGGCACCCGTGAAATTGTGTGACAACTTGTGAGCGGGCACTGTGCCATGCGAGCAGATGGGGACGAACGTCCCGGCAGCCAAGAGCTGGGGATGTTCATCTGGCAGAGGGGAGGGAGAGCAGTGCTCCTCAGTGCTCATGTCCCACTGCCCGTCCCTCCTGGAGCTGCCATGGGGAGAGCGGGCACGGCGGCGGGGTGTCTGGTTTGCGCAGAGGGGGTTTCACAGCAGAAGTGGTGCCCTCCACGTCCTCCCCTGGGGTCCTGCTGCTCCACCCCTGAGGACAAGGTGGTTTCTGAGATGCTTTCGGCCCAGGCTCCCCATGGAGTGGGGTTGGATGATCTTCAAGGTCCCTTCCAACCCAAACCATTCTATGATTCGGCTGGGGACGTGTGTCCTCTAGAGAGTCACCTGAAGGCAGCAGCACAGTAATTCTCTGTTTTAGCTGCCCAGGCTGGGTGGTTCCCTGTGAGACACTGGCTCTTGCCGGGACTGAATCCTGAGATAAACGGATTAAAACATCCTTGTCGAGGCTTCACAGAAATTGTCACAAGGGCCTTCTTTAAAACATAACTCCAGGGAAGGCCTTAACGCTTATCGCCCCGCAGGGCAGCTTTTCTCGCACAGGCGTGCGTTTCATGGTGATTGACACATCATTAATTAACTGTTACTAATTAACCCCATAATCTGAAGGGATGGGGAGAGGAATTCCTTGCAGGCTGGATCCCGTCATTTCTTTGAGCGCAGCAGTCCACGGCTCTGCTGCTCTCCCAAACCCATCTGTCTTTGGGATGGAAGGAGCCCAGGCAGAAAGCAGGACTAATGGACACCCTTCTGCCCCTCCAGCCGCCTTCATTTCCTGACAGCCACAGCTCGAACCTGGTTCACAGCAGCGAGGCCGTTTGTATCTGGTACTCTGGGCTTAGAGGAAGAGAAACGTGAAAAAAAAAAAAAAAAATTGGGTGTTGCCTTTCAGCCCCTCCTTGTTCCCTGCTGTGCAGGAGATGATGCTGTGAGGGACACGGGGTCCATCTGTGGGGTAGCGCTGGCTGTGCGGTGGATGCTCACACACCACCGTTCAGGCTGGCTGTGCCACCAAAGCCTGAAGTCAGGACAGAAACCTGTTCTTGCCTCTATTTTAGCGCCAGCAGGCCGAGGTCCACGCTGCGCTCCGTAGCCCCGGCCCTGCTCCCCCAGGGCAGCAGCAGCAGGGACAAACTCTTCCCGCGCTGACTTCGGCTGGGCTTTGCTGCTGTCCTTGGGGACTTTATTTTGCTCTAATCATTTTGAGCCAGCCTACATCTTCTGCCAGTTCTGCCTGGTGGCCTCTAACAATCTCCTGTGTCAGGCAGCAGCATGATTATAGCTTTATTTAGCTTGCTTTGCCTGCATTTGCCTTTCAAGGAGCAACAATGCAGCAATTCTGTAGACTAAATGTGGCCCAGGAAAAGAAATTGTCCTGTTTATCCACAAACACCCGGTTCTTGGGGTGATGCCAGTCTCCATAAGACATCAGCGGTGTTGATAAGCCAATAGTCATGATCACTGCTCTGTGTTTTGCTGATGTTTTGGCACAGTTTTGTGTCCAATATCGTTGACTCTACGCTTTTCCTATTATGTGCTGCATCTTTTGGCAGGAGAAAGCCCTTCTCAGGGATCAGAACGGTGCCTACATCGCAGGAGGGGCCTCAAAGCTGTTGTGCTTGGCATGTCTTGCTCCTTTCGCTTGGTGCCATACAGGGGGTTCCTCCCTCCCATGCCGTTTCGGGCTCCGCAGCACAATCCGGCCATTTTGCACCTCGGCCATTGGGAACGGCCTCACGTCACTGACATCTGAGTTACATTTTTCACAACAATTTCCTTTGTTGTATAAAACGAAGCCAAAACAAACACTGGTATTGCAGGCTCGCTTTCTGGTTTAAATAACACAGACCTTTAAGTGGATGGGGGCTATGAATCATCTCTGTGTAGATCCTGGTTGTGGGTTGTTTACTTGCTTGGGTGTTTTTTTTTGCCTGGCAATGTAAGTCTATCACTCTCGATACAGTAGGACAGTTTGGAAACACTCCCTGGTCCCTCTTCTCTGACTGCACCATTATTAGATTATTGGATTCTCTCTCCTCTCCCTTCCCCTAAAAATTCACTGACTGTAAAGGGTGAAATTGCAGTGTATTGAGTTGCCTGATATTGCACTGATTCTTTATTGCAATATCTCCTGGATTTTAATAGCTACAGGCCTTGAAACTATTTTGGTGTTACCAAAGACATTTAATATCTGTGAACTTAGGGAAGGTATTTTCTGGCACTCAGCAATGACTCCAAAGCCCCAAAGAATTACACTCAACAGCTCTGAATTTCAAAGCCTGACATCACTGCGAGCAACGAATACAAATCCATCAACAGGAGCAGGATTTTAATTGCTTTTGAATGATTCTATAGAAATCTAAAATTGCTTTGTGGGATGAAAAAAAAAAATCCCCACTTTTATCTGTGAAGAGGTTTTAATTCTGGCGAATAAAATAAGTGGCTGCTGTAATAATACAAGATTTTTTCCCTCTGACTGTGTGGCTGTTCCTTCAGCCCCTGCCTGCTGGGATTTTATCCTTGAGCAGCGAGACATCGGAGTTCATCAGATATTATACGTGGCAATTGCCAAACCAGCAGAGGCTCTTTGGGGGCTGGAAGATTTGTGCTTCTATTATGTTAGCTGTTAAAAAATGAGCCCACCTGCATTCTTTTGCAATGTGACCTTCTCTAGCTGGTGATATGCTGTGTTTTCTCTGTGATCTGATCTGATTTTGAGGGTAATCAAAAGGCCAACAGTGCTTTAAAACCCAATAATACCTTGACTCCTGCTTTACAGTTTTCTTTTTTTTTCTCTTTTTTTTTTATGAAAGGAACGAAAACCTCTGCAAACGTTCCTACATCTGGCTTAGCTTCTGGTTAAACACATCCTGAAGGAGTGCTGGAAAATGTTTGTTCTCCCGTTTAGAAGTAGAGTCATGTTTTCCAAAATAGTTTTCAAGGAAAGGGATAGCAGAAGTTGTTGGTATTTTCCTGTTTAATAGATGTGGTGAATACTTGAAAACGCTCTGCATGGCAAGAGAATGACCGCCGGAGTGTGAGCACAGCCCTGGGATGGGCAGGCGGCGAGGGTCCCCTCCCCGTCCCCCCTCGCTCCCGTCGGGGCTCCGATGCCGGGGCTGTGCCTTGGGACGGAGCCCGGCGTCCCCCCAGCGTGTGTGCGGAGGCGTCCCCGCGTGTCCCACCCTGGGTGGGACATTGGGCAGAGCAGAAGGCTTTCCCCTCCTTGCCCCCGGGGGCTGCCAGAGGGGACATGGGGCTCTGCGGGGCTCAGGGGCTGTTGGACACCATGGAAGGGCTCTCCTGGGTTTTGAGGGAACCTCATCTGGCCTCTCATCCGATCTCAGCATCTCTGTTTGTGTTCTGCTGGAGAAATCCCCTTCCCCTGACCTAAAATATTCAGGATGCCCGAGGCAGGAGTGACAGAAAAGTGAGAAATTCAGGGCCCCCAAACTGGGGAGCACAGTGGCAATGGGGAGTGTCCCATCTCCTGCTTCTCCATGGGGCTCCTTGCTGGAGAAACCCTTCCCGAAACCCCCAGCAAGCCTCAGCCCGGGCCAGGGCAGGGACACGGCGCCGTGTCCCCCATCTCCACCCAAACCAACGTCGCCGGCGGAGCTGAACCTTCCCAGTGGCTCCTGAGGATGTCAGCAGGCATCTCTCTGGTGGAGCCACAACAGCATCTGCTGCTGGTCAGCAACGGCACTTCCTTAACCGGGTTTCAAAATGATCATTGAGCCTGTTGGAGGGAGGAGAAAAAAAGACAATCGCGTATTTGATATTTTAGTTAGCATTAAACTTACAGAAAGGTGATTGGTGGCAGCACCTGAAACTCTGAACTGATATTTTTTGTGTTGTTTGAAGTATTTTGATGCTAGCGTGTATTAAAGTACAGAAAACCTTCCTAGTGAGGGCTTTAAGGTATTTTTGATCATTTTCAGAAATAAACCTAGCCGTTATTGCATTTTTGAAGGACAATTATTTTGTCCTTTCTTGCATAACTCCGTGCTTTAAAATACATCTTAAAATAATTATTTTTAAATTGTTTTTTCTTCAAATTGACCATAACAATCCAGACAGATCTCTTCAGGATTAATTTTCCACCTAGCTGAAGAAATTAGCTCTTGCTTTCTCCCTCCCACCTCCACGCCGTGCTGGAACGGTTACCTGGATACCCCGCCGGCAAAGGATGGATGTGCTGAGGCAATTTAAATAGCCTGATTTGTCATCGAACTGCAGCCATCATTAGCAAAGCATTATTTGGCTGGAACATTGTAGGCTGAACGTGGCTAACTCCTCCGTGCTGAGGAGAGGTTTCGTTTAACCACCTTGTGACCAAATACTGCCTGTCCTGAGCGTGGAGCTGCAGCACGTCCTGCGTGAGGACTACGAGCTCTGTCCGGGTGGGACGTTATTTTCCCGAGGTGTGTAGCTGTTGGGAACGTACTCTGCATCAGGGTGAAACAGACTCTTTCAAACAGGTCCTTTCAGAATCTACCGATGGGTTTATTTTGGGGCAAGGAGATAACTGTTGTGTGATGGGGCAGAGGGAAGGGAAGCAAATACAAGCCTGGATTGTGCTTTTTCCCCCTTAACTTTTGTCCTTGTCACAGCCCCCGTTTCAGTTTATTAACTCTTGGTGCCCTCTCTGTTTTTAAAGTGGCAATTCCATCCGGGCGGAAGGAGCCTCAGAAGCAGGTTTTTAAAAACAAGCAGGTGAAATTACAATGACAACTTGAAATTAATTTTACTGTATATGAGGGTGTGTAAAGCAGAAAATAGTGACCTCTGATAAGTCCTGCATGTCAGAAGGCAGAAACAGTGATTTCCCTGGAATCTGACTGTCGAGCGTGGTCGGGGAGGTAGTCTGTGCATAACAATAAGGAAGACATAAAAACAAATCTGAGCTTTAAAAAGAGGATTTGGTTAGTTCTCAGTTCACTTTTTAGGTCTGGACTGAACCTAGCTTACCGTTTTAAGGTTTTATCCCAAATCAGGTTATTTATTATTGATTCCAGTATGATCTGGAAACCTCAGCTGGGGTCGGGAGGTCTGTCGGGTGGGTTGGGTAGAGCTGCGTCCCACCCAGCTAAGCCCGGGCTGCAGCTCCAGCTGGGGGCAGGAGCACCACGGTCCCAGAGCTGCCAGTGCCGTGTTCCTCAGCATCCTCCTTGGCAAACCAACTCCCTAATCCTGGTCAGGAATCACGGTCTTAAATGAAGCACGGCTGCAAAATATCCTGCTGACCTACGGTGCAAGGCCTTTTCCTTCGGTCGTAATCGATGTTACAAAATATTTTATGGCTTCTGTCATTAGTATTCCTGATGGGCTCCATCTACAATTTATTTCATGCTGTAAAAATGCGAAGAATTTTCTACTGATTAGCAGCAACATTAGGGCATGTTTCTAGATTTGGGATATTTTTTGGTGGGTAAGGAGTCTTTTGTTTTTGAATTAAAATGTGTCTAGACACTTTTTTGTTACAAATCTAGCAAAATGAGGATACTTTTGAGGTAGCAATTAAATTCTTTCAGTGACATATAGTCTGTTATGCACGAGGCTTCAATATAATGAATATATTTATTTCCGGGAAACCTACAGTATTTTCCTTGCCATTTGTAGGACTCAGCATATAAATAATGCAGACCATGCTGTGCTGCTTTTCAGTTCATCCCAGAAAATCATGCCATTAAAAATGCTGCGGTTCTTTCAGGCACACACAGACACAGCAGGTAAAGGGAATATTCATGTGATGAACGGTGACAGAAGCAGCGTCAGCTAATACATCACCCCGCAAAGCACACCGCAGACGATGACATTGTTTGCAGTAATTATAGCGCGGAGGGAGACTCTTGTTTAAGTTAACATCACGGCAGTCAAACTGTGATCCATCAAAGTGGGCTCTGAATTTGTAACCCGGCGTTAGGACTCGGAGCTGCACAATAAGTTGAAGTGAAGGGCTCTGGGGCCGCCTCGGACATGCACAGTCCATAACCCCAATGAAAACAAAACTTAATTTGAGCAGTTTTGGAAATAAAAGGTCCCGATAAATTCTTTGCAGATTTGTTTTCGCTTGAGAGCACACGTTGCTATTTGAAATCCGCAGTTCAGATGTTCAAACATCTCTTCTGCAAGAGCAGCGGTGGCTCTTGCCGTGTTTGGGCGGCAAAGATCAGCCGGTGTGGAAAAGCAGAGTGGTGTCCCTCTGCTCGGAAAGGCGGGAGCGTGTTGGATGTTTAAGGAGGAAAATTTACCATCTCCCGTTCGTAGGCATTACTTACGCATAAGCAGAGCTTTAGTACGTGTTGCAAATGGAAATCAAGTACAGGATGTGCCTGGAAGGAGTTTATCTAACTATTTATGGGCTGATTGCATTTTGAGCTAGAACTGATTTGTTATTTTTAGTGCTGTAACGTTGCAGTACTGGTTGCGTTCGTAAGGAAGCAAGAAAATTCTCCTGCAATTGGCAGAGCTTTCGTGCCGGCTTTCATGTCAAACCTTCCCGTCCCCACGCGTGTCGTCCCCCGGGGAGAAGCTGTGTCCCCAGTGCCGTGGGGCTGCCCGGGTAATTGCGGACCGGGAGTCACAGCTCGGAGAGGGACTGGGGGCTCCCACAGCGCGGGGCCGTGGGGCTGCATGCGCTCCTCCTCCCTCCGGCCCGGTGCTCCACAATCCAGTGGGTTCTGCCGGCCCGGAGCCCCTGGCGCGGGTGTCTGCCCCACGCAGGTTTCCCATCCCTCCATGGTGACACCCACGGCCGTGTACGCGTGTGCCCGTGGCAGTGCACGCATGTGCCCGCGGCAGTGCATGCGTGTGCCCGTGGCTCTGGGAGGAGGTGAGTTCCCGCAGCGGAGTTGGGTGTAGCTGGAGCGAAGGGGCTTTGTGCGGGAGTGACAGGCTCCTGCACAGAAAGTTTTTGCTGGATCTCTGAGAATTGTTCCAAAAGCCAAAAAGTCTCACTGTCTTTGAAAAAAAGCCTCAATCTGCTTTCTCGTCTTAATTTTCATGATAAAAATCAACAATTTCAGGCAGTTGCTCTTTGATACGCCTCTAGAAGGAAGTTCCTATAACTTCAGAGTTGCAAATGTAAAACTTATCTGCAGCCCATCATTAGCGTGAGTGACTATTCCTTCTTTCTAATAAGAAAGGAATGGAAAACCATTAAAACTCATGAAATAATAAGGCAGAAGCATATAATTTAATATGGTCATCTATTTGGAAATGCGCATTGTGCATAAATAATCAGACGTATCAGCAAGGAATCCGCAGCCATCTAGCAAGTGAGTTGTTTTGCAGTTGCCATCTGACCTGTAGATAAGTGGAAACAATGTCTTCATTAAACTTACAAAACCGAACATTAATCATTAGCAAAACCAGCGCTGCAAGATGCACGGGAAGTCTTGCTATGTCCCCGGGAGCGCGGTGTATGTACCTAATGGCAGGATTTAACTATTAAGGTCATATCAAAAATAGATGTGCTATCTGGCCGGGGTGCTTACCCGCCTACGCAGGCAACGGGAGTCGGGGCGTAGTTTACAGAGTTACTGTATGTTGGGGGAGGAAAAGGTGTATCTGGAAATATGTCCTAAAGGACTTGACTTCACAGGTGGTGTCCAATAGTTTTTAGTGGGGATGAACTGGGTTTTTAGTGGGGATGAATCCTACTGGAGACTGCCTTGGGCTGGTCTCACCTGTGCAGGGTCTCCAGGGCCTTCCGACAGCACCGAGCCAGAGACCAGTATCTGCCAGGTACCGCTTGTGCTCTTGTCCTCTTGTTCTCTCCTCAGGGTGTAAAAGATGAAGAACAATTGAGTGTTTAATTTTCACAGGACTTCACTGACGTGGCCTTTTTTGTTTCCAGTGTTCGCACTGCTCTGTCCTCTGCTCCCTGTTGGTGGAGGTGGACCAGAGCTGGGTGGGCAGAGCAGGAGGTGGCGATGCCCCGAGATTCCCAGGGCGGTCCATCTCCCGCTGCCAGACTGCACAGTGGTTAGGGGGGTGAAATCCCTAATTTACAGAATGGGATTGATGTGATGGTGTGGCACCGGTGTATGCAATGCTGGAAATCAAAGGGTGAAGCGAATCATAGAATCATAGAATGGTTTGGGTTGGAAGGGACCTTAAAGCTCATCCAGTGCCACCCCCCTGCCCTGGGCAGGGACACCTCCCCCCAGCCCAGGTTGCTCCAAGCCCCGTCCAACCTGGCCTTGAACACCTCCAGGGATGGGGCAGCCACAGCTTCTCGGGGCAACCTGCGCCAGGGGCTCACCACCCCCACAGGGAAACATTTCTTCCTCATATCTCATCTCAATCTCCCCTCTTTCAGTGTAAAACTGTTCCCCCTCATCCCATCACTCCCCTCCCTGATCCAGAGTCCCTCCCCAGCTCTCCTGGAGCCCCTTTAGGTACTGGAAGGGGCTCTGAGGTCTCCCCGGAGCCTTCTCTTCTCCAGGCTGAACCCCCCCAACTCTCCCAGCCTGTCCTCCCAGCAGAGGGGCTCCAGCCCTAATATTTTTAAAGATGTGACTAAAAAAAATCTGTCTTACATGTAGAAAATGCAATGGCATATTGAATGCTGCTTTGCACCTTTGGGTCATTTTGGAGGTATTACTGTAGGCGAGCAGTGAACCCACTTTATTTTGTTTCCTTTGTTCTCCTCTGCTACCTGTTTCAACCAGTAAGCCGATACAGTCAGAAAGCAGTCTGACTGTCTGTAACTAATCCTATAATACTTTCTTGACATTCATATTGCTGTTGAGCATTCTGTCAATACAGTCATTGCCTGTGAGCTGTGTGGAAAACAGTGCCCAGGAAAAAATAAAAACAGGTTTCATTCTTACCAATATTTGTGATAAAATTAAGATCTTCATTCAACTTTATTGGAGTTTACTCAGGCAGTCGGTAATAGCAGCCTGCTGGAGACTGCTAAGGAGGGAACTCGAGGCACCTGTGATAAAGCACAAAAAGATGGCTTGTGTATTCTTTATCATCCAAGATCTCAGTCCTGGAAGTGTCGGACACACAGTGTGCTTTGAACAGACTTGAAATACCAATATTAATTTAAGACCCTTCTACTCCTGCTCTTGCTTAATCCTGCAATATCTGCCTTGATATCAGCAAGAGCTGTGGAAGGTGCCATGGATGTATTTAAACTAAACACTAAACACAGAGGTTGTCTTCTGTCCCCACATCCAGGCATGGACAAGAGTGGGGTATTTGCTGTCCCAGGTGGCTCATTTAGTGACTCACTTTGATCTGCATCGCTCCACACTCCACTGAAGTCAACGGGAGGTGTTTCCCATGACTTCGCTGGCCTTTAAATTTGGGTATGGGCAGGTCAGGACCCAGTTTGTGAACTGACTCTGTCCTTCCTGATCCAGTTCACCTTGAACTCGATGGGAGACCTTTCACCGAGTGGAAGGAAAGTTGGATCAGACCCAGAGAAAAACAGTAAGTGCTGGAGGAATGAGGCGGTGACGTTCAAAGATTAAATCACACCATGGCTCTGCTCTGCCATATACTTATCCTCACAGTTCATATTAAAAGGCAGGAAACCTGAGACACGAGCGTCCTTGGCTTTAGGAAAAACATAGTCCCCTCTGAAACCAGACGCCCACAGAACTCCTGTGGGCTGTGCACACACACATCTATCGCACTGTACAATAGATAAGCTTCTTATTTTGTAGATATTTAAACAGAGTGAAAAATTGAAGGAGAAGTAGCCAGACATGCACTGTTAGGGAAAAGCAGCTGCACGTCATAAATCAGCTCCAGAAAAAAAAAAAAGGCAATGATATCTTTTCACTAAAGATTTTACTGCACATCCTTTGCAGATTTTTTCTCCCTTCTCTTGTCCTCTACTCTCATCTCTTTTTTTCTTGGGCTGTATTTTCTAAGGTCTGCTTTTATTACCAACCCTTGCATACTTTATTTTAATCTCCCCTTGTCTTACCAAGCAACCTCAACATAGGCAGGCTTGTAAGTTTAAATTAGCCGAAACTAATTTCCATGTCTTGTCTAGAAGAGCACACTGGGTTCACATGGAGCACAAACTTGGCTGAGTCTCACAGGTGGGAAGTGTTCCCCTCTCTGCCTGTGCACCCCCACCATCACCACCACCACACCCCCCCTTCTTCATCCTCCCCCAGCCCAGGTTGGGGGCATTTTTGCGATCCACCAGGTGTGACTATTTCTCTGCACCTTGAGCTTGGGAGCTCAGGGGTCGCGTCGCTCTTGGTGGGAGATGTTTGAATGAAGCAGGGATTGCCCCGAGCAGCCGAGGCAGCTGGAGTCGCCCTTCCCGCGCAGTGCCGTGTCGCCGCTCCCCTGGCGCCCTGCTGCTCTTTGTTCTTCCTATGGGGTATTTTTCAGAGATTTCAGTAGGTCTTTTTTTTTTGCTTAAGAGGAGGAGGTTAGGCCAATACTGAGTCCTTTTGAAATCTTGCATCTGCTGCCCTTGTGAGTGATGCTCCTCCAAACCTTCACCTCCATTTTTTTCCTAGAATGCTGTGTCTTTTACTGGGATTAAAGGAGGAGAGAGACGATGCTCTGCGGAGAGCGGGGACTGCGCTTGCACCCCCACAGCAGGGCTCATCTGGAGGCCGGGAGGTTAAAATCCTCCTTCTCGGTGGAGATGCAGAAGAGGGAAGAGATGCTAATACGGCTTGATTTTCCCCTGGGAGGAGCGCAGTGACTCCCCATGGGCTGCGGAGCCTCAATCCACCCCTCAGCCAGACGGCTGCAAGCTAAAGGGACCCTGATGTGTAATTTCCAGTGTAATTTGTGACTCATGTGGTGCCCTTAATATAAAGTGCGGATTAGCGGGGGGGCATTCCAGCCTGGAAGAGGAGAAGTTTAGAGAGGAAGTAAAGTTTTTTGTAGTTTTGTAAGGCAGCACAATTAATCTGTGAGATGGTGACAAAAAAGGGCCCCCAACCCAGTGCACTCTTACCCACGCAACAAATGACCAACCAAGGTTGAGAAGGACACAGTCAGGTAATTCAAATTTAGCCAGGGAGTGAAACATTGGGGTTAGTACTAAGACGCTCCATGGATTTTCTTTCATCTTGAAATGTTAGGGCATCCTCTGCCCGAGGCTGAGAAACGCAGTTCCCCAGCGCTCGAAGGGTTTAGGGGCACCCTGGAGTATTGGTGCTTGTGAATCACCTGGGCGGCTGCCGGGCAGAAAGGAGCCGCTGGAGAAATGCTCAACGTGGCAAAGCGGTGGTGCCCACACATTCCCGAATGCGTACGGCTTTGCGGCTGGGAACAACCCAGGTGGGACACATGTCTGCCTGGGAGGGTCAGCCCCAGAGCGGGGCGGATGAGCCGCTGGGTTTTGCGGGTTCCCACGCACAGCAGCAATGCCCAGCTGCCAAGCGCTGCTCCGTATGCCTTGTTCCGGCAAAATTCTGGCTGAGAAGAGAATACATTAAAAAATGAAAGTTTACCCATGAACTGCGGAACCAGCTTAGGGCACAGAATAAGTCATCCCCCTTCACGGAGGTGGTGTTTGCTGGCAGGAGGAGTAGCAAAGGGACAGGAGTAAAAATAAAAGGAATGAGAAAAGAGGGAGGTCGTGTAGTTTGCTTTACCAGAGCGGTGGAATAGCACACCATATCAAAGCAATTCTCATTTCTTTTGTAACCACAAAGCAGCCTGGAACAGGCAATTACGTCTTCTTTCCAGCTGAGAGAGGCACATGGCCCTTTGCCACGCATGACGGACCATTAATAGCGGTGGTACGGCGGGTTCAGGGGCTTTACTGGGAGATCACACCCCCAAGGAACTGGAAACAGCCCTGGGGAGCCATCATCTCCCAGTAACCACAGGCCTGCTGTCCTCAGGGGCGTAACTGTGGAAGATTCTCAGGATTTGGGATGGAAACGAGCTTGAAAAGCAAAATTTGCACTTCTCCGACCTGCCCAAGGACTGGGCACCAGTGCGGGGATGGTGATGTGGGGCGGCTTGAGCCCAGCCGTCCGCCGGTGCGCGGGAGAGCTGGGGTTCGCAGGAGGAACCTGCGCGAGGTGTTTCACTGCTCTCCGCCCCTCTTTCTCATTTTGTGCTGGATGGGAGAACAGTATCCAGGCTTTGAGATCCCGAGCTGGTGAAAGCAGCTCGCTGTACAAATGAGAATTTCATGCTCTTTTTTAACGTATTGGTCTACACATGCACACAATGCAGGCTCTGTCCTATTAATGATTTTGACAGTAATTATTTATCTGCAAAATCTTGGGCACTTAATTCAGTGTAATTCAGTATCCAGTAGCTCTTGAGTGGTAAACTGTAGATAAAAAGCCGAAAGTGTTTGACTGCAGCATGAGCAGGTGGGAGGGAGGAGGGAGCGTGCCGTAAGTTAGCATGGTTTCTCCTTTGGGGTCCTTGGAAAGTAGGGCTCCCCTGTACAAACGCACGTAATATATAGGGCAGCCATGACACAAACCAGTGACATTTCAAAGGATTTTTCACTTTCGTAGCTGGAGGCTGAGCATCCTTTTATTTATTCTTCCAAGCCACCATAAAATGACAGCCTCATTGTATGGCTAATAGCGAGGTGTGATTGTATTAGGTTTTATCCCTATTACCCAATCTTAAGAACTGCAAACATTTCATTTGAGAGAGAGAGAGAGGAGAAACTCCAACTCTGACCTGCAAACTGGAAGAGGGGGCCTGTACCCCACGGGCCGCACACAGAGTGCAAACACCGCGGTGCTGCTCGTTCTGTCAATATTCAGTCCAAACAACTTCTTCCACTCCGTCTGGAGAGAAAAATGTTGGCTCTGTATCGCTCATACGTACTGCTGTGGCCCTTCAGCCCGCTCCTGTAGCTGGCACAGCTCAAACGGCTCTTCTGGAACATGAGAGCTCATAAAAGCTGTCTGAGCTTTACTGGATCCATTTGTATTTCCCTGCGTGGAGCAGGAGACACGTTGAAAGCCAGGATTTGAGCCTTATTTCTGGTTAGTCTGGCAAGACAAGTAAGAAAAGTCATTATTTTTTTGTTTAGAGGCATCGCAGTGCTTTGCGCGGTGTGGGTGTTGGGGTACAAAGAGTCTTGAGCACACCTGGGACCTGCGGGTGTCACCCTGAAGGGTGACGTCTGGGCTCTCCCAAAGCCCGTGGCCAAACTGACTTGTACTTTTGGCAGAACGACACGTTTTTTTCCGAAAGTGGTTGTCGTCGTGCGTGGAAGAAGAAGAAAAAAGCAGGAGCTGTGGGTGTGGAAGCGGCGGGGAGAGCGGCCGGCGCTGCTGCGGGGGTCTGGTGCGTGGCGCCGGCTTGTTCTTGCGAAGGGCTGAGCAGAGAAGAGCTCCGAGGAAGTGTTGAGCCTGTGCTTGGCTGTCAAGGACACACATAGTTCACTGGCTCTATGTGTGCCCAAAGTTAAGCATGTGCTTAATGAGGCTAGAGCTCTTCGCTTAGGGCAGAGCTGAATCCTTAATAGCTCCATGTTTTGCGGCTTTTGCTGAAAAACGGGGCTAATATTTTCCTGCTCCCTGGGAGATTTTGAGGACAAGCTCACTAGCGTTCATGGGTCTCGCAATGATGGCAAGGAAATTCATGAATAAAAAGGAAGCCGTTATGTATCAATACATCAGATCCGCGGTAATTACTTTTTCCAACCCATTTTGAACTGGAGCCTATTGTGAACCCTGGGATTTCAATGGCACATACATCACGTACAGCGAAAAGAAAAAACCCAACAAGCTGAAAGGAATTTGAGCTCTGCTATGCTTCTAATATGTTTAATGTTATTGTTCCGTTAAATCCCTACCCTTAATGACCCCAGACATATTAAGTAACATTCTTAGGCCTGAAGAAATGCTTCAGACTTCTAATTTTACACATATTTTTCCTCCTGAGCTCTCAGAGCTCTGCAAATGTTATATATTGAAAAACCTCTGCAGAAAATATTTTGTAGTCTTTTTCCTGAAGAAAGGCGGAAGGTACCTGGGCTCACGCGGAGCTCTCTTTGCACTGCCTGCTTTTCAAAAATAGTTTTTGCAGCTGTATCATTTTTCATGTTTGCAATTTATGGCCAGCGGACAATGTACAACAGAGCCTCAAAGGGATAAATCACGGGGAAGGGTGACAGCCATCACGGGCTTGGCATGGCAAAACTGCTCACACCACTTGGTCCAGAGCACAGAGGAATCCAAGCCATCCAGGGGCAGAAAATAGTGATGGTGATGCAGTTTCTTAATGAAGATACCTTAAAGAAAGGCACAAAATGTCATTGTGGCACCTCATTAATGAAGTCTCCTGCTTGTTTAATTGCTATGCGGTATTTTTCTCCCTGCTGTGGCAACAGCATTGACCATATTGACGTTGGCACCGGGGACTCTTTTGTTGTGCTGTCGAGTACCTCTTAATCTTTCAACCCCTGTATGCCAAGTCAGGTTTCTGTCTCAAAGATGAACCCAACCTTATTTCTGGGTTAAAAATTATTTTATCTGCAAAGTAAATTAGTGACAGGAGCTTCCCAGAGCTTGCTTTGCTCTTCATACTGTGACTCATCTGTTTTTCTGTACGAGCCCTGCTTTTTCTGGATGACAGAACAAAAGTGCTAGCCCCCAGGCCCTGCCAGTTAGCCACCGCGGCATCAGCGTCCATCCACCCTCTGTCCCACCGGAATCCCAAAAGAGGGAGATGAAGATGCAGCACGTCCCGCACACCTGCACGCCTGCCGTTTCTGCCTGCGCGTGCTGCCTCCCGCGCAATCAGCGTGGCAGTATGGATTATACACCTCCCGCTCGGCTCCCTGCGCAGATGGTGGGCTTCTTCAAATCAAGGTGTGAAGACCTGAGCTTCTAATTTTGGAAATACACACCTCAATCCCCACTGCTGACCAAGAAGCAGCCGTGCGTGTCGTTCCTTCGAAGAGGAGCAGCCCTGTACACAGCTCAGAAAAGTGGTCGTGAAAAGCATCTTTATTTCACTTCTCCCAACACTCAGCAGTGCTGCTCCAGAAACAGCCGGGATCGGCCGCTGTCCCAGAGTGCTGGAAAAACTCCCCTCCCCTCTGGGATTTGAAACTTGCTTGCTCTCGAACACTGTGCCTGCCTCTTAAATTTGAGATGTTTGTGAGGTGCAGAGGAAATACAGGCAAATATTATAAAGCGTGATCCTACGTGTCTGGTCACATCGTGGCCAGTACCACAGCAGGCGGTATTCGCTACCGAGGTATGAGGGGGTTATACGTTAAGTGCAGCTATGTACAGCCATCGAGAGTTTGGGAGCGCTGGAGTTCATCCCTCTGGTTTTGTGTGGCTTACCTGCTTTGTACCAGTATGTCATTTTGCCTTCTTTCCAGCCCTCTTCTAAATAATAATAACAACAACAGTAACAATATAATAATAATAATAGTAGGAGTAGTAGTAGTAGTAATAGTAATAAAGAACCTGTGACTCTGTGCTCTGGCCAGGCTGGGGGAGCAGCCCCTGCACAGAGACCCCCCTCTCTTCCCCCCCATTCCCTGGGAGGGGAATGGGAGCGCCGGCTGTCGCGCCGAAAAGCATGGGGAAGGAGCGGGGGGAGACATCCTGACAAATGTGCTTACGCTAATATTTCTTTTTTCCTTTTGCTTTTCCCATGGTGACAGGCAGCTACTTACTAGGCAGAGCTGGAAGTAATATTCCGAATTGCTGAAGGAAATTTTCCCAGTTGATCAAACTCTTATGTGTTTTGTGCTGATCAAAGATTCTCTTCATGTCTTATGTATCTGAAAGCACAAAAGAATGAATGAAAAAAAGAGCTATTCTTCTGTGCTGGTAGACAATGAAATGATGATTGGTGAGATTATGCCTTGACTTTACTGTCAGCACAATGTCAGTGAAGGCAGCGGCACGGAGAGGGTACGTTCTGAGCTGCTAATACCAAATCCAGATCACTAGAAGGAACAGAAAAGCCCCAAAGAAGAGGGAAATGTCTGGTTTTATTATTATTATTGTATTTTAGTGGAGAATGAAATGAATCTTTCGTATTCTTGCATCATATTAGTTACCCTGATTATTCATCCCTTCACATCCTATCTGCTTGTGTAGTCAGGAGTGGTAACTCCTGTTTTGCTCAGGTGAAAATCTGCTTTTATATATCTATGTCTATATAGCTACATCTTGTGCGTGGCGCGGCAGGAACCCTTCCCTGGTGCTGCCCCACGCAAGGGACTGGTTTTGCACAACCTTTTCACAAACTACCCGATCTATGTAGAGGTCTCGGATTGCTTCATCGCCTTCCAGCAACAGCGCTGGGTTTAAGGGCAAAGCCTGGGGTGGGCTTTCGGGGCTTCGGGCTGGTTGGGATTTTAACAAATTAAAAATAAATGAGTTGTGGTTAGTAAAGAGGGGCCTCTGAGCTGAGGAATCTGCAGCCTAAAGGGGTTAAGGCTTAAGTCCCAGGTCTTGGCTCAGGGATGCTCTTCACGGGAGCGGGAGCCGGTAGTTCTGCAGGTATTCCCTCCTGCGCCCGGCCCTCGGTCGGCTGCAGAAAGCCTCACGGGTGCAACCGCCTTCGTCGTGGGGCGAGGAGGAAAAGCGGGATGGGAAATTAGCAGAAGGGTAAGGCCAGCACGCGGGGACAAGGAGGAGAGGGCTGGAGCCGTGGGATTGCGAAAGGACACTTTGAAGATCACGTTATGGCGCCGTCTGTCAAGAATGGTTTAGGTCTAGCTGATGTGGCCCTGGGGCCGGGGCACGGGTTAGGTGACCTCCGGAGCCTGTTTGTCTTCCACTCCGCGGCTGGAGATGGAAGGGAAACCCACCTTAACATACTGATTCCCTGTGGATTTGCTCTCCCTTTTCCCCCCACCATCCTCCTGTGCCAGGTAACAAGATGTTTATATGTACAAATGCTCTTTCGGAAGCTTATTGTCATTCTCTGCACCAGAAGTTTATGATTTATATTAAGCTAACTGGTCCGTGAGCATGTGCTGTTGTCAAGCTCTCCTCATCTGCTCGGGAGAAAAGCACTGCGGGGCTGGCATGCAGTAGCATGATCTCGGTATTTATCCTCTTGGCAGTTTGCTAATTATTCCTATTGCTATCACATCCCTGTGCGAATTTCTGTCTTTCTGCCACTGGAGCATGTGGCATTTTTTCTCGCTGCAGAACTGCTGGTTAAACGGGAGAAGCCCGGGTACCCTGCGGAGGCCCATATTGCCGCTTGGATGAGAGCGATGAAATGGGCCAAACGTCCTTTCTGTACTGCTTCAATTGCATGTCTTTGCATTCCTGAATTGGCCGCTCGTGATCTGGATGGTGTTCAGCTCTTGTTCCTGGGAGTGCTCTTTGTAGCAGAGCGCTTTGATAAAGCCAAAGCCACCAGCTGCCAAGGCTCCAGAAGGACTCAGAAATAGGCACCAGATATCTTCGCGACTGTTAGATGTAGCTGCGTTAGCAATATCGTTTATCTTCCTAAGGACTTACTAAGCCACTAAAATGTATTCTAAAATTAAGTGGCATTTTTCCCACCTGTTCCAACTGGTGCCAAATGCATGGAAAGCCCTCCCAGATGACACGACTCTGCATGCAGAACCGAAGTACCCTCCTAAGGACCACAGCTGCCTCAGAGACATCGGGGTTTTTCCACGGGCTGCCTCCTTCACTTAGAATAATAAGCTTTAGATGATCTCGGGGCACTCTGGATCCCACTGCTGCACAATCCAATTTGACGTAAGGGTTGGGGGAGGGGGAAGGAGAAAATCCTGCACGCAGACACGGGACTTGCAGCCTGAGATTCCCCCTCGAGCTTCATGGGGAGGGCTGGGGGGGTTTGGTGCCCGTCTGTGCCGGAGGAAGGGCTCACCAGGACGTCTGTGCTGGAGGAAAGACTCGCTGGGCTCGGTGCGGTGTCTGTGCTGGAGGAAAGACTCGCTGGGCTCGGTGGGGTGTCTGTGCTGGAGGAAAGGCTCACTGGGCTCGCTGGGGCGTCTGTGCTGGAGGAAAAGCTCACTGGGCTCACCGGGGTGTCTGTGCTGGAGGAAAGGCTCACCGGGGTGTCTGTGCTGCGGCTGCTTGCTGGAGCAAGGGGCTGCCTACACAGCCCCACTGTGGTGGTTCCAAATGCAAGAGGTCCCCAAGTCCCTCTCAGGCCACAAAGGAATTGAAACAGCAGCAAACTGCTGAGTGGCATCCTTCTTGTCTTGTATTAACTATATTTTATCATTTAGGTAACGTTGTGTGTATATTAACTGCTGAGCCTGCACCCCGGCTCCAGGACACGTATTTAACCCCCTTGAACCCTCCATGGGAAGGGAGGAAAGCCGCTTTCCAAAGGAGCAGGGTAGCGACTTACGGCTGTGGGCAGACCCAGATAATCTCCAGTTATCTGTTCCGATAGCCAAATTACTCTGTTATCAATGTTAGTGGTGTCCCTGCCAACGTGGTGATCATGCCTCCTTGGGCTGTTGTGTCTCTTCGTGATTTTGCTGCTGCTGAACGTCCCTGGCCAGGGAGGGTCAGGGTCTCTGTCTGCAGAACGCTCAAACCTATGCAACCCCCCCGCCTGCTGCGGCACGGCTCCTTCTGGTGGTCCGTAATCACCCCTAATCCCGATTCCCCTGATTACGTGTCGGAGCAGGAGTGCAGCCTGCTGAACAGGAGCGTGTTCCCAATCAGTGGCACATCCTCTCACGAGTTGAGGTACGTGGGTTTGACACACGAGGTGTCTCTGAAATGTCTCTGGGCTGCGGCGCAGGATGGCAGCGTGTGTCTGTCAGGGCAATGCTTGGCTCCTGTTGGGCTGTTTGCCCTATTTTCTAGCTTTTTGGCTGCTGGGCAGATAACAGGACCCCTCCAGAGCAGAGGAAGTCTGACATGGAGGCAGGATTGTTTCGAGTAATACATGGCCCTGGTGGGTATTAATCCTGGTAATTTGGGCAGGTGTATGCAAGGGATCCTGGAAACGAAATACAGATTTCTATGTTAAAGGTTTAGTTTCTATAACGGCATTTTCTGAAACGCCAGAGAGTCTGCAGAGCCTGCAGGCTCACTGGGGTGAGGAGGTTCGTGAACGGCAGGAGGAAAAACCCCAAGAAAGCATTCATGTCGGGGTTTGGGGATCAAGTAATTGGCCAAAAAATGTTTACAGAAACATTTAAGAAAAGCTTGAGGCTTTGCAATTATTTCTGCATGCAAAGCACTATGTGGGTTTATCCAAATACTACTGAACACCAAAGCGGGTCCCGGCCGTAGCTGGAATGGAGCTGACTCACAGATTTGTTCATGGCTGTTCGTTTATCAGAGTAGCTTTATTCCTTCGATTTGTAAGCATGACTCGCTTCTCTAGCCACGAGACCAGATCATGGTTGCATCTGGTCTTGTGTCAACGCAAAGGCATCCTTGGCCTCTTTAAACTCATCCTTTACTTGCCGTGTTTCCTCGGAGCTGTGCTATGGTGGGGAAATTTTCATGGGCTTTGATTTCCCCTTAGTTCTTATTTCTCCCCCACTAGCGTTACTGTGCTGATTTGTCTTTCCCTCATGCTGGAATTGGTCTGGTGCCACTGTGTAATTTTTAACTGTGTGCAGTATCAACAGACCTCCATCTGTCTCTCCTCCAGAGCTTCCCAGCCCGCCGTTACAAATATCTGCCAAATCCTTCTCCAAAGAGAGGATCACCAGATTCCAACTGTTTGCAAAATAAGAGCTGCCGCCAGCGATGCTCTCCCCCGTCTGCAGCCTGTGCAGACCCTGTCCCTGCACCTCGGGAGATGTCACTGCTGGCCCGAGGAGCTTGCGCCGCTGCTCTCCTTCTTTGTCCCTCAGAAGCTGACCCTTCTGCAGAGCGTTCAGCATATTGGTCTGTTTGCTCAAATATCTCATTATCTCTGACATTTTATTAGAAAATAACCTTCAATAGCCATCAGGTAAAAAAAAAAAACAACAACAAAATAACTTAAGGGTTGGGGTTTTTTTTCCCCTTTACAATGCAATTCTGATTTAAAACATGCTGCAGGATGGGTCGGTTCTGGTGTTGTTTTATAAGATACTTTACCGGGCATGAACGCCCCTTCCGCAGCCTGTCACGTGGAGACCCAGGGCCAGTTGCCACCACCTAGAGCGGGGGGAGCGGTAGGATGCTGACTGCACATCCGCGTTGCTGAGAGCAGAGTTTGATCTTCCACCTCTCTCTACAGCCACAGCAGAACAGAACAGCACCAAACCAGGCAATGCATTGATTAGATTGTGCACGCTGAAAAATAGCAACATTTTTAATGTGGCTACAATAAAATCATGTATAAACACATTTGGATAAAGTAAAAAATATAGATTATGATGTAGGTCCCTTTTAAGACTGTTAAAGCCATTCCCGTAACAGTCCATTGGTTCCGTTCATTCAAAGCTGTGTTTGGCTCATGTGGCTTCTTAAATCCAGCTGTGTACCTCAGGCTACGATCGCTACACGTGTTAGCGTCTGCTGGGGGTACAGGAGCTTACTGCGGCTGAGGAGTTACCAAGGACTCGCCTTAGGTGCTCCTGCAGACATCAAATTAACAATAAATGTATGTTTGAACAAAAGGCTCGCCAGCTAAAGTCAGATCCAAGGAGCAAGGTTCCTGTTCTATCTGTGGGGTATTATTCTGGAATAAGACAGGAGAAAGGATTTTTCAAGGTTATTTCAGGAGAGGGTTTCACGTTTGGATCTGCCACATCCTCATCCTGCAGAGCTTTGCAAAGGAACATAAGGAATGTAAAGCAGCTTGGGGGGTTGATAAATCCTCCTTCCAGTCTAGGTTCAGAATAACCCAATATTTCCAAGAGACGGAAAAGTGGGCACTATACTTGTTTGACACAGGCAGGGACCATGGGGACCATGGCCGGAGAGTGTTTTTCTGTACATGAGTAGGGGGAAGCACCTGAAGCACCAAAGAACCTTGGGAGTTTGTTTCATGATGTATAGTCGGATTCAAAAAACACCAGTATTTCCATTGTCTAGATTGCAGTGTGGATTTGGTGTCCAATTTTGAAGGTTTTAGGACGATCAAGTTCATGATCTTCTAGGAGGGTGTGCTACCACTTAATAATACATTATGACAGCAGAGAAATATGTACAAACAAGTCTAAGCCTGCAGGACAGCTCTACTTACTTACAAGAGAATAATATCCCCAGCCATTGCCGGGGGTGGCAGGGAGCAAAGAGAAAAGTGAAATCGGAGCGAGTGGCCCGTGCCGGCGGTGACGTCCGGACTGGCCGCGTGTCGAGCAGGCAGCGCCAGGGAGCTGGGCTGGGGGCGTCGCTGCGCTCGCACCATTGACATCTAGCCCTTAGTTAAGTCTGATTTTCTGGAGCAAGATTTTCTTGTAAAGGAACAGCCGTGACTTGTTTTAAGTCTTTGGGAGATAAAAAGCAGATGGCATTGATTAGCTAATTAGTAATATTTTCTGCAAGTTATCAGCTGTGCTGATATGTGTGAAGTTTGCAAAAGCTTGGGATGAATCTTGCTCTCTTTGATTTGTTGAAGAAATGGACTATTTTAAAATCTGGAGGGGAGGGAAAGTTATATACAAATGTGTAATTTTCTGCCCAACAGAAATATGTTAATCTTTTCCCTCGAATTTATGTTCAGGGCTCATTTCTTCACTTCTGAGGGGAATATGCGCAACGAGGTTACAGCTCTCCTGGCTCTTGTCTTGATTGCACGGTCTATTGTGTGACGGGCCAAAGGTTTCTGGCTCCCCCGTATTCCGCTTTGTGGGCCTGCTCCTTCCCCTTTTGCATTTATTAAGGAGGCAAAGCAAAATATTATTTTTTATTTTATGCCAGGCTCGCTTGTCTCCTCATGAACCCGTTGCAGCCACAGCAGCGCCCTGGCAGGACTTCTGCCAAGTGTTGGCCGCCTCCATCACCGCTACTATGACAGTGGTCAGTGCTGTTGTGGCCGGAGCACGGCTGGGGTGTTGGAAGCCCCTCTGACCTTGGGTTAGATTGGACACAAGTCAGATATCTTGATGTTGTCTTTATGATGGCAATAGTTCATCATTTAGGGCGAGACAGAGTACCTCGCTAAGATGTTCATATGAAGACTGTCTGGGAAAGGATATCAGCCTTTCAGACCCTGCTGGTTGCATAGCGAAGTCTCCATATAGACAGAAAACACGCGACTCACCTGATTTCTTCAACAAGGTGGATCTGGGAGCGCTCACGGGCAGATACCAGTCATGGTAGTCATGGTGGTCTTTGTGGGAATGAGCGTGGGTGGACACAGCTTCGGGTTCCCAGCAAGCCCCGTAATTAGGACTTGCTGCAGCCTCTGGAGGTTTGAGCTCTGCGCCAGCACCACCCCGAAGCCTTTCATGCGACGCGGTCCCGGTGTAGAAGCTGTATTTTACTTGGCAGTGTGTAGCATGGGTGACGCACGAGCTGTCAGCTGGCCACCTGTGACAGCGGGGAATGAGAAAGAGCTTTGTTTTCCTCTTCTGGGGAACTGTCCTCCCTTGCAGATGCTCTGCGGAACAGCTTTGCGGTGCTTATCTCCCATTTGAGGCTTCAAAATAGGGCATGATGTGGGTTGAGGTGGGGCCCAGACATTGTACTGCTCAACTGCCTGAGTTGTGCTCCATCCAAAAGCCATCAGGACTGGAAATTGCCTAAAGTGAGACCAAGATTTGCTCCTCTGTTACACAGAGCTTCGGTGTTGAAGCTTTAGCCTTTCTATTTCCATCAGAATGACAATTTTTATTGGTTCTTAAACTGAAGAAACAACAAATTCTGCATCCTCTCTGGAGCACGGTCTCGTTAATGTTCTTTGAAACATGACATGTGTCGTGGCCGTCAAACTGCAATGATCCCATTTCTTCTGAAATGAGAAAAACATGTCACTTTTGGCTCTAGGTGATACAAAGGGAGAGTCCTATTTTAGATAGGAGCTGCGTGGCTGCCAAAGATGAAAGAAAAATGTTATTACGTTTGGAAATTTCATAATTACCGTTAATGATAATTTAATGAAATGGCATTGTCTTCACCGCTATCACTAATGAAATGTTTGAGAGTGATGAAACAGGTCTTGTTAAATAGAGGGAGAGTGGCATAGCTTTGTGACAGCAGCCTGCATGCACAAGTCTCAAATTCCTATTTTTTTGTTACAGTAGTTTAAAAAAGAAGATAAAATGAAGGCTACCTGGCGAATAATGCACACATGAAGTATTTAAAGGCCTGCCATTAAGCAAACAATACAGAACTCCTGAATAACATGCTGATGACTGAGTACCGCTCTTTAGAAATGCCAACCCTTCATTAAAACACTTACCTTGTTTTTCTTTGCAGACAAACCAGAGAACAAGAAACCCCGCCTGACTTTTTTTATTTCTCAGACTATGAAAGACATAATGCAGAAATAGCAGCATTTCATTTGGACAGGCAAGTAAAATGGATTTGCAGTAAAAGAAAAGTAGAAATATTGTGATAAGTTTTTGCACTTGGCCAGCCCTGTAACTGAATTACGTTTAAAAAAGGGGAAAATGGAACAAAGGTGGGCAAACGCCATGAATAAATGAAACGGCAGATGATGAAAGGGTAGATTAATAATTAGGAAATGTGACTTGCTCTGGGAATGAGAAACCTGGCAGTAAGTAATTCTCAAAAAGAAAGAGAAATGATATTGAAGAGAAACTGAGAAATGAATTTCCCCTGTGATCTTGAAGTGCACGTGGAGAGGACCCATCTCCCGAGGAATATGTCACATAAGTGTGACGGGAGTCTGGCTCACCCCAATGAGCTCCAGGGCACGCAAATCCCAATGAGCCATGGGGAATGGTGTGAGTGTTCAGAGAGGCATAGCTGAGGTAGGGAGGGTGTTCTGGTTTCACAGCCAAAAGCAGGGGCCGTCCCGTATCAGGAGGATATTTCGGCCACAAGTTAGTGGGCAGGAGAGGGCAGTGGTGGTCATCCCGTGCTCCTATTAGCTGAAAACGTGTCCCCACGCAGGGGTGGTGCAGGGTATGGTGGGTACCCCAAGACTGCAGCCCTCTCAGCCTGCCCAGATTAGGAGCGGGAATTAATAATTGGTGATGAATTATTAACAGCGTGGCTAGAAACCATGGCATTTCACAGCCTGAGTTAGAACTGAAGCATCCTGCACACCCTGAAGTGCCAAGAAACAGCCTTTCAAAAGCTTGATGCTTTGAGGCCACAAATTATTTGGGGATACGTGTAGTATTGCTGCCTCCTGGGTTGACGGTTTGGATGAGGGGGCATACCAGTGGGGGCACGGGGTAGATTTGCCATTAAGAGATCCTGGCAGATCCTGGGCAGATCCTTCAAAGATCTTCTGTATTCTAATATTGTCGACCTTGGTGTTGGTCCCTTCTGCTTTATATTTTATATTGCCATTTTAAGCAGATGGTGCTGTAGGAAAAAACGTTAATGGAGTTCCTGCAGGGAGGTATGTTAAATATCCACACACCAGGCAGAAAAAGCAGTCGCTGCCCAATGTAGAAAATCTTATCAGCAGACTGTGGATGTAAAAACTCCACCTGTGGGGAGGCTTTCCACGGGGACTTTGCTCTTTCACTGTATCTAATAGCAATGCTTCGTAGGGAGTTTTTAATGATCTACTCAGGTGGGGGAGTTTGGGGTAGAGAAGGGCTCCTCACCCAGCCTTCGCCCGTGGGAAAACTTTTAGTCTCAGGGAGATTGTTAAAGTTGGTGTAAGGGTATTAAAACAGAGAGGAGCAGAAGCAAATAAATCAAACAAATACCAAGACTGTCAGAAAAAAAATTGCTATTAGATGGTGTTTACAGAAGAAAGAGGCTGAAATCCCATTCCTCAAGTCACTTAAAAAAATTGGTGAGCAAAATGCATGTTATAACAATCCCGAAGTAGCACAGAGACAAAAATAAGTTTCTACTGTCTCTTATTTCTGGAATTCTATGTATCCTCATTTTTTTCACGGAACAATGTGTCCCTGTACTCTTCTGTATTTTGCATCTGCTCCATACTGTGTAGGCAAGTCAGAGCTGACCGTATTCAGGATGTATTTTGTAATATATTATATGAAAGATTATCCGGTTTAAAGTTGCTGGGCTTTTTACTCCTTGAAGACCACAGATAAATGTGCCTTCAGAGTGCAATGAACCTTCCTGAAACCTATCACTATCATTATATTTTAATCCTTTATATAAACTATCTCTTTTCTTTCTCTTCCAGGATCCTGGATTTCCGCCGCGTGCCACCGGTTGCAGGTAGACTGGTTAACATGACGAGGGAAATACGAGATGTTACTCGTGACAAGAAACTGTGGAGAACGTTTTTCATCTCACCAGGTAGTCTTGGAAATTACACTATATTCTTTCTATCCCGCCGAACACGTACTTAAGGGAACAATATGTAGATTGCTTAATTGCTCAGATATTTCTAATAGAACTGTCTTCTAGACCTTTGAATAAAAATAAATGTGGAGACATAGCCTACAAAGAAGACTTTATTGTTTTGAATTGAGTGCCTTTTCCCCGTGACAAATTATCCGCAGAGACAGGCTTTTATGTTCACAAAAGCAATGTATTCAACAAATGTTTTATGTAGAGCAATTTCTAAAGCAATTTCTTCTGTTGCTCTCAGTTTACCCAAAACCTTATTACTTGGCCCATTAGTTATTTAGGCTTTTTTTTTTTCCTACTGCAATGCGATCCGTCACTTCTGTTGGTCAGATGCATTTATTTCTTGGTTTTGACTGGAGGACCAAAACCTAATTTTCTCAGTCATGGACCTCCGTTTTTGTTACAACAGGAGTTTGAAAAAAATCAAGCAAACAGACGTGTAACATATCCTGCCTCCAGCTCAAACTCTCTGCTGGGCAGATGCCAGAGCAGAAGCGACCTGAATTGTTCCCGGTCCTTGTTGTTGCTTTGAGGGCTGACCCCAGGAGCCGGTACCACCCTCCGTTTCTATTACTCTTCACTCTTTAACAACATCTGGTGGCCCCAGCCAAGGATGGAGCTCCACAGGGTGGGAATTTTACAAACACAGGGTAAAACCATGCCCTGCTCCCCAGCATATACACCTGGAGTAGGTAAAGACGAGCAAAGGGTGGGAGAAAGCGGTGTCCTTTCTGTTGAGCATCTGGGATGCTGAGGTGGAGAAATCAAGGCTCTGAGTTAAGGCACAAAAATGCACGCTTAAGTATGTTCTTAAGAGACGGAATATCTAGGGAAGCATTCAGTGTAAAGCATGTAGCTGTGTTCCAGTGAGTTTAACTCCTATTATTTCAGCTGCGTGCAAACGGGCTTTGATGAACTTGGGGCGTGACTTGTGTAACAGGCAATCTGGAGCAGAACTCTCTGGAGAGCTCTCCCTTGCTCTGTGCGCGATTGGCCAGAAGCTCTTTATCCCAGATCCCTAAAGTTACCATCCAAAGGCTGAATTACAGTTTTTCCCGATGTAACTGTAATTTATTGCTGTTAGCTAGAAACCAGAGCCCTGTCATTGCAGTGCTTTCTCTCTTAAAATGGTTATCACACTTTTGTGATCACCAATAAAGTCATTATTACGGCTGTTATTTTTAGCTCCATATTTATGTTCAGCTCTGCAGGACACACAGTTGAGCAGACAGTTATTTATTCCAGTAACTTCACTTGTAAAATACATGACATAATTACAAGAGGTTTTGTCTTACCCCGCGTTGTAAGTGCCCCAGTTTCACATGTACAGTCGTGGTGATGGTGGTGACAGTATGTGGTGACAGCGTTCACCAAACCTGATGCGCAGACGTTCCTGCGTGCTGGGCACTTGTGCCTCAGTCGCTTTCTCGCCCTCTCTCCCTTACCCTCTCTGTCTCTCTACATTTTTTTGGGCTTGATTTTTTTGTAGGCAAACAATCACACACAAAAGGTGGCAAAAAAATCTCGTGGCTACTTATGTGCACAAGGGACTTTGGCTCATTTGAAATACAAATCATTTTATTCCCATTTTAGCAAGTAAGACACGGATTTGTTTGCTTGCTTTTTCGTCTTCCCAGGTTATGTATTGAGGCTTAGGGGTGAACTTGAGTGATTTCTGAGAATTACAAAACTGTACTCAAGTTCTGAGCAGCTTACCGCAGGCAGAGCACGGCAATGCAGAGTTAAGGCTGCCGGTTCAGCTGAAGATCTTTATCTTCTCATTATGAAATTCCAGACATCCAAGGGATGATCCAAGCATAATCCTTTATTCAAATTTATTTAGAGGCCTCAGATAAATTCAATTAAAATATTTGATTAACTATGAATCAGGCTTTTCTGGAGAATAAAACGCTTAAGCAATTAATTTTTCTTTCAATTTTACATTTCCTAAATCAATATACTTTACTTAAAACATGTTGGTTACTTGTCAGAGTTCCGCCTGCAAGTCCCTGGTTTAATTAGTCGGATTCTCATTAACATATGCCCAACCTCTGTCTTATATTTCATACTGACCTTAAGAGGCAGACATTAATTAATGCTTAATGAAAAAGTAATAAAGGTCCTAAATTAAGCATTTGGAAACAAATTCACAAACCCAGCGGGCAGCTGAGGCAGCAGATTGAGGGCAGAAGAGGGAAAAGCGGAGGGTGGGGAGGATGGAGAGGGACGGGGAGGACTGGGAGGGGCTGACTTGTCCCCTCTGGCAGATGAGGGGCACCAAAGTCACTTGGTTTTCCTAGAGTCATAGGATGGTTTGTGTTGGCAGGAACCTTGAAGACCATCCAGTGCCACCCCCTGCCCTGGGCAGGGACACCTCCCCCCAGCCCAGGTTGCCCCAAGCCCCGTCCAACCTGGCCTTGAACACCTCCAGGGATGGGGCAGCCACAGCTTCTCGGGGCAACCTGCCCCAGGGGCTCACCACCCACACAGGGAAACATTTCTTCCTAATATCTAATCTGAATCTCCCCTCTTCCAGTTTAAAGCCATTACCCTTTTGAGGGATAAGTGGTTGCAAAGCTGAGAAATCGAGGTGTGCCATACGGACACTTGCAAGAGCCACTCCGAGCACCCGCGTGAAGCTCTCGAGGCTCCTCGGGTCCCTTTGGGGTGGCTGTGTCTCTGCCTCTCCGTCCTCAGCAGTACTCGGTGACGATGGGCCTGGGGACTTCTTGTGCCTGCTGGCAATGTGTCCCTCCCATGCACCCATATCCATCTCTGAAAATTAAACGAGCGCTACACGTAATTGATTTTATACAAAGCTCTTCCCCTGGGGCTGGGAGATCGCTGTTTGCAGTGGAAGCCCTCGGAGGGTAAATATTGATGATGCTCATCAATACAGCATGTTCCCCCCTGGACCAGTGCGGGGACGGGTCAGAAGAAACCTCGCTGCATCCCCGCGCCTGGGCCGTCTTGCCTGTCCCGTGGGAATGGGGGCTTCTTGTGGCGGGCCGCGGCGGGCGGGCGCAGGTTGGGCACGGGCTGCGGTGCGGCATCCCGCCTGCCCTCGGGGAGCGGGGATGGCTGCGAGCAGACGGGCCGGGCCGGGCATTGCCCTGCCTGCAGAGAGCAAGCAGATTGCAGAAAAGTGCACTTCCAGGCAGTTTGGACTAAACACGAGAAATGGAATTAGGTCAGTAATTATTTAAATTAGCTTTACATCCTTTGCGTTCGGGCAGACTGCAGTAGCCCCGCTACTCTTACAAATGAATGGTAATTTGCTAGGAAAAAAGAGACATATTAATGATGTCAGCCTTCATTTTGGAAGTAATTGAGGCAGCAGCTTAAAGAAATCGATGTTACACAGCTAGTAAGCACTATGGTTTTGTTCATATTAACCAGTTCTGAGGGATTATGGATTTTTTTTTCCCCTCTCAGCAAACAATAGCAGTTCTGAATTAGCTATTATTTTGAGCAGGTAAAAGAAAGATCTTTTCATGCGTTGCTTTAGTAAATATTCAGGATTCTTTCCAGTACTCCAGTTGCACAGGCTTGCTAAATGTCCTCTATTAACAGTCATGCAAATCTCAATAAAAGAATTGCTCTGCCAAGCAATTTGCTTTAAGGTATCTCCACTTGTTCCTTTTCTTCCTGAGCAGAATTATTGTTCAGCTCTCAGGATGACGCACAGGAAATGTGCAGATGAGTACACAGACACTCTGGTTCTTAATTGTTGTAATTAGTGGGAGTTTCGATCACCAGACCATGATTTTTTTGTGTGGATTTCATTACAAATTGTGTCCGTTCATCCTCAGATAATGAAAATCAGACGTTTGCAACACTGCTCGGGATTCTCTCGCCTCTAGTGCTTTGGGGAAACGATTTTGGTTTTTAATGAAGAAGGAGTTTGCCTGTTGCACATTCGCAGCATTTGAACATTTCAGCACATATAAACTTCCCTCCCCTTGTGGTTCGCCAGCGCGGCTGCTCTGGCCACCTCCACCCACTGCGCAGGGGCACACATTCCTGCCGGTCGCTTCTTTTGCAGCCGCGCTTAGGGACGGGGGTCTGTACAGAAACACCCGCATCAGATGTGAGAGGAACGTACGGGCTGGGCAATTTTAATGGGAGGAGAAGGACCATGCTCCAATTAGACCTCGTCTCCCCTTTCCCTCTGGTTTTTGGCTGTGGAAGGCCAAGCGCCACTCTTAGCGTGGGATTGCCGGCGAAGCGCTGGTGTCTCTAGCTGGAAGTTCACCCCCAGCGCGCTGTGCGGAATGTGGGTCACCTACTTAGGTTTCGAAGAGGCTTGCTGCTGCACCTTGAAGTCTTAAATGAGAGCTGTCTTTTCCTATATTTGGTACCTCTTTTTTTTTTTTAAACGTTTTTAAGAAACCTTAAAAATGAATGTTTCCCCAGATAATTCGGCTGCTTCATCTCACTGCCTGTAATAAAAACTCACCTCACTTCTGAATAAGAATTAGGGTAGACATATCAGGATGTCTATTGTGTATCGATCAAAGCAGCTAATTTCTTTAATAGTAACTTGAGTTGCAGCGTCCTATCACCCCCACTACCCCCAGAAATCAGACAGGACCTGCGGAGATTAAGTACCACAGAAAAAGCTTTGTCATTGAAAGTCACTTCTCAGTGAGAAAGTCACTTGTGGCTTTACCGCGGGTTTGCCGTCTGGGTGGCAGGAGGCTCCCTGCCATGGGTGGCAGGAGGCTCCCTGCCGTGGCCGGCAGGACCGGAGTGCCAACACAGGTGATGGGGCAGTGGCCGGAGGAGCAGGGAGAGCGGCCGGCGGGCTGCAGGCAGCAGACATGCTCGCCCTGTCGCTCCGCAGTGGCAGATGCCATCGCTGCCGCAGCCCCCGAGTGTTCCTGCTGGTTTATCTGGGTACGAATGTGTGATTACTGTCAAATGATTAGTCCCAGGCGCTCTCCTTGACAGTACGGAGCAGGGTTTCATTGTTCCCAAAGTTAAATTCAGAAGCAAACTATTAAACACGGTATTTATCTTCCCACCGTGAAAAATGCTGTGTTTAATATAATTCCTTTCCTGAAAGGTCAGATTTACATCGTGTGCAGCGGAGGCCCTTTTGCTCTTTGCCAAACCGTTACGGTGGCAGATAACGGAGCATTGGCATCCCGCTGCCGGGTGGGAGTCAGGTCATGGGAACGCTGGCAGATAAACTGTCTCAGGCGATGAAGATGGCCCTGCGTGGACTCCCTCCCTCCACGGACGAGCAGGTGATGCTGAGGCAGCTGGACTGGAGCAGGAGCCCCGGGGCAGGTGCCAGCCCTGGCTGCGGCAGGGGACAGCCATGCCTTCCCGCCGCGGCACAGGGACGGCAGCGAGCTCCTCCTGTCTCCCAGCTCTGCCGTGCTAACCCTGCAGCATCTGGATGGGGTTTCTTGTAAATCATCCCTTGTGGCAGCTTGGAACCCCTTGAAGTATTTTGTCTGCAATAATTTCTTTTTGAGGGTGTAAATCACAGATGTTTCTCCCCAGTTTTTGTTGGCTGAGAATATTCCAACCTTCCTAACGGCCCGCTGGGATCCTCCCCTGTGGAGGCCGTCCGCAGCTGGCAGCGCTGCCCACAGGTGCTTGGACAACTCTTCCCCTGCGTCCTGAGTTATGGACGAGGTTCACAGGGAGGCATGAAGCCCTCCGGGTTTTGCCAGGATGATCAAAGGCGAAGCTGAGGCACCTGTGTTAGCCCTCCAAAAGCCAGGCCAAGTCCATGCTGCGCTAGCAGTTTTGAGGAGGAAACCCGTGAGAGGTTCCAGGCTGCAGGGCGGCGTGCCCGGGGCTCGCGCTAGGTTGGCTTCGTCGGGGTGTAGACTTCACACCTGGCTTCAGACTAATGGAGTGAGCGAGTCCAAAGGAGGGCCACTGAGATGCTCCTGGAGCTGGTGCGTCCGGTGTACAAGGAGAAGCTTGAGGGCTTCAGATTTGTTTAACCTGGACAAGAGGAGGCAACGCTGGTCTGACTGATGTTAGTGCTGGCCGGAAGGTGTAGCTTGGGCAGAGGCCTTCAGAGTCCCTTCCAACCCAGGCCTTCAGAGTCCCTTCCAACCCAAGTGTCCCTAACCGTGACTGCTCGTTTTCCGTGCCATTTGTAAAAAGGTTTTCAAAACTTCACTCTCAGAGGTATGAGTTACATTACTGAGTTGCTTAAAAGGAAGAACGAGTGGGTTTCTGTTCAGAAGTTAATGGTTGTATCGTGTGATGAGCAGCACCAGGGTGCGTGCCAGGGTTCATGGGAACGAGCCAAGCTGAGCGCCTTATTGGCCAAGGAGTGGTCACTTCTTAGCTCATGGGAAGTCTCAAACTACTGTTCCTTTGATAAATGTTAAGGGACTAAGTATGCCTTACATGTAAGAAAAAGCTTTTAAAATAATTTTTAAGGAAGGGTATTCTGCATGGTAAGACACTTTACATTACAAAATTAGAAGTACAGACTTGCAGAGTGCTCCCTTCCTTCCTTTTGTAATTTCTGTTCTTCATTTGCTTTTCCCTGGAGTACTTTTCTTCCAATAATTGTCAACGAGTTTTTTTCACCACAGGGTAAATATTTCTGGACTGAGTCAGGGTGTATTTAACTGGTATGAGCCAACCCTGAGAATGTAAACAGAGAGTTCTGCTGGAGTTGTTCCTGAGCACAGCTAGACGGGTGGCCCTGGTGAGTCAGGCACAGCAGAGGGGCTCGGAAAGGCGGTGTCCAGAGCAGAGTAATCACAGCTTAATGGACAAGTCTGATGGCCATCAATCGAGGCTTGGAAATGAAGAGCTGAGACAAACTGTCAAGTAGTAACACACCGGCCTTTTAATCCAATTATATGATGTAATTCCAAGGTTAGCAGTTGCTGTCTGATAATATGGTTAATTAGTACAATCAAAACCACCATGAGACCTTACTGCTCTTCCATGTTCTCCTACTCCTCCTTCCCCAGCCGCAGCTCCTTGCCCCATTTTTCCCTCCCTCCTATTATCTCCAGGACTGGTATTGGTCCCTGTCCTCTTGACTCGTCTCCCTGCCATGGCCCGCCGGCACTGTGCCATCTCTGCCGGGTGGTTCACCAGCTGCAGGTTGGGGCTGGACCGGGGGGACGTCACCGTGACAGGTGATGCGCAGGGCATCGCGCTGCAGGGCATCGCTGCGATGAAAACCCACCAGCTTACCTTTCCGAGCCTGGTCGTCTTCGGTGGCGGGTGGAAAATCACCTCCCTCTGTTCACCAGCCCTTCCTGCCTTGTTTATCCCGATCCTGCCCAAAGGGAGCGTAGCTCAGGAGCAATATTTGAATTTAGAGGCCTTGTGGGGAATCAGGAAGCAATGTGACTTCTCAGCTTTGTGCATTACCATAAGGAAAGGGCACAGTCTTCCTCTAATGACATTTTATGTGCGTAAAGCAATGTCAAAAGAGTTGTAGCACACCAACACACAGATGAGTGTTATATTCCTGCTCTTGTTCATAGTCCAGCATTGGTGGGGATTGGGGATGAGCTGCCCTCTCCCACCTCCAGGGAATCCACGTGGGAAGGGGCTTCTGGTAAAGAGGTGGGTGTTCTGTTGGTACTGAAATATGTGGTGGCAGCTTTGGGGAGGTTTTAAGGTAACACACGCTCCAAAACCTGCTGCAGGTTCTTTTTCTGTGGTTGTTGGAGTAATGTTGTTGGAGTAACGTGATGTGTGGAGGAAGAAATTTGTGTTTGGGATGTGTGCTGCCAGAGTTACATCTGCGCTGTTTCCACCTTCCACACACCCCCACATGAGTCTTCGCAGTAAATAATTCTCCTTAGGAAAACTGTCAGTTCTTCTCATACCAGCAAGTAAATGAATGAAATGTTGTTGTCTGTTCTTAAAGAAACAAGCCAAGATTTTGAAAGGTGACAATTTTGGGCACTTGCCACTAGTTCAGCCATGGGATTTGGGGTTCCAGCCTGGGGTAACAGATAGGTCCCGAAGGATGTATCAGTCTGGCAAAATGAAAGGAGAAGGGGAAGGATTAAAAAAAAAAAAAATTGTTTCTTTGGAATATAAATAGACTGGAACTAGTGACAGAGAGCTCAGCCCAGGGCGTGATCCCAGCTGCCGAAATGAGTGTCTTTCTAGTGGTTTCAGTGGAAGAAAACTATGTGTGGTAACGGGGTTTGGGGTCTGAGATTTATTTCTGCTCATACATACATCAGTGCTTTTATGAATTCTTGAACACTAATTTAAGGGTAAGTTTTAAACCCCTTTTCCTTTATTTGCCAGCCAACAACATCTGCTTCTATGGGGAATGCTCCTACTACTGCTCAACAGAGCACGCCCTGTGTGGAAAACCAGATCAGATCGAAGGGTCGCTGGCCGCTTTCCTACCTGATTTGTCTTTAGCTAAAAGGAAAACCTGGAGAAACCCTTGGAGACGTTCCTACCACAAGCGCAAGAAAGCAGAGTGAGTAGTGGTGAGCAAAGGGTTCTTCGCCAGCTGCAACAGGCGATGGGCAAATAAACCAGTGCTGCAGCTCCTGCCCCTGCCCGATCTAAAGCATCGAGGCTTAGGAGAGCATCTGCATCTTCAGCGGGTCCTGCTCCTGGGAAGGGGCAGAGCACTTACTTACGCTGGCAAAGAGCTCCAGCTTATGGTCCTGAACCTGAGAGGTCCTTCAGTGGCATCACTCCCTCCTGGGACGGGTCCCTCCGCTGGGTTTGACGGGATGCAGGGGGACCTGTCTGGGTCCTGTCAGAGGGAGAAAGACCCACTGCCATGAGCAGCCCCTCAGCAAGTCACAGATGTTTTTGTCCTATGACTGACGGTGCAGCTGGTCTCCTAAATCTTGAAGCTATTAGCCAGGTAGTTTTCAGTCTTGTGATTTTCTTCCTTTTTCATCAGTCACCATCTCTATCTGCATTACTGCATTGTTGGCAGCAGCCTGGTGAATTTGTTGCCTCTACCTGACCCTGCCCTCAGTCGAACGTGCTACAACTAGATCTTTGCAAAATAATATATTTTTTCTTAATACTGAGTAAGCTTTGTATGTCACATAAAATGTCAAAATATTGGTTTTTCCAGATGGGAAGTTGATCCAGATTATTGTGAAGAGGTTAAACAAACACCCCCGTATGACAGTGGGACCAGAATTCTGGATGTAATGGATATGACAGTTTTTGATTTCCTAATGGGTATGTTTCATCTCTTTCAAAAATTAAATGCAACATTTAATTAGAATAAGAACCATTTCTTTCTACACCGCTCTGCATAGCTCAGCAGTTTGCTAAAGCGTGGCTGGAGCTGCATTTGCTCTATGTGCCGTTCTAGATGATTATGAGAGAATGCAGATTTACATGGTTACGTATTCCCATCAGTGCAGATTAAAGGAACAAAGACGTTCAGAAATGCAGAGTGGTGATGAATGCGGGTCAGGCTAGTCTCCTTCACCGCAGTTAAGGGCTTCACAGTTTGCTTTAGCGAGCGCCTCACCGTTGTAACCTGTGGCTCCTGTGTGCACATGCAAGGACTCCGCAGTACCGGCACGCTGTTTTCAACCTGCAGTAGTTTCCCTGCCGCTTGCTCTATAAACTGTCAGAGGGGGAAAAAGAGAGGTGTTGCTGTTACAAAGGCAACTGTGGTATGTATCGGGAAGTTCTTTCTGTTTATGTAACCTGTTTGGAATCAAATAGTTATGACCAAGCAGGTAATAGGGACCGATTCCAAGCCTCCTCAGTGTTACCACTGAGATGTTCTTGTGTGAAACCTGTTCTGCTGCAGCTAACGTACCTGTGAGGTGCCAACAGACGTACTCGATGCTCGGACACGTGCCAGCATGGACATATCCTCTGCCATTGCCACTGCTGAGATTGCTGCAGTAGGCTGCAGCAGGAAAGGCCAAATCACAGCTCAGGAGCCGTATGTGGCATCTATAAATGGCTCAAGACCCTCGCCGTGACGGCAAACTTCATAGCTTGGCACCAATACTCTGCACAGTGACCTTGAAAAGCAGATCACGCGTCTGCCTGCCAGGGGTGCCCAAGGAGAGCTGGTCAGCCGTCCCACTGCGGTGGCATCCTGACCTGTCCGTTTGAGCCATGATATCGTTATGGCTTTCCAGGCAGCTGGAAAATTCAGACAAAGTCCCTAATTGAGATAAACCAGGATGTTTGGTTGAGGTTCAAGAAGTTTACTACGATATTAGCAAAGTCATGTGGATTTGAATCCCTGCTTGGACAATGCATTTTCCCCTCCCTGAGCTAAGCCTCGCACCTGGCATGCATTTCTTGCCTGCTTTGCGTGCTGTGCTGGCCCAGGGCTGGAGCAGCAGCGCTCCGGTGCACTGATGAAGCTCTGCTGGCTCAGGACGTGGCTACCTCACAGGTGACCAGGCTCCTGAAGCAGTTGAGATGCTCTCATAGAATCATAGAATGGTTTAGGTTGGAAGGGACCTTACAGCTCATCCAGTGCCACCCCCCTGCCCTGGGCAGGGACACCTCCCCCCAGCCCAGGGTGCTCCAAGCCCCGTCCAACCTGGCCTTGAACACCTCCAGGGATGGGGCAGCCACAGCTTCTGGGGGCAACCTGCCCCAGGGGCCCACCACCCACACAGGGAAACATTTCTTCCTCATATTTAATCTGAATCTCCCCTCTTCCAGTTTGAAGCCATTCCCCCTCGTCCTGTCACTCCATGCCCTTGTAACAAGTCCCTCCCCAGCTCTCCTGGAGCCCCTTTAGGGACTGGAAGGCCACAGTAAGGTCTCCCCGGAGCCTTCTCTTCTCCAGGCTGAACACCCCCAACTTTTTTGAAAAGAGGAGGTGAGAAATGACTGCTTGAGAGAGGTTTCCTGCTGTACTGCAGGAAGGGGTTGCTGGAAGGTGGGAAGGTTCATTTTGTCTCCTGATGGGTCCTTTTAAGTATAAATGCTTTTAAGTGTAAAAGCTACAGAGAACTTGGAAACAGCCCATCTTGCGGTACGGCACACTTGGGGCTTTCCGCAGTAGAAGCAAACGAGCTCAGCAGACCCATTGCTTTCTCAGCCCTTTGCAGCCGTCGTGCTGGGGGAGTGCCGTGCGTCCCGCTGAACCCTGGCTTTTCTCCTGTCCTGGCCCGCAGGCTCAGCAGCGAGCTGGATGAGAACAGCCTTCTTTTCTCTTTATTCCATAGGTAACATGGATCGACATCACTACGAAACCTTTGAGAAGTTTGGAAATGAAACGTTTATTATCCACTTAGATAATGGAAGAGGGTAAATACCTTTAATAATCTTTCTGGGGGGGAATAAAAAGGTCTTTAAAACAGCCTTTGTCATGTTCTTGCTCTTATCTTTTAACAGATTTGGAAAATATTCCCATGATGAACTTTCCATATTGGTGCCTTTAAACCAGTGCTGCAGGTATGTTTCCAGAGTTGTTTCCCATTTTCTATAGCTGTTTCCACTAGTGGGGCTGAAATGCCCCAAGTGAATGTTTTATTGCGTACCACGGAGAGGAGATGTTATGGTCCTGCGCAGTGAGCCTGACCCGAGCGAGCCCCACCAGGCTCAGCGTCTGTTGAGCTCAGGACCCTGCGGGAGCGTGGCTGGGAGGAGTTGCGAGAGAGGCTTTATTAAGACAACATACATGGCCCATTGAAGTCAAGTGGAGAACTCTCCCCAGGTTGTGGAAGTGCTTCCCAAGGGCTTTCCAGGGTGCTCATGCCAGGATTTTCAGAGAGGGCAGGTGACATTCGGAGTTTCAGCTTTGCACAGCGAGGACAGGGGGCACGCTCCGTATCTGCGGGGGCTCTGGGCATCCCTGCGGGGCAGCCAGCAGGAGCCGCCACCGCCACCCCGGCTCAATGCCACCGGCACCACGCGCGTGGGTGCTGAGGCCGGTGTGACCGCAGGAGCGCGGCACCGGAGCCGGCAGTGCCTTCCCCCGCCGAGGGGCACGGCGCTGTCTGCACGGGGCTGCACAGCTCTGCTCCACAACCTCTGCCCCTCTCGGGGCTCCTGCGGGCCGGTGGTGACAGGGCCAGCTGCTCAGTGGGACGGTGGCAGCACCTGCTTCTCGTCATTTCACATCTCATAATGAGGTTTTTACGCTGTTACCGCGATGCTGACTATAAGCCTTTTAGCCCCGTCAAGGCCAATAGCGATGAAATACTGATTTGCGTTTGTTTTTTTTTCTCCTTTTTCCCTTAGAATAAGGAAGTCTACCTATCTGCGATTACAGTTGTTGGCCAAGGAGGAATACAAACTCAGTCTCTTGATGAAGGAATCTTTACTAAAAGATAAAATAGCTCCCATTCTCTACCAGCCTCACTTGGAGGCGATGGACAGGCGGCTGCGGATTGTCCTCAAGGCTGTTAGTGACTGTATAGAAAAGGATGGTTATGACAATGTGGTTGAAAATGACTTTAACGCTGATGTTAACACTGTTACGACCGAGAGGTAGTGAAATCGCAAGACTACGTTTTTACCAGCCAAGTAAAGAAGATTCAAAAAGGAAAAAAGAAAAAAAAAAGTCTTGCAAAAGACTGTATATGCCACTTTGTGAATTCAGTGAATTCAGAAATGAGATATAATTGTTCCCAAAGTAGGTAAAGTGTAGACTCTGCAAAGGCTTAGTTCATTAAGAAAAATAAGTCTAACGTGATGCTTTTCATTAGTTCCTAAAGAGAGATTGTGAAAAGATTCAGAAAATACTGAGATCATGGACAGACAACAGTCTTACAGCAAAACACCTCCTGTCCTTTTTGTATAGAAAGGAGGCCTTTACTTAATATTTTGTATTTATATATGGTATATCTATGAACCCCCAGACCTACCTACCAAATTAACGAAGAGGGACAGCATAGGTTTGTGACTCACACTTTATTTGTGGTGACAGCCCACTTAGTATTTTGTGTTAACCCTTTAAGTGCTCTAATCCACTCTATCTTATTTAAATTGAATGCTTTTTTTCCCCCAGCTACTCAGCATTTAAAGGGTTAAGGCATTATGAACTTTTAAAGGCAAAAAATAATAATTATTATAATAATAAACAGTGGTTACCAGAAGGGAATGTCACTAATTGTGCATTGACAGGAATACTTGAATGTTGGTTTTACAAAGTGATGTAAATTGACAAGTTGTACTATTTGTCCATAAGGAGGTGGCAGCTCTTATCTTTCTAGACTATCATAGCTGAGCTGCTACTTTTCAACTTTGCTTTTGATAGTTTTGTGTAAATATATACATATATGGGTAAAAAGCTGCTCTCAGCAGCTCTAGGCTTACTTTTGCAGCATTTTTGTGGAATTGTTTGCAACGTGGTAAAAGTGCAATAAAGATATGGCAAAATGTGTAGCCGTCGTGTCTAAACGGATTCATTTTTCACTGGAAATCTTGTTCAGAGCAAAGCTGGGCTCACCAGAAGCGGTTGGTTAGACTGGTGTCCCCTTTTGTAGCAACAGCCAGTTGAGCCAACGTAGGGAACTGGTGTCGAATATACAGCTCTGATAAGCACCGCGGTGTTGAAAATGGCTGATCTTCCATACGAAAGCATTGTTTTGGCTGTCATTTCAGCACCCCTTCCTCTTGCAAGCTGTAGAAACGAGCCGTAGAGCAGCACCTCTGACGGCTTAAGGCTTGACGCACCGCCCAGAGGCTTTAGATCCGGCAGTTCCTCTCCCGTGGGCAGCAGAAGCCTTCGCAGCACCCAGAAAATCTCGGCCTAAGTGATCGAGAAATGTAGTCGTCTTAACCTGGTAGTTTTGAATCACGTTCAGCTGAGTTCGTGTAATACGTCTGGAGACTTTCAGCCCAAAAGCAAGCGACAGATCAAACACGTGGCTGTGTTTGCCTTGTGGAAGCGTGGTGTGGTACAGAAGGAATGCCTGGTCGCTCTGTCGGGTGAGGGGAGAATTTATTATGACAATATTCATCACAACTGTAATTCACATCTGTTGTTTGATTCATTTTGTGTCTTTCTTCTAAGGGATTTATAAACATATGCTTTAAAAGCTTGTAGCCAGATAGACCAAATGTGGGCATTTCAGCGTATTGAAACTATGAATGAAAGAGCGGCTCTATGGTCTCATTCGCTTCTTACATTGATGTATTGTTACTAACATCCTATCTTTCACAATTTCCCTGCCCGTTTCAAATTCCCAGGGCTCTTACATACATGGCATACAAAGAACGTCTCAGATTCTACAAGTGTCCATGAACTTGGAAGATGTCTGTGTTACCCCATGGCTTTTTCCCCCTCCGAGAGCCACCCGTGGCAGTGAGGATGGTCTCTAATGCCGCGCTGGCACTGCCGCTCGCTCGCACTCTGGTAGCCAGAAAGCCCCAAACTTTGGGTTTTTAAAAGGTGAGATGGGTGATGTTATCTGTGCTTTATCCTTAATGCCTGGCTGCGGGTTTCCTGCGGGCGCAGCTGTTTCTCACTGTGAGCTTGTGCCGGGGGCTGTGAATCGCCCCCCGGCCGCGGCTCTGCTTTCTGGGGCTCTGGGGGCCGCAAACCTGGTCTGCGGGTTCTCCTGGCAGCCTCTTAGCTCGGAGAGGCACAGGGACAGCGAAGGGCTTTGTCCTTTGGAGGCCGGGCTGGGGGTCAGGAGCTCCTGGCTGGTTCCAGCTGCAGGTGTCCACAGAGCCTCCCCGGGGCCCTCTGGGACCGAAACTCACTGTCAGGAGCCCAATTCGGGACTTCTGTGAGCAGTATTGATCGTGTTTGTATAGAATAGTTGACTGACGGGCACTCATCCTTGCCGTATTGTAACCAGCTCTGTGGGCTCTCCACTTTCTTTCCTTTCCTGAGCTTCGGTGCCTCCACCTGCAATTCTGTGCTGCAGCTTTCTAGACGTAAAAGTTCTTCTTGTCTCCAGTCCTAAATTAGCCACACAGAAAAGCTGAAGGGGAGACTTTTCCTTGGGGTGCGACGTGCCAGCATCTTGGAAGAAGGGAGATAGTAGCTAAGAACTGGGAGAGATTTCCTTTCCTCCATGCCTCTGAGGAGACATTGGGTGAATTAACCCCTCCGGAGCAGTGGGATCCGACCGCGGCCAGGCCCTCTGCGTGGCGGGGGAGCCGGGGGGCACAGGACTGACCTGGAGGTTATTTCAAGCAGTGGAAGGGCTGATTAATTAAACAAGCTGTGGAGTTGCTTCTCGGTACCTACTGGGAAGCTCTGGTGTGTTTGTGTTCCCGCTGCTGGGTAGCTCGAGCTTTGACTCATATTAATTTTCTACGTGTTTGGGAAGGGAAAAGAATTATTGCGTTGTTCTGATATTTCGTTCCTACGTGGGCAGGGGTGAGTGGGCACGGCAGACGGGAGACGAGTCGGGGAGTGAACTTGTGGCTCTGCCTTTCCGCTCGTGCGCTAACACAGCCCTGAGAATAGCTCTGCACAGCCCGGGGGGGAGAAACCTCTGCTTTTGGGGTCCGTCTGCATGGCCTGGGACAGAGCTAGCAGCTGGCCTGAAGGGCCTCTCCCCAAAACCTCGTGGGCTTTGAGAGTCTTTAGGGAAGGGGTGTTGCTCTCCCGGGGCGATCCACGTCCTCCCACGGGGCTTGCGGAGCCGTCGGGGCAGTGGGCACGACCGGAGGCAGCGGGCACGACCGGCGGCCGCCTTCGCACAGGGACAGCCTGTTGGGGGGGCTCTCACCGGGGGGACACGGTGGGTTTGGTGCGCAGAGGTCCTGCTCTTTGGCACGCGCCTGTGTGTGACAGCGGATCACGGCGGTGCGAGGCGATGGCTCTGGAAGGGCTGTCGTTGTGCATTAGGTCAGTAATCCATGAACCAAGGAGGATTAGCACGGCACGGTGTAACATCCCTTTAGGAGCCCTGCATATCTGACAGACAAAGAGATTCGCTCTAAGAAGATAAATAAATGTCAGAACCCAATCAGTTTGTCTCCGGATCTCAAAAACGGGTGTAGCGACAGCACCCTGGCAATAACGCACCGAGAAATCTGCAGTAGCCTATCGGTGCATAATGTGTTCAGCATAATAAATATAGTATGCACAATAAATAACAGATAAAAATAGATGGTACACTTCTAAAAGCACCTAATTACAACTCTATCTGCCAGCCTAGAATAGCTTACTGTATTCTCCAGAGTAATTCAGATGAAAGCCTCATTTTGTTTTGCTGTTTTTCTGTTATTTAAGCATCAAAGGAAATTCACACAAATTAAAATAAATAAATAAAAAAAAAAGCTCTCATCATTTGAATTAGGTATCAGTACTGTGATCGGCAGAGCTGGGCAGAGCCCGAGGTGTATGTGCAAGCTGCGAGCCTGAAGGAGACGGCAGCGTAAGCGACGGCGAGAAGCGTTCGTAGAAGGGAACCGGCGATTTCAGCCTGAGCATCGCCTTCGGGTGCTGAACCGAACGTGAACTTGTCTTACGGGGGCGTTCAAGGAAGGAGCGTCCAGAGGGTATTCTGGTTCCTGCTAGTGGGTCAGTACGTGGTACCTATAGCTCTGAGGGGGACATCGGGCTCTCTGCTATTGCAGCAACTGCATCGTCCCCTTAACGCACCCAAACTCCACCTGAGGGCTGACCCTGTGTCGGGGCTTTTGCGTCCCCATCCGGAGCGCACTGTTTCCAGCCTGGAGCTGGACATGCGCTACAGCCATGGTAATTTGCATCCTGCTGGAGCAAACGTTCTTCTAGTACTGAATGTATGACCGCGAAATTCATTTTCCAGAAATTATTCCAGATATTGGTTGTTTCTATGGACTTTCTTGCCAGTGGCTGTTTACTAAAAATATGTGGGGCTCAATATGCAGAAATGAACAAGCACAAGGAAGATTCATTTTAAACTGTAAATTGAGTGTTTGAGGGAAATGTTGAGTTGCCCAGGACAAGTTTTCACATGGAATTTCAAGTTATCACCAGTTAGAAGCTGCTGGATTTCTTGAGAATACTTTTTTATGCTAAAAGGGATTCACAGGGAGCCTCCAGCATAACTCAGCCTGTGACCACATCAAACTAAATTGCTTCTATATTTGCATCAGTAATGGACCAATCCAATGCTTTCGGGGATGTCTAGAAAAAAAATAAAAGCACTTCAATTTGGTGGGTCAAAAGACCGGAGAACTGAGGCCAGACCTGCTCTGGTCATGGGTGAAAATGAAGCATAAGCAAAAAGGAGGGTATTGGTCTGGCAGTGCCAGAACCACTAATGCAAGGTCAGAGCAAAAGTCTGTGTCTAGAGACTGTATTCAAGAGCTGCTGGAGTACATGCTGTCTGCTGCGTCACCTTTTTGGAAGTATTAAACACTTTCCAAGGTTTTCCGTTTATGCAGCTGTGATGTAGTTAACCTGCAGCAGTAAAGGGATTTTGAGGAGGATGGGGGGAGCGCCCTCATTTGTATCCAACCCACGATATGAAGGCTCAGGCGCTGGGACAGCAGCTCCTCTCTTTCAAACGACCTTCCGACACCACCAGCCCCGTCCCCTGTCAGAAGAAGCGTGTGTTACGCTTTGAACCTTGCTCAGATGCGGGCGCAGACGCGGCGGCTTGTAGATGGAATGGGCAGCTTGAACTACAGCCGAATATCTGCAAATTGGAGGTGTCGGATCAGAGCACTCTCCACCTCTGGGAACACGGGAGTCTGGGCCACGTTGTGCCCTGGCCACAGTGATGAACGGCATCGGGGTCTACACGCATTCCTCCACCGCTTCTTCTAGAAAGGTGCTCACTGCTTGATAGACATATGTGCAAAACCACCTACGTGCTTTAGTTGACCCTGACGTCACGTCAAAATCCATCCCAGGATGACTTTAGATCCCACCCAAAAGACAGACAGTGTGAAGCCCCGTCCCCCCACCTGCTGGGGCTGCGCTGATGCCACCCATGGCTGACTCGTGGGCGGCCGCTGGAGCCTGCAGAAACGCAGCGGAGTCTGTAGGTCGGCGGCGCTCGCTGGAGCACCTGGCTGCCTGCAGAAGGTGCCCTAAATCAGGCGAGGACTACAATCTACGTGCACCTTCTGAATCCTCATGCACAGCTAAACGACAAAAGGAAGTCAAAACCGTCAGCAAAACATCAGCAATGCGGCTGGGGAAGGCCAAGGTGGGGGTTAAAAACAAACCCAAAATGTCAAAGGCAAGTTGATGGTCCTTGCTTGCAGACACCGATACCTAAGCCGGGAGCTGCACTTACTGCTCAGATCTCAGCTGAGCTTTGGAAACAGAGACCAAATCCTCTTCTGATTTGTAAACTAAGAAAATCGGGCTATCCAGAATTGCAAGCGGCTTTGCTGCCGGCATATCCTCCTTAGTCCTTCACCACAACAATGTGTGTAACCTCTTAGAGCAGCACCAGGAGTCTTTGCCACAGGCAGCACCTTATAAATAGTGGCGATAAAAGGCTTTTCTGGTGAGTGCATTGAGGGAGTTCGCATCATCTTCCAGCCCAAATCAGAACCCTTTCTGCTGAGCCTTAAGCAACTCCTTCCTAATCACTGAAATCAGTGAGAGATTTACAGGGGCAGAATTTAGGCCCATTATCTTCTTTCACTGCCCCATTTACAGATGACCAGTCTCTCTGACTTTCTCATGGCTTTCTTAGCTATAAGCTTACATAATTTATTATTATTGTTTATCTTTTCTCTATAGTTCTAGCTGTTTGCTTCACTGATTTGCACTGGATTTCCATTTTTAATGGCTGCTTTTTTAGCCTGAATAAACTCCAAAATCCATTATTTATAAATTGAAGCATCTGTAGCCAAGGCTTTGCATTGTAATTGGAGCTTTGTTTAAACGCTGGCAGTGTCCTTTAGATGCAACTGTTTGCAGCGAGTTTCCTCATGTTGGTCGTGTCTACAGAGCCCTCCCTTTGTGGCGCGTCTAGTAGACTTCTGTAGGAGCTTGTGTGATAATTCCTGTGAAAGCACTTACTCCTCCAGAGTCCATCCGCAGGAGCCTGACCAAGTGCTTTACCCTCATTGTCCATCCGAGGGCTGTATCTGGGGACACCCTCTGTGCTGTCTGCACCTGCACAGATGAAGGCGCTGCCTCTGTACGTGCAGAAGAGCCTTGCTGAGCTTTGCTCCTTAAATTCCCTGTAGCAATCCCCCTCCCTTTCTTCATCGGGAGGGACTGCAAGTCTTGTTGGCACAGGCAACCCACTTGTCTGGTGTGAGAAAAAACCCGATGCTTATTGATTCAGTACCTACAGATCCTCCTGGCTTCAGCTGTTACCCGGAAAGTTGCCCTGGGACCGGTGGTTTGGTCCCTCAGCATTGCTCTAACACAGAAATGTGTGGAGGGGGTGGTTCTGCCATGGCAGCTGCTGCGCCTTTTCCTCCACGTGTTGGCAACAGCTGAGGTAAAGTAAGTAACTGGAAATCCAGCTGAGTCCCCCTGGTTCCCTGCTGTCCTAAAGGCACTAAGGTTGTCAAGGGCCGGGTAAGCAAGAGGAGCCTGGTGGCTATCTTCAGGTTTGATGCAAGAAGTGGAAGGAAGCTCTGCTCTCTGAAGAAGCCAAAATAAGGTTAGAAAACCCATGTCGTGACTCGGGTTTGAATGATAACTCCAGTGGAAAAATAGTTTTTGCAGCGTTCAGGACGTGTGGTCCCCACGGTGGATTTTTTTCACCACTTAAATAGGCAGTGGCAGAGCCATCCCGAAGAGCCTCTCCACACGCACCAGAAACGATCAGTATTTTCCTGCTAGAGGACCTGACCTAGTGAAGTTAATGGAAACCTTCCCAGTGCTTTTAAGTTTCTTCGCATCCAGCCCAGGGCGGCTGCGGAGAGCCAGCGGTACAGAGCTGCTCGCCTGAGCTCCTGAGGAACTCCCTGGAAATAAGGATGTTAAAAATTAAAAGACCTTAATGGTTGTAGCAGTGTTTTGTTTGACCTGGTGGTGGTACACATGGCTCCTGGTTAAACAGTAACCCCTTAGCTATTTACATGGGGCTCAGGTTTGCAACAGGTGAAAGTAAGTGTTACCTACCAAGGAGGGAGGCTAAAAAATCACAGGAAAAATATACAGACTGTACCGTGCTGTGTAGTCTGCAAAGAGGAGACAACGCAGCTGGCAGAGTGCTGCATGTTTATGAGAGCATCTCACACATCCTCACTCTTACTAGAGCATCCTACCTCCAGCCTGCTATGCCTAATTAGCATTTTAACAGGTTCAGACACTTACTTACCAGGTCTCCACCCTTCGCACCCCAGACTGGATGGTCCAGAGGTTGGGTGCTGGTGACGCGCAGGTACGTTGCTGTCTCACAGCATCCCCCAGCGCCCGAGAGCCCGTCCCTCACAGCCCCCATGTGGCTGGAAATCGGGGAGAACTGCCCGGGTAGGCACCGCTGCAGCACGGCAACAAGCGTCGTGTTCACCCATCCTCCACAGCCCTTTGCAGCCGTACACCCACAGCAGCACAACGCGGCGCGGTGGGTTGTCCGTGCTCTTTGGGCACCTGAGCCCCACCGGGGTGGAGCGACCGCAGTAGCAGGACCAGGGTGTCTCTCACTGCGACGAGGACCACTGCAGTTGTCCAGATGAAGTCAGAACCCAAAGGAGTTTAAAAAGTTATATAAAACAAGGAAACACGTTTAAATGGGACCGCTATTTAAATGAAGCAAAGTCGTTAAGGTGTCAGCAATGCACCAATATCAGGTAGTTTTAGAGCAGCTCTCTCTTCCACACCTTTTGTGCTGCATCGGCACAACCTGCACACCCTCTCCCCCCCGTTACAAGCGGGTGTCTCACTTTCACGGTAGATGAAGTCATTAAGAGGACTACAACAACGACCCTGGTTACAAACCACATCTGCTTACCAACAGCACTTGCAGGAAAATATGGGCTACATCAACCTGTTAGCAAGTGGGGAGTTCAGTGCTACCAACATTTCCAAACCTGTGACCTGGTGATATTTTCCTGGAAACTGGCCCCATCACGGCGTCCCGCGGTGCTGGGGCAGCCGGTGCAGCTGTGGAGCAGGTTTTGGCAGACTGTGGAAGGAATATGTGTCACTTAAAATGGATGTAAGTCATTCTGCAGGGATACAGCCTGTAGGTGCTCTCCCAATGGCTTTCTAGCATCTGCATTGCTTTGGAAAATAACGTATTTTTAGAACTATCTTCTGAGTCTTTGAAGGGGGACATAAAAGCCCATGATTTGGTTTGCTCGAGCAAGAAAAGTTGCTTTCCTTTCGGGGAAGGATCACGTCTGAGTTCCAGACAGTTGAGCCGAGGCTGCTGTGTGCTGTCCGTGTTTATCGCTGCCACTTTGGACTTTGCTCAGGGTACGAAACCGTGATGTGGCGAAACGCATTTGGAAGTGTGGGCGCAGCCCCTCCTCTGCCCGCAGCCGGGACCCGGAGGCGCTGGGTAACCGCCCTCCCCTGCGCCCCTCCAGGCAACTGGCCGAAAGCATTTTTTCTCCCTCTCCCTCTCTTTCGGGGAACACGCTATGGGGAGCTGCGTTTTCTTTTTTCTCTGCAACATGTTCTAGTTTATAGGATGAGATTTGTGATAATTGAGTTCAGAGCTGAATGCTGAGCCTTCTCCGTATCCCCCGGGGTTTTCCTGGGAACAAGATGGATTGCCCAGTATGCTTCAGGCAAAAAATAATGAATGAATAAATAAATACATGAATAACAGCATGCCTCATTTTGCCTATCTCTTGGAGCGAGAGGAAGCTAATTCTTTAAGTATCAGGAATGTGCTCATTATGCAAAAATGGCAGAGCAGATGCACATATTCATAATAAGTATATTAAAAATCTCGTTTTAGCTCCTAGAGGACAAGTGCAAGTGCAAAATTGGGTGCAATTATATTTATCTTCCCACCTATGGTACACTCTCGTTTGAATATGTATTCGTTGGAGCTGGTTGGAAGCATGGAGTTTCCTGTGATTGGAAAAGCAAATTATTACGACTACCAGGCTATGATACTTCGTATCAGAGGCTGGATCCAAGGTCCCCTGAAGTCGCTCAAAAGGCCCTTTTTGAGTCCAGCTGGCTTTGCATTCAGGCAAGGGCTGGTCTCTTGCTCTGCCGGTGCTAAGTGTGTGTTAATAGCAACACAAAAGAGCAGAGGACACAATACAAGTGGGGCCGTTCATCATAACTATCATCTAATCAAACTAAAATGATGAACTGATAATTGAATGTCCTTGCAACGGCTGCGCAGAGCCAGAGCCCTGGGTAGGGTCCCTTTTATAGACAGAAATAAATCAGACAAGTCGCCTGCTGCGGGCAAAGAGATTAATCTTTGACGTGAGGATGAACAATAGTGGAAATAAGTGTTGCTCATGAGACCATCAGCCTGTGCCGGCTGCAGTAATGTGCTCGGTGCTTCTGAATGAAAGAAGCTGCTCCTTCCTATGCTTGAAGCAGCCTTGACGACTGTTGAAGTTCTACAGGCCCAGGTTTATTAAAAGGCTGTGATGGTGAAAACCTGACTGTGTCTAAGGCAAATACTTCAATAGAGAATTTGTAAGCTTCCACTTGAGCAATGTAAAACGGAGGTGGAGATGTAAGACTAAACCCAAACAAGGACTGGGACATTGAGAAGAGACCTGGAGAATGGTCCCACCTGGGCAAGAAAGGTGGACAAAGGCTTCCACTGGAAATTCAGCAGTAGGAGTATCCTATAATATATTCAAAATTCTTTTTAATTAACAGTAAAAGTGGGATTTGTGTCCTCCCGGAATCCCAACCCCTGCACCATCTGGGAAAGCATAACCATTTTTTTAAAAATCAAACAAAGTAGTTATGAAAAATAGCACTCCAAAGACCAAAAGTCAAGTGAACAGTAAGGAAAACAATTTTTCTTTCACAGGGGAAAAATTAGCAGGAACGAGAAGAAAAAGTTGAAAATATTCGTAAACACAATTATTTCCTAAAAAGTGGCCGTACATTTTAACTGAAAACTGTTATTCTTCCTTTTGTGGTTATTGCTGCGGCTGCGGTGCCAGCGCTGCTGCCACCAGTAGAGTCTCTGGGCTCTTCGGGGCGGCGTGGCTGACTCCTCTCACCACGGGTTTCGCCCAGCCAGCCCAGTAGACACAGAGCAAATTATGTATTTTGTCTGGGGTTTTGTCCCCCCCTTTAACTGGTCCCGTTTCTCTGACTCCGCTGGAGAAGACAGAGCCGCAGAATCAGCACTTGCATGTCGGGACGCAAGCGGAGTGCGGTGGGGTTCCCCCAGCCCCCTTCTGCTGCCGCAGCACAGCCCAAAGCCCCAGAGAAAGCTCCGTCTCCCGCACAGATGAACCCTTCTCTTACAGACAACTTTTTTGCCAGAGGAATGGCGCCGCTGCTGCCTGTTCCAGGGTGCTGTGTAATAGATATCAGCTGAAAATCTGCTTTTCAAGCTTTGGTGAGCTGGGATTAATTGCAAACAGTTTTGCACTGCAGGTTCCCACTTGGCTCCATTTTTTCAGACACATATTAAATGTAATCTGAAGCCAGCGCTTTTTCCATATTTCTTTTGCAGTGCCAACAATAATTCTCTTACTTTTTTCCTCTCTCGCACACACAAACAAGTTAATAGGTACATTTGCAGATCCATTATCCCTAAAATAAGTGCAACTCCATAATCTGAGAGTTGGGATATCTTTAATTTTATAACACGTGTAGAGTTAAAAGGTCAAAGCAGACAAAACAAGATTTGGCATTGTGACGAGTACAAAATTCAGCATCTGTGTCTCCAGTTTTATTTCTGAAACGAGCATTAAAACCAGGGTGATGGGTACCAATAAGACACTAGAGCAAGAACGCTAGTTAATTATATGAAGGGAAGAATCCCTGTTAAATTATTCTGGGTTTATTGTAAAAATATCCAGAAATAACATGACAGTATTAGTTGCAATCATTAGCAGAGCAACCTGTGTGGAATAGGAAGAAAAAAAACTGCTGTGCTTCTGGGACTATTTTTATTTCTATAAGGAAGAAGTGCTTTCATCCTCTCCAGCATACAAGAGGAAAGGTTGTCTGCCGTCCAAGGTTTAATGAGTAACACTTTTGAATACTGCTACAGACTTAGAGGCAGTTTAATGAATATGGTGCCAGTGGAAAGTCATCGTTGTCCGAAGTGAAAGAAAATATGGCTTAAATAACAGCAAATCGAATGTTCAAGATTGTGACTGAGGAACACAAAAGCCGAGTCTGGTCACAGGACTGTGAGGCTGACACAGAACGGCACCTTCATGGTATTTAACTGCATCTCCTTCTGCCCCATAAGGGGTCTAACGATTTGGGTCAAGCCCTGTGTGTGGTTCCTATTGGGTCTCCTGGGCCAACTCCTGATCTCTCTTGATTCACACAATGGCATAGACCCAGAGGGGCATCGTCAGGGGGGGAGAGGTCACGGTGGCACCACCTGAAGCAGCCTGCCGGCCCCACGGAAGGTGCCCGCGGGAGAGGAGAGGGCAGCTGACAGCGGTTTTCTAAAAGAAAACAAAACAAGATATATTTCTCTTTGCAATCTATTCTTGATTTCCTTACTTAGATGGAAACAAAGGCAACAACACAAACAGGGAGCGTGACATTTAGCTGAACAAAAAGCAAGATGAACCAAGCTGCTAATTATACCTTTTACATGAAGACAAAATACAGTTTCCAAAATAACTAAATATTGTACATTTATCCATAATTAGGACAGGATATTGCCAGAAAGGAACATGAAGGTAAGAAGACAAAGACAGGGAGAGAAGTTTTTTATAGCTTTTTTTTTTTTTTAAAAAGATCGTTAAAATTGCCACCAAAAATATGCTGAAAAAGACAAGTTTGTGGGCAGAAGCACCACAGAATGAGGAAGAAATGCCACAGGAAGGAAGAAGAGTAATTCTAGGAGTAAACAGCTACTTTTAGAAAATACCATCTGTCCTGAATATGAGTTTGCCATATATTGTGACTCAAAAGGCTTTTTCCACTGAATTCCCAGCTCCGGCCTTGTTAAAAGTTGAAAACCATAACCTCCCTCAGAGGAGGTCACATCCCGGGATCAATGTTTACCTTCATCTGCAGCAAAAAGTTACCTGCAGGAGAATCTCCAGTTCCAGAATTTGTCTTGATTCCTCCTGTGATCTCATGACGTCACTGCATTTTTTCACCTCAATTTGTCCATCTATGGAAACTCGCAGGACCTGTCTGCCTTGGGAAGTGTGTGGGTTCTCGCTTGCTAACGCCTGTGTAAGATAAAGCAATAAGTAACCAGCAGGAGTCATGTCGCCGTAGATGTTAAAAATCTGATATTGCTTAAAATCAAAGTTGGCAGGACATGGACAACAGGAGTAGAGGGGGTCACCCCTGTCTTTTCCATAGAAAAGAGCCTGGGATGTCTAAAATGCACAGAGGAACGGACTATTTTAGGTAATGGAAGGAAAAATACATTAATAAGCAGCTTTACAAGTCATATATACTCAATCTTCTAATTATCCGCAAATGTTGGAGGTGGGAAGTTCTCTTCTGAAATATGTTATTCTCCATCAAAGATTGTTTTCTTCAGGGTTTTCTGTGATATCAGCAGGAAATCAGAAAATGAGAGGGAAAACAATTAATAGATATAAACATCAATCAGGCTGGAAAACAGGCCAAATGGATTTGATCCTTTGAGGGAACGAGGCAGGCTTTCATCGCTACATCCCAGGCAGCTCCTAAAGGATGAAGAACTGAGCAGCGAAGGGAAAAAAAAGGCAGATCCAGTTGAGGATTACATGGGAACAAGCTTAGGCAGAGACTGTCCCTAGATGGCCTTGTTAGGGAGAGAGGCTTTTTTCCTTACGTTTTCCCCAGGAAGACTTCCCTTTGGGTAATAAAACCGTGCCGGGGACAAACCCAAGTGGGAATCGCAGAATCACAGAATGGTCAGGGTTGGCAGGGACCTCTGGAGATCATCTAGTCCAACACCCCACACAAAGAGTTGTCTTGGATCCAACCAGCGACGGTTCCCCACCCCCTTCCAGATGCAACACCGGGGACGGTCACTGTCCCGTCCCCGTTGTACAAAGGAGCCCAAGTTGGCAATGCCTCTCTTCACCCACCTGAGCCAGCAGCGAAGAAGAGGGATGAGTGCCCCAGAGGGCTATGCCACATCAAAAGTCCTTCACAGTTTGCTCTGAGTTAGCGCGGTTTTTAACAGCACCCTTTGTGCGCAATCTTGATGGGGAGGGAAAAAAGGCATCCATCTGCAGAAAATGAAAACGAGAATGAAAATGCTGATTTTGGCTAGAAAATAAAGCAGCAGGTGCTCATGCACAGCATTCAGGGTAGCAGTGACCTTGTCAGGAGGTTGCTGAGTGTGGTTTGCGCATCTAGGGACATGGGACCTGACTGATTCCTCTTACTCTGGTTTCACTGTGCTGCCACTCCAGAGCTTTCCATGAATTTTCCACCTGATTTACCCAGCCGTATATGAGATTACATTTTTTTTCTTCATTTCTCTATGTAGTCTCAGCTAGGACTGCTCTGGAGCTCTGCTAGGGAGCAGCACTGTCACCCCTGAGTGGCGCTCTGGCTTTAAATGGATTGCAAGTGGAGAAAAAGTCTCCCTTACGCTGAAGTACTGGATATTGCAAGATGATCTTGCACTAAGTGAACGAGTTGAGCGTGATGAGTTTTCCGACACCAGCTGGAAACACTCTTTATACTGGTGCCGCTTTGGTGAGCTGTTGACCACCGATTTGGACATTCAAAGTCAGATGTCCATGGAAATCCTCCAGTTGTTTCTTATCAGCCACCCACTCTGACCTCTTCCTGCAGGACTGGAATACGAACACACAGCACCCACACCATGACATAGGTGTGGACAGGGGCATGCAGCGTGTACACATACTTTATCATTATATGAACACTCCTTATCCCCTCCTCCAGTCTCCTGCGCAGTAGAAGTGAAAAACCCCAACCTGCCACAACCTGCTCTCGAACACCAGTGTACAGAACAAATTATATATTCCATCACGGGTAGGATGAGGGAGGGACACTTCAGGGAGTCAGGCTGCTCTCAATTAGCAGTTATCTCCAGCAGCTCATCTGATTAATGGCTGTGCCTCACACTGTGCCTATATAATAGGTGCAGGAAAGGTCCTTTAAAAGTGCTTTGCTCCTAATTACTGTGGAGACTGAAACGGTGGGTCTCTCTCATTGAGTAAACATCTTCTCCATCCTTCTCGCAGCTCAGATCTATGCAAGTACCAGTGCCGGGCCGGGGCGAGCAGACCCCGTAGGGGTGGAAGGAAGCACAGCAGGTACCAGCTGGCTGGTGCCAGCAGGAGCCTGAGCATGATGGACTTGAGGAAAGTTACATGCTGCCACCTGCGCTAAGCATTCTCACTTCAGGGCACATTGTGCCCCGCACCAGAGTCTTTCTGCCCTCATGTACCAGAGTCCAGCTTTTTTGGAGTTGATTTTCAAGGTACGGCAGCACCAGTCTGCCATGCCAAGCACAAGCCTTCCTGGAGCCAGAGCGCTGTATGCGTTGGTGTAATGCATCAGCGCTTACAACGTCTTATGTCGGACCCAGCTTGTGGCTGAACTGCAGTCCCATTCCCTGTTCTGCCACAGACGGTGACTTTGGACAAATCCATTTAGTGTGTCTTTGCAACAGAGCTAAATCATGTATGCACGTACCTGTGTCTTGGGGTAGCTTAGCTGAAGTGTGAATGTTGCACAACTGGACCTCAACTGCTGTAACCTGAAGCCTGCCCCAACTTCTCAAGAGCTTGCCCACTCAGCTTCTGGTTTACAGTGACCTGCCATGTGATGTAACTCTTTCCCTGTGAGTTACAGGAAAATTTTGTCTCTGTTTCTAAGGGAACGCACTGGAAGATCATTTAAAACTTGGACAACTCCAGCCTGTGTCCTTGCTCCATGGGAGGAAAGCGGGCAGCACAAGTTGATCTCTCTTGGCCTGCAGGAGTCGGCAAGCCCAGGCTGAGCACCCCACCACAGTCGGGCAAAGTGAGACCTCGTGGTTGTGGGCATGAGGCAGGGACTTGAAGCCACCTTTTTGTTTGGTCTGCTGAGAAAATGGTCTTATACTCAGTGGACAATTTGCTCCATGCCAAGTCTAGTTGAGCATCTACAGAGCTCTCTCTCCTACTTACGTATCAACTCTCTCCTACTTATGTATCAACAGGTCTTTGGGGTTGGTTTAGGTATTAGGACACTCTGGTGCAACTTTCAGACCAGACCAGTCTGTTGAACTGGTTTCAGCAACGTGGGTCTCAGACACATCAGGGAGAAATGAGAATGACATCCTCTCCATCAAGCAGCTCCTTTGCTTTGGGCATAAAGATGGTAAAGAAGGTAACAATAGTCGCCAGCCAAGAATTTGGAGACTTTTTCAGAAAAGTCACTCTACCAGCACCAAACCCATGGCTGTACTATGAACAGGAATGCAACAACGTTTCCCAATCACAGCTGAATTACATGAAAATTACAATCAATTCAAGGTTATCTGGGCGACCCTATTCTAAACCTTGCTTCCCTCTCCTCCTTTTCAGTAAGTTCACTTAATCGTGCATTCACTGCAAAGTAAAGAAAGGTTTTAAAGTACATTTACCTTGTAAAAATATCAAATCTTCTTTAGAAATGAGGACTGGTGAATTATGAATGAAGGCACGCAGTGCTGAAAGTCCCTGCTTATACATTTTTAAATGTAGCCTTTCACTTCTGATAATACTTTCAAAAACCCACTGGACTGGAGCTTAGAGTCTATTGCAGAAAACAGCCATATTCTTTACCACCACGTTCCCTGATCTGAAGAACTCCCAGCTGCTCCGGTCACGCCGTCTCCCTCGCAGCCTGGAGAAGAGGCCAGCAAGTCTGAGCAAAGGTCCCTTCAAAGGGCAGGAGAGGAAGAATTCATTGTAAATAGCAATTATACACCAAGAAAAAAATGTATAGATTGAAAAATAATAAAAAAAAAAATCCCACAAAAAGTCGTACAGACAAATTTCCAGCACCAGAGCTCTTCTTGTGAGGCGTTGCTGGGCAGGATGGCTGCCGGTGTGGACCTGCCCAACCCCAGTGAGGGCCGTCCACGGGCAGGCGGTTCATCCAGCTCCCCACACCTGGGCACAGCCTCGGATTTGATGTCTCCATCCCCAGCAGTGGCACGTTGACCTGCCAGGGGTTGGAGGGGACACGTTGCCTTGGAGGACGCAGTGAACTGATGAAGTGTGTGGGAAGGAACCTTTCAGTGCGGCTTGTGAGCCGAGGGGTACGGTGGAGCCAACGCAGCTGTAGGGCACCCGGCTGCCTCAGAGCCAGCGCTGAACGTCCTCAAACACTCACTGGTACCGAATGGCCTTGAAAATGTCTCAGGGCTCTCCTTTGCAAACACTGTTATTTTCGTCTGCAGAGTAAGAGATCTACCAAGCTTGAGATTAAGAAGCCACTAAATTTAAGTTACATGGACGAGGGGGGAGAAGAAAATCCCCAGCTTACCCTTTCCTTTCACACACTGCCTTTATCAATCTTTCTTCACAGACAATTTTCATTACTTCGGAGTTAAAGGCCAGGAGGGAACCTTAGACTTGATCTAAACCTGATCTTCCTTATGTCAGTGTTTCACCGGCTATCCCTGGCCCGAGCCCAGTAATTATCTGACCAAAGCAGTTACCTGAAAGGCAGCTACAGTTGATTTGAAGCCACGAGGAAACGGCAAAGCGACATGCTTCCCTTGGCACCTTCTCCTGCCGCCCTCCATTTAACACGGGTGCCTTCTCTCCAGTCTGAGTGTGTCACTTTCTTTGCCGTCTCCTTTTTCACCACATTATATATATCCTGCAGTCATGTTCCCTTGCAACCTCCCCTTCAGCTAAGCAGTGCCAGTCTCTTCTGAGCTCCCACCAGCACTCCCAAACCCTTCAGCATGCGAACAGTCTGGTCACTGGCATCACAGGTGCTTGATCAGAAGCAAAACGACCTTCTCCTGTCTGCCTACTCTCCCGTCCAGCAATCAGACCGCATCTAGGCAGTTACCGACTTTGTAAACTTAGGCCTTATCTAGAAAATCTGTTTTCTATTTGTTTAACATTAATTATAGTCCCGCCCATGCATTTTATCTTCATAGGACTCACTATCCGCCTCTTGGACAACATGATGCCCCACCAGCGGGAACGGCTGGTCCCACTCAAGTACTGACGTAGCAGTAGCACCCTTCTGGTCCTGGATTTTACCATGTTCAAGCTACCCAAAAGAGAATTCTCATGGGCCAGAGACTTCCTTGGCCAATTCTTCTGGGATGCTTAGTGGCGAGAATAATTAAGTGTGATTTTTTCATGAGCAGATGATGCCTAACATTTTCCTAGCTGGATGGACCAGGAGGTACCAGCCAAGCTCACGTGAGAAGACAGCTGCCTTCCAAATACAGAAGGTATCTGTTGGATACCTCTCCCTTTCCCGTGGCTGCGTCAACTTCAGTATCTCCATCTAATATTTGGCCTGTGATGTTGCTAGGATAAGTTTTTGCTGAAAACCAAATCTCTTTTTTATTTTCCTTAGCCCCTCCTGCTCTGGATTTTTGGATCTATATCTCCCGCTCACATTCATCTTCTGGACCAAATGATCTCCGGTTCGTGCTGGCTGCTGCCCATTCGTGCACATACTCTTTCTCAGGTGCTGTGTGTTGCTTTTTTCATTCTAGCTCATGCATTTATTTCATCAGCGAATCCAAAGTGGGTTTTCTCCTCAAATTGCTGTCAACTGCCTCGAGTAGAGTCTTTGTATTTTAAGAATCAGCATGTTTTTATTCCTGTTTTCTTTCCTTCTTTTTTTTTTTTTAATCAGTTCCACTTGAGAGTGATCAGCTTTGTGAAGCATCTCCTTTGCAGCATGGCGTATACACTACTGGTTTTGTTCACGAAAAATTTGCAGTCAGCAACCCGTCGTTCTGAGCTATAAACACCCAAAACCATTGAACAAGGTCTCCTACTCAGCTCCGCGATGTTTCCAGTCTGACCTCCGAAACACTGTGCATTTCCTGACACAGACACCTGAATTAAAAAAAAAAAAAAAAAAAAAAAAAAATTTAAAAAATCAAATGGCTTGGTTTAGGCAGAAATGTGCAAAATAATTAGCTCAACGTACAATACAGTGCACCAGGTTTTAGGTAATACGCATACACCGCACTGGATCTGGCTCTCCTCCCAACACACAGGGGATTACCAGCAGTGCGGTGTGCCGGTTCCCAGTCGTTGGCATTATGCCCTCCTGTAAATGCAATTAAAAAAATCTCTGCCCAAAAAAAGAAGGGGAGACCCCGATCAAAGCAAAAGACGGTCTTTTCTCAAATTTTTTATCAGACTGCGCCATCTAGAGGGCGGCAGCAGCACCACCCGGCTCCAGCCCGAACCGCTCCTGCAGAGGGCTTTTCTCTCTCCCACCGTACAGAGAACCTTTCCGCACGCCCACTGCCCCCCAGCTGCAGCCGGGGCGGCTCTGCAGGACCCTCTGCCATGGCAGCTCCATGGAAACTACCTTCCTGGCTCTGTGCTGAGTGCCCTGGAGCTGCCCGAAGGCCAGGAGCTGCGGGTACCGCTGCAGGATGAGATACTCCCAGTCCTCACCCCGACCGCGGTAACGCTTCCCTGCCCTCACCAGCACCAACCGATTCCTTCGACCCTTTGCTATTGTGGGCAAGTGGGAATCAGTAAGAAGCTGTTATACAATATGATGTATACAGACCTCTTTCATTTTTTCTTCTGCTTACTTTTTTTTTTTTTTTAACACGTATCCTCCCCAGCTCTGCGTGAAACCCCACCGCCACCGAGCATGTCTGTAGTGGAGCAGACCACCATCTGGAGCCAGCGGTTGCATGTGTGCTCTTATTAAATTCCCATTAAGCTTGATAGTGACCCCTTATTCAGCAGGGGAGGTATTTCCTGGCTTGCTTTGTGACAACTGATGTATCAAACCATTAATCACTTTATTATTAGGTTATTAGCAAATGCTACTGTATTAATCAATGCACTGTTCAGAGGAGGGCGAATGCTTTTGCCAGCACATGTAGCGAATCCTGAAATTTAAGCTAGAACTGAGGTCATCTGTGAAGCAAAACCCACTCTTAAACACTGTGACAGCTGGAGAATATTTATCTTTCAAAGAAGAAAAATCTGTTTCCAGTCCCTGGACCGCTCGGCTGGAAAGATGGGCCTTTAGCGGGGGAGTGGGAAAAGAATTTTCTTATTGACTCTTTGCATTATCAGTCGATGGCCGTTAGGTGCTACACAGCTGGGGGAGGACTGGGATGCTGCTACAAATGACAGGGGGTGACTCAGGGAGCGGAGAAGCTTGGCAGAGCCACCAATTTCTGCCTCCAAAGTGCAGGTCCATGTGATGTCTCAGACATCCGGCAAGAGACGAGTCCAGGCTCAGCTTTCCCATCAGATAATAAATAAATCATTAATAAAATTAATTAAATAAAATTCTGAACTACTACAAAAATTGTTTGAAATAAGCCTAGATATTGAGGCAAGAAACTGGCTGATGCACACAGACAATGTCTTCACATATTTCTCACGCCTAATGCAACCAATTAACAGCGAGAGGTTGGGCAAGTAGGAAGAAAAAGCGTAAACTAAATGGCCAGAGCAGTGATGGTCACCCTCATTTTGCAGTTTAATGATTTTTAGCATCGTCCTCATCTTTACCAGACTTTGACCCTCCTCCTCTCCTCAGCGAGCACAGCATGGAAGCCGAGTTAAATCTTTAAACGTGTTTTTGCGTAAAAAGTCCTTGCTGCTTGGCCATCCGCGGGGGGAAAGGCATGAACATGCACCATGAAGTTTTTGAGGCAGCTGCGCTTGGAAATGGTCTCTCTGAGGGTTTCACCTCCACTCCGGTGTAATGAACCCGAGCAGGGAGCGTCCGGGGGCTTTCCCTCCACGGGATTAAGGGGGCTTTCCCCCTGAGCAGTGAGCAGCAGCTGACTCTGAAAGAATATACAACAAGGGGGTGTCCACTCCGGCTCAGCCTGCCATGCCCTGGGCTCTCCCCTTAGTCACACTCCTGTGAGCCTGTTGGGGTCCCCCAGACCAGTTCTGGGTGGGCAGAGCTGGCAGGGGGGTAGAGGGGAGCAACACCGCGGCAGGCGTCGCCGCACCCTGCCAGATCCTGGTGCTCCACCGGCAGCATCCTGATGCTCTGGCCCAGGACACAGCCGAACCCTTTCTGGGGACATTTTTGTGGTGACAACCTGCTCCTGCATCGCAACACTGCAGGTTTCTGAATGCACTTTGATGTCACAACTTGAAGCCAAATTGCTGATGATGACCTTGTGTAACACAGGTCTTACAGTGATTCCCTGTTATCCTGAATGGATAACCACTCATAAATTTTGCCTTCTGCAGGACCTGCGGACTGCTGTTCCCATTGCAAATGGAGGGGAGCAGGAGCTTCTTGATGTGAAGCTGCCGGATCCATCCCCGTGACCCCTCGTTCCCGTTCCAATATGTCGCCATTTCCCCTCCCACCACTTCTCCCATCACAGCACAGCTCATGCCGTCGAGCACCACTGCATGGGAGAGCCGATGCCAGCGCGAGGCAACAGGGTGACAAGACTTTTCAGGTGGGTACTCTTACACAAAGGTGTTGTCCTTTCCTTAGACACCCCGAGGAAATTCAGAGGGTTCCAATCGACCCCTCATCTGGTAACAAAATACCCTGATGGGCTGCCAGATGGATGCGTTTGTAAGATGCAGATTGCTCAAACAGCTTCACGCTGTCCTAAGTAAAACTGGGGACATCCCTTGAAATCTGTGAACGGTTGCTCTCCTTTACTTCCAAATAAAGATTAAGTTCTAAATTGCCCAAATCAGATATGAATGCGTGGGGTTGGAGCCAGCGACAAGCTTCAGATCCAGACTCAGCAACCAAAAATAACCTTGGGAAACAATCTTCTAAACTCCAAGTTTTAATCAAGAACATATCCATCCCCACCCGTATTCCAGGGGAATGAATCTAAATACATCTCTGGCTCTCTGCTTGATCCTGTTCAACCCCATACCAAACAAACAAACATAGATTGTTGTGATGCCTTTTTTAGAAAAAGTTTCCCCACAAAAGCTAGCAAGACACATAGAGACCCTTAACCGCAAAAAGACTGAGATGAATTCGGCATGCTCCGAATTGAGGGATATTTGGATCCAATATTTCTATTGACTTCTATTTCAAAATGCAAATAAGAGTTCACGATTCAGACAGCCCTTCCACAACCTTCTCATCCTGGTGTCTGATTTTAACTTATTAAATAAAATGAACAGAAATAAGTGCTCTCTGCCCAAGCTTAGTTATTGCAGAATAGCTCAAAATTACATTGTCTGACCTGCAAAACTCCCATGCTCCAGTTTTCTCGGCTGCCAGCGTACAGTGACGTGCTGCCAGCAGACATCTCTGCAGTATGTGCCAGAATAGGGTTCTTTGCTTATTTTAAGGGATAATTTGGCTGCTTTGCATCCTGCTTCCTAGAAATCCTAATTCCACCCCAACGTCCTTTGTCAGTAACAATGCAACTCTTTACTTCCGAGCAATTTTAGAGATCGTTTCTGTATATAAGGCTGCTTCTGCCCTATAAATTGCCTTTAGCAGCCCAGAGCCCCATGTCAGGTAAGATGCTGCTTCAGGTCTTTCCCAAGTATGCTGAACAAATGACACCAAGAGCCACCGACCCCGGCTAAGTCAGCGAAGAGCTGTACTTACCCTCCTGCTGTCGGACACTGCGCTGGAAAAGACAGATTGCATAGTGGGGATGCTTCTGCTGCAGCTCTCTGCTGCTCATTTTGGCACATGCCTGGTGGTGTTCAGTTGGGTTAAAACTAGAGACATGAAGCAAAATACCCAGGACTGTCTTGTGTCATTGCTTCCTTTCAGCTCAGTGCTGTGTGCTGGGCAGTGGCGGTACGTGACTTGGAGGGTCAGCACATTCCTCATTCGTCTCAGAGCATTTGAAATTCCTTTTTGTGATTATGCCTATCTTTTTTCCAAATCGACTTGTATTGAAGGGAGGGGAACCCAACAAGAAAAGAACCCCCAATTTGTCAAGACTCCCAGGCAGCTATAAAGAAAGAATAGTTGAAATCACCCCTGTGTCTCACCTCCCTTTATGGACCAGTCTACAAACGGTAACACTGAAGCTCCTAACTTGAGACCATCGTTAACACCAGGATCTGCAATTAAATATAAAGACATTCCTCGTCGTTTTCTGGGTTGTGTCACTACCTTTGTCACCACCCACAGTCCTCCTCCGCTTGGCTGCGGTGCCGACTGGTATGAGCCCTTTGCTCGTGGCTCTGTTTCAGCAGTACAGCAGTGGGTTATCTGGGTGCCCTTGGAGTCGTGGCTGCAGACTGTCGTGTGGGCAGCACAGCGGGCACCAACCTCCCTCTGCTGCCTGTGAAGCTCCACGCTGCAAAATCCCACATATAACACCATTTTCCCCGCGTGGCTGTGTCACAGCTCTAAGGAGAGATGTTGGGCTGCGCTCACTTTGAGCCTGGAGAAGAGGAGGCTGAGGGGAGACCTTATCGCTCTCTACAAGTACCTGAAAGGAGGTTGTAGAGAGATGGGGACTGACCTCTTCTCCCTAGGGACAAGGGACAGGATGAGAGGAAATGGGTTCAAGTTAAGCCAGGGGAGGTTTAGGTTGGATATTAGGAAAATTTTTTTCACTGAAAGGGTTATCCAGCATTGGAACAGGCTGCCCAGGGAGGTGGTGGATTCGCCATCCCTGGAGGTGTTTAAAAAAAGGGCAGACGTGGTACTTGGGGATATGGTTTAGAAGTGGTTTTGCCAAGTTAGGTTAATGGTTGGACTCGATGATCTTAAAGGTCCCTTCCAACCTTAACGATTCTATGATTCTATGACTGCTCACCAGTATTAGAGCAGATGAACATATAAACAGTTGGATTTAGGAATATCTTTTGCACGGTAAAAGTGCTGACTTTGCTCCCCTGTGATATCCGAGATCCTATCTGTTAGCTTTTGCGCATACAGCCAAACACAGAGTCCCTGAACCCCTGAAGTTTCATAAATTGATGTTTGCCTAGAAATTCACATCAGCAGTTAAATATATATAAGCGGTCTTCTATTATTGCCCCAAAAGCGTTCTATGCAAAGCCCAAGAATTAGGACCGATATTTCTAAATTCTGAAGTCCTGAGAATTATTCACAGGAGCTGATGAACAGCTTGGAAAATAAGGAAGATACTAAAGAAAAAGAAACTACTCTCACAAATACTCTTTAACTGAGGTGTGCCTGTGAATAACCACCCCTGCGCTTACACACCTTGTCTAGCATGCTGCTGCAGAAATAGGTTAGACAGTGAATACACAGCATTTAACTCTCAAATAAGGAAATCTTCATCCCTTAATCAAGATATATGGTTTACTGAGGACTTACCTATATATACCTGAAAGCATCAGACAAACGGGAAGAAGCTGAGCTTCCACTGAAATGCTCAGGTTCTTCCAGGTTTCATTTTGTTAAATTCAGCTGTCTAAAGGAAAGCAGCCACATGCTGAGCATAAGGAAAGCGAGAAACTTTCAGCACTACAGTTTGGCTTTAGACAGTTTAAACCCCAAACTAAAATGTTGATGAAGAAAATAATCTGAGGTCAAAACTTAGTGGGAGGAAGCAGAGCCAAAGGTAGTTTCTGTTTTTATATATATTGTTTTTATCACACTTACCCAGTTCAGACATAAAATATGACTTCACAAAGAGAGACACAGCAGAGCTTCCAACCTTCCTAAAGACAGCAGAACCCGGGACTGGCATCACACTGCAAATATTCTCACCTGAAACAACTAATGGGGAGACTGCACTTCAGGTGGCAGAGATCAAAGCTTATTTCTCTTTAGACTCCGCTGCCTGCACAGGGAAGGCTCTCATCAGATGAAAAGGCTGGAAAAGCAAGAAGGGACTTCACACCTCTTTAAGGAGCTCTCAGCAGAAAACTCACAACGTAATGTCAGCTGACCGTTCTCTGCTGAGAGTTGCTCTCATGTGATGGATGGCCAAATACTTGAAGGATGATACATGATGAACTGTGAATGATTATTCCCTTTCAGAGGAAGAGAAGGCAGCTCATGTCTGGCATTGAGGAAAATGTAATCAGATGTCCCTGACACATTAACCATCAAGTGTTTATCCTGGCATGAAGTCAAGTAGTTTAACTTTATCAAAACATGGCATTTTTTTTCAGAATGACAAAAAGCCTTGACAATTGAACTTGCTTACTGGGAGAAATACATCAAGTCAGGTCTATGAGTTAGGAGGGGTGGCTTGTGGGAAAGAGAAATCATACTGGCAATGGAGAAATATTATTACTGGTTGGTAACTAAGAGGTAGGAAGCATCTTACAAAGTGTGATCCCATTTTAAAGATGGGTATTGTGGAAAACTGGAATATCCTAGGAGGTTTATGCAGCCACAAGTTGCACCTGATGGAGAAATGAGAAGGGATTATGCCTGAAGGGAAACCAGTAGAAGGAGGACCTGGAGAGAGGTTGTCCCACAGCTCAGTTAGGAGCCAACAGGGAGTCCCTCTCTACCATCCCCTTCTTCAGCAACGCCCTCACTTAGGGCCCAGTTTCCAGTTGCTTTTGTCCCGCCAGTTTGATCTGCGTTGTTTTGAGATTGTTCATGCAGCTCCCAGAAAACTTCTGCGTGGGTGAGAGTTATGAGTAAGTGAACTGGAATGAAATATTAGTTTCAAATGAAAATAAAATCAGCAAAACACAACAGTGCTGCCGCTCCCTATCCCTTCTGTTCTCCCGAGGTGTGGGATTTGTAATGCTCAAGGTGCCAACTGGGCACAGAAAGAGGCAGTAAATAACCATGAGCTGCTCAGCCTGCCCGTGCCCTGGGCCGGTGGGTCCTGGCCCAGCAGACACCGCTGAACCTCACAGGCTTCTCCAAGGGAGGCAGCAGGAGCCAGGGGACTCTTAATTCACACGGCCCCTTGATTCAGGCTTGATTCAAACAGTCCCTGGAGGGTCACGGCTTCTCCCAGTGACCGTCTCTGGTGGCTGGAGACACAGCCGGCACAGACAAGCTGTGGGTGCGCTGCCGCAGCTCAGAGCCCACCTCCCCATCCATCAGGGAGCCGCTGACCTGCCTCCCCATGGGGTGGTCACCTTTGTGCTTACAGGACCACGCGTGTTCCGTCAGCCTGGGCAAGGATTGCTTGCACCTTGCATTTGCTTGCCTTGCATTTGTCTGTTTTGCAGTATCAGATAATAAAAAGTCCCTGACTGACTGGCCCTGAGCTGTGTGCGAGGCAGAAGGGAGAGACAGGGTCGAATTTGCCGTGCCGTGCATCTGTCAAGTGTTTGTATGACCCCCGCAAAAGTCCCTTAAGCCAAGAAACGTGTGGTGGAGAGCAGACAAAGCACCACAGACACCGGCTGGGTCCTCCAGCCCCCAAGTGGCTACCGCACTCCTAAATATTGCAATTTGTGACTGGGCAAAATAAGGCTACTCTGTCATTTGGATTTAGGGCAGCAGGAGCGCCACATTGCCTATGGGATATTTGATAGGCATCTCTGAGGCCTGTTGGTGCCACAACAGTAGACCTTAGCTCGGCTGGGAATTAGCTTCTTTGCTTCAGCGTTGCTCCTCCACGCCTGGCTGCCTGTTGTCCTTTCTCCTCTGGAATAATTAGGATGGCTGAAAATAAATGTGCGGGACAACTTCTGCCAGTTTCCACAATTTAACAGCACATGGACATTTGTGTGAAAGTGTGAGCCAGGATGTTTGTGTTCATTCTCATAATTCTCTCGACAAAATGGTTTTATAAATAATCAGGCCTTAATTGGGTGATTCCAGTTAATGCAGAGGGAGTTAATTAACATCTGGAACAAGTTTCCTGGCCCGAGCTATTAGCTGTGTCTGGTGCAGAATCCAAACAATGTATGAAGCAAGGCCTATAGCCAAACGATTTTGTACGTAGCTGAAATGAGAAATGACCAAAGATGGGTGAGGTATGGCAGCCGCGCCAAGACAGCGTCCGGTTTGGGTAAACAAGTGTGGGCTGAGTCAAGGCACGATTGTTGTGCCGGTCCAAGAGGTGCACTCTGTGGCAAAGGATGGACATCACCTCTTGATTTATCCCCTCTTCAACCCCTCCGCTCTTCCTACTTGTCCTCCAAAGCCTCACGGATCAGTGACTCTGGATACATTCACGGCTGGGGCAGGAACAATCCCACCACCGTAAAGGCCAGGTCTCCTGTGCAACCTTGTGCACCCCTGCGGTGTTTTATCCCATCTATCTGTGAAGTCAAAGAGGAGGATTTAATTTTGTGCCACTGAGAAGGAGAATACCAAATCACAAGCAGGCAAACTCTGAACCTCTGCCTCACGCATCTGTGTCAAAGAGAGAAACTGGGATGTGGCCTTTTAACTGCCAGCATCCCTCCTGCAGAAAGGTGCTTGGCAAACCAAGGATAGGATGCAAAATTTTGAAAATCCTTTTAGGTGAACTCAAACCATTTTGTCCAACCTAAACGGATTATTTTTCTTTTTAATTCTTCGTAAAGCTTTTTAATTGTCTTTCCATCATTTTTGGTTTTAAGTAGAACATGGGTTAAAAAAATGAAGAATTCTGCTTAATAAATATCTAAAAGCTAGCGACCTGCCCATGTTCTCCCTCCACTGTCTTTGAAGCCATGGGAGCAAAGAAGAAATAATATATTCATGCGATGTTACTCACAGTCAGCCCTCAAATGCCAGCGTGAACTGCTCCAGTAGGAAACCCAGGGCTCCCAGGAGCTGGTCTCACAGACCTGCAGGCTTTCTCCGCAGCTCCTGGCTTCTTGCCCACTCGGTGGTTGTCACTTCACTTGTTTGAGAGCTTCTCACTAGAAAAGGATGTGCTATGCTCTGAGAAAGGGAGATAATGTTAGAAAAAAAAAGCAGTCCGTTGCGTTGGAGAGTGATGGAGTGGGGTACCAGGTCTGCACACCAAGCAGATTAGAAAGTACCATCTGAACTCCTCCCTGGCCCAAAGGGAAATATGGTCCATCTGGTGACAGCGTGGTCTTAGGGCCTCACAAGACTGTGGAAAGCCCTCAGCTTGGCCAGCTGGAATTTCTGACAAAACCATTTTTTTGACCAATACTCACGACCCAGGAGTAGGTAGGAGAAATGGCTTTTCACCCTGAAAACCCTTCTTTTCCTATTTTTAACTACCAAAACACACTAAGCATCTCCAGAAATGGATTTTCACATATGCCTTGTGAATCTCTATATCTAGCTTGGGCAGGGATAATATATCTCAGCTAATTTATATAGTCGCTCTCTTATTACCACCTCTAATGTGATGAATTGTTATTGAAGGTTTCTTATCCACGTTCCTTTTTCAGTAGAAACCCATTCTGTGTTTTATGCATGAGCTCCACACTGCTGCAGCTAGAAGGCATGCAGATGAGGAATGCCTCTCCAAATAAGCCCCTTGCTAGGAAATATAAACAATCCTCACAGAGCTACAGCAGAAAACCACAAATTGTGGTGCAAATTGTATTTCCATGAAGTTCTACGTACGAACAAAAAGAAAAGCAGAAGGGAAAGCAATTCAACTGATGGCCATGAGAGCAATTTAGGATGACACGGAGGTGGACAGTACAGCAAGACTCATCGCTTTCTGAGAAATGTGGGTCCCTGAGTTGAATGTCAGAAGATCCCTTGTACCAGGGGCGACCGCAGCCAAGTACCCAGCCACGTCTGGGGAACTCTCCTTCTCCTCATCTCTTATCATAGCAACTGAGACAGTAATTACTACCACCTCGATTTCCCCACCTTCTTCTTTGTTTGCCAGAGCTACAGATCTTGTACTAAAAAGAAAGTAGTTTACTGGCGGTATAGACTACCGCTGAGTGACCCAAAGCCTGCTGAAAATCGCCACTTGTTTCCACTATTTAAACTGAAAGAGGGCAGATTTAGATTGAATATAAGGAAGAAATTCTTTATGATGAGGGTGGTGAGCCCCTGGCGCAGGTTGCCCCGAGAAGCTGTGGCTGCCCCATCCCTGGAGGTGTCCAAGGCCAGGTTGGACGGGGCTGGGAGCAACCTGGGCTGGGGGGAGGTGTCCCTGCCCAGGGCAGGGGGGTGGCACTGGATGAGCTTTAAGGTCCCTCCCAACCCAAACCATTCTGTGATTCTATGATAAATTTAAAAGGTTTGGGATAAAGTCCTAAACTGCAGCCAGCTCTGGCTCCCAAGTCAGTGAGTGAGCAGGGGAAGCCATGCTGCTGGGAAACACCAGTCTACACCAGTAAGAGGACTGGGATGTCAGTGTGCAGTCCTACACGTTGATGTACCCACTGTTATTCTGAGCAGCTACAATGAGTAGTACTTCGGCCGTGCTTGGATTTATGTCTGGTCTGAGTTTCATGTACAATTTTCATAATCTGTGTCATAATTACAAAAATTGCAAATAACTTTTTAATATCAATGTTAAAAAAATAAGCAAATCTTTCACAGCATTTTTATTGCCTATTTACAAGCTCAAATCAAATGGTTTACAACTTTGTGTTCTGAAAAAATACAACGTAAGAAAACACTAGCCTGGCAAAATTATGCTTTTATGATAATGACAGGGATAAGTTATAGTTACTCTGGTTAAACTATAATGGCTGCACAGATGCTGGGAAAAAGCTATTGTACAACGTGTTTTGCCACCATGAGCATGGCACCTGCTAGCTCCACCGCGGAACATATAAGGGCATGTTAGCATTTCTTTATGAATATTATTTTCAAGGATTATAATTGGACCATAAACATTCACTCGGGGATAAAATATCAGTATGCAGGCTTTAAAAATACCTTGAGAAATGCTCAGCTGGTTTTGCATATGTGGATTTCAGAAACAAGTTTATGGGAGATAATGTATCATTTGTTTCTGATCTTGTAGGACTCAAAAACGGCCTGCGTTCTCCTTATGGTCTATATGAATTTGTAGCAGGTGAATTTAGTGATATGTACAGAGCCAGAAACTAAATCCTTCAGCCCACTGCTGGCTATCAGGAAGTAATAATATTTATCCACAGGTAAGTGTTACACGAGTGGCAGTGGCAGGAATTTCCTACGCATCTTGCCAAGCTGCCCCTGCACCCACCTGTGGTCCCACTCACTCCTGAGATGCCGCTCGAGGGCACCAGCACTGGTGGTTATGAGCCACCCCCACTCGCTGAATTTAGTCTCACAAACCGGCCGCTGAGCTGGAAATTGAGTCTAAGCATCGCTTGCCACTGAAATGGGGGAGGAATAGAGCGGCCGTGAGCCCCTGCACGGAGAGCAGAGCTGACCACAGCCCTGACGCACGTTCTAGACCTGCTAGACATGGGCGAGCTGGTTGCGTTCAGCACAGCCAGAAAATACAGGAATTGAGGGAAATAACATTGCTAAATCTATGCCACTACAAACATTTGCTCTAATTCCTGTTACAGGAAACTCGTTATATAAGAAAGATATAACATACTATACAGAAAACAGTATTATATACTGTTGGTAAATATGTAAGGATTTTAGTCGACGTGTGTTGTCTGACTTTCTTAGCAAGGCAATTTTCATAAATAGAGTATGAAGAACCAAAAAAAGAGCGCTAACAGCTTGTGTAAAATCAGAGGCAACTAACCTAGTTCTGCTTTTTACAAATTGCTCTAAATCAGAAGCAGGAGTCTTTGAATGACTGCAATTTCATCAAGGTAAAACATCTCCAAAGAGAAGAACCACTGCTAAAAATCAAAGTGAACATCTACTTGTGTCTCAAGGATGGTGGTTTTTAGTGAGGGAAAATCTTCCCAGGTCTATGGCCCAGCTTCATCTTTACTTTAAACTTTCTCAGTGAGGCTGGACAGACTGTGAATGAAGATCAGGCATTGTATATCTCATTCTCCACCACTGAATCTGCTCTATCTTACTCGATATTAAAGTCCTGGTAATGCCTCAGGCAGCAGTAGCTGACCCTTTCTATTAAGACCTCCTCTGCAGTGGATGCCTCACGCATATGCCTATTGATGTATTTTAGAGTGGAGATAATTTTTTATTTTGGGTATCTGCTCTGGCTTCAGATTCCCAAGAAAACACCTCTCGTATCTATTTTTTTCGTGCCGTGTATTTCCCCCTGCTCCCTGCTATAATGTATTGTTATATTCCACCAGAAAAGCTTTCTTACGTCCACCTTTGTCAAAACTCTGGGAGTCACTTAAGCATCACTTTAAAGGGCTCTTTATCACTCGGAGGAATTTTCCCCTAATTGTACCCTTTAACTCCAAAAGGGGTTTGGGGACATACTTTGTATGAAAGATGCTGCAGAAAACAAAAGTTGCATTGCTAGTGGTTCTGCTTTTATATTTCCATCCCGGTAACTCTCTGCACACCAATTTGCTCTCTCTTTTCCAATACCCATCTCCTCCTGGGGCTAGTTCCTGGGACAGAGCTGTCTTCAAATAATTTAATTATCATGTGGCATACACCTTTTTAGTCCCCCCTGAAACGGTGTGTGATGCCTTTGGTTTACATCACTTGTTGGAAAACACTCCAAAGCATTGAAAAACTATTAAATTGTTACAGTATTGGATGCCAACACACAGGGCTATTAGTCTAATTCATCCTTCAGATCAAAGCCCACACAGGCAGCTCTCCTGCCTACAGCTATTTTCCTTTTACTTTCCTGCTTGACAGTAGCCCCTCATATCCCTCTGTTCTACTTTCTTTGAACGTACACATTTTCCTTTAGTCATGGAAATATAATTTATGTCTATTATACTGTATTATAGATTGCAGATCAGGACAAGCGTGCATTGCTGCCTGGAACGTCTGTTTATTGTACGTCGGGTTTCTAAAAATAAATAAATAAGAAAGCCACCCTGCTTCGCTGGGGAGAGAAAAATAAGACGGGGGAGGACTCGGGGACTGGGGGGAGCTGCACTCTGTTCTCAAAGTTTAATTTCCAAGTAGAGACCTTGAAGCATGATTTATTAACATCACGCTGTTTGCTTTTGTCACGTTGTGGATGTGGCGGGGGAAGCGCTGGCCCCTCTCCAGCCCGGACCACCCAGCGAGCGAGCGCGGCTACCGGCGGAGCACACCCCGTGCTGAAGGTTCGCCCCCCAATTCCCCAGCCCCGTCTNTCCCCACCCCATCACGGAGAGAGTGTGTGCAGGGAGGAGAGGGAGCGTGAGGAGGGGGCAGAGAGGGAACGAGACAGACAGAGGGGAGGGAAGAAGGGAGGAGGGAGCCCAGGCTCTGAGAAACATCACTCCATCTCTCGCACTCCACAGGAGCTGAGCAAGGAGCAGGACGATGTTTGACAACACGCAGTACCCCTATAACTGCTTTAATTATGATGGGGATGATTATCCTACCTGTAGTTCTGACGAAGAGAAAAAATTCACCAGACCAGCGTATAGGTAAGAGGAAGTTTTTCCAAGTCCCCCCATCGCTGGGGAGGTTCCTGGGCTCTGGGATGGTGGGATCACGGCTCTCGGGGAGCGTGGGACCTCTCCCCAGGTGTGGCAGTGGGTCTGGCCCCGCCGCAGGCACCGCAGCGGGCAGATTTCCCCCCCTCTCCGTGTTTGAAGTGTTCACAATTTGTTTCCTCCTGTGTGGGGTGACAGCAACTCTGGCGTGCCGTTGAGCCACCAGACCTCGGATGGTCTCCTCCGAGCTCCAGGAGCACTGGGAGAAGAGGAATTAAATGTGCAGCATGCCAATGGGTGAACGGGATGCGGACAATCCCCGGAGTGGTGGGCAGATGTGCGGTGTAGATGTTCACAGGGGCACCTAAGGTCCTTTCCACAAGCTGGCACGCTCTCCAGTGACTGTGTCTCTGAGCCTGGTCCGTCTCACTGCAGCCTTCCAGCTCAGGGAAACTTTTCCGATGGGGTTTGGGAGATGGGTGATCTGTCTGTAATCCCGGATCTAAGCCCCCTGTGCTGAGCGCCAGGGCACGCAGCCCGGTCGGGGCTCCCTTGCCTGGACATAACGCCTGCGCGTCACCCCGGGGCTCGGGGCCGAGAGGCAGCAGCCACGCTCGGGGTCATCCCTGGGATGCCTCAGGTCGGGGCGCAGATCCACCGGGAGAACTTTTGGAAGCAGGATACAGGCACACATGTACCCACGGGGTCCTAAAAACTGAGCGTGTGAGTAAGGCGATGGTGTAACGGCAAGTTTTCCTTTTTTCAGCTACATTGCCTTAATTGCAATGGCCATCCAGCAAAGTCCTTCCAATAAAGTCACCCTCTCTGGCATTTATGACTTTATAATGAAGAAATTTCCTTACTACAGATCAAATCAAAGAGCCTGGCAGAACTCCATCCGGCATAACTTATCGCTTAACAGTTGTTTTGTAAAGGTAAGAGCAGTAACTGTATATTTACATACACACTGTGCATGGCTAAAAGAAATATATGCAGGAATAATGTCATCACTAGGAAAGAAGTGAAACAAACAGCTGAGCTGCGAATCACTTAAAATCTCTCTGAGTTGTCAATTATAAAGAGTATCTCCTTGCCTGATGCGTGCTAATAGATAACAAATTGAAGAGGATGGAGTTTACATCCTATTCGTATAATGAAAGAGAATAAGCTTAAAAGTCTTGTCATATGTGTTTACACCATTCTTGAATGTAAATGAATACAGATGTTCAGCAGCAGCATCTGTAACACATACAAATACTGAACTGCCTTTAAATAAATACAGGTTCCCAGAACAGAAGGGAATGAGAAGGGGAAAGGAAACTATTGGAGCTTTGCAACGGGATGTGAATCCATGCTGGATCTCTTTGAAAATGGGAATTACAGACGAAGACGGAGGAGGAGGAATGTGAAAAGGGAACACAAGGAGCAGAGACCAAGCAGAGGGAAAAGTCCTTCATCCCCCGATATGCCTTCTGTGGACTCTGCTTTAAACAGCATTTCCTCTTCTGAAAGTAAACGTGAAAGAATTGAATCGGGCCCGAGACTCCTGGAGCCTCGCGGGTTTGCTCCGAACAGCACGGCCACCAGGCAGAGCCTCAGCAATCCCTCCTTAGCAAAAGCGGATTCTGAAATTAAATTCAGCATCGATTACATCCTCTCAGCCCCTGACCCTTTGCCTGTCCTGAGATCTCAATATAATATGCAAGAAAATAAGTATCATCTACTGGAGGCCCAGCAAATTAATCTCCAGTTCTGGACAATGTGATGCTGTTTATTCGTGGTAACAAAGTCTGGGCGGCAGTGTGTTCAGCAGCCTCGTGTCTCTGCAACCAGCCGCCCGCCTCCTCGCTGTCTTCCTGAGCAGAACTCACACAGGGTTACCGAGTCACCAGCGGAGTCTCTCTCGGTACCCAAAGAACTTGGCTGAGATTAAAGCATAAGTAACAGTCACTGATACCGGTTTTCACTATGCTGAACTTCACGAAATTCTGGCTTTGTTTTCTAAACTGTCGTGGACATCATTTAACACCACAAAGAATTTCCTTTCTCAAGCAGAATCCGACAGAAAAGAGATTTGCTTATCACCCGTTGCTTAATTAAAGACAAAGTGAATTTGATTCCACTTTCACTGGTGGAAATTAGGATTAATTCCACCGAAGTATATAGGTCAGAACTTAAGCTGATCTAAAGCAGTGTAATTCTGTCGACTTACACTGGCTGAGAATGTAAGGGGGTGGGGGGTGTGTGTGCTTTGTTTTCTTAAAAGGAATCACAGAAAATCACTGTATTCCCTTATTTTTTTATTTTAACATGATGTTTCAAACTGCTTTTCAGCTTTAATTCATCATCAGTTAGAAAATGCAGATACTAATAAGTGTTTAAAGTATATTTCTGTTGATATTCAGGGCAGAACTGGTTAAACTGTTGAAGTTGTATTCAAAGTAATTCCAAGAAAGTTAATTTGCAAGGCTGTTGGACTCTGGTAGACTTTGATGGGTAACGTGGCAGAGGCGTAGGGCCTCTTAATGCCTTGGTTTTAAAAAAACAAAACAACTTCTCCCCTTGTACTATCAGGAACGTTCCTGAGATGCTGCAGGAAAGTCCCTGAACATATCTCATTTAGGCAGTGTGAAGGGAGACCCGGCTTTGCAAGAAGCTGTTTCCAGTCTTGACCAAAGCTAGAATTCCACCTACCAGCTCTGGGACAAGTTGAATATTCCTATTAAATAGGTTTTTATTGATCCTTCTTGCAAGCAATTACCAAAGTGGTACTTGATATGATTTCAGCAAAGCTGGTGCGATTTATAGTTTGCAGATAGCAATTACAAAAACAGATCAGGAGCTCCGTTTCTGAAGAAAGCCATTCTGTTACCATTTGCATGCGGTGGGATATTTCAGGACAGAACCTGATGGACAATGATGAACTGTAACGAGCATTTAAGGACTTGCTTTTACACAACTTGTTCACGATGAATTGCTTCCCAGTACCTAACGGCAGCATTAGTAAAGACTCCACAACATCTGGGGTTTGGCTGGGCTACTACAGTCTTCACCTGCTGCAGATAAAAGAAAAAAGCCAAGGATTCTGGTGGGTTTAAGCAATTACATACAGAGAGATGAAATTATCTTTGCAACATGAACTAAAGGTAAATGAAGGTATACAAGATAAGATTAAGCAAAAATGTGCTAGAGGTATGCTCAGGCATGACTTGAATTTTTATGCAGAAGCTTTGACATTTCACTAAGTTATTTTACATTGTGTCTAATATATACTGTACATTTATACTATATATTCTTATATATTGTTATTGAGAAAGGGAGCAATATCGCTGCACTTACATGTTGTAAAAATGCATGATGTATGTTGTCACGATGCTGAAACTCCTGCCATATACTTAAAATTTACCATCAGTGGTATTTCACACTGATTGGTAATAAATGCTCGTTTTTTTTGGAAAACTATAAAACTCGCTATCTTCAGGCACTTCCACAGCATGCGAAACTCTGCTCCTTCTTCAGAACAGACAAAACGGAAAATCACGTCAGTTACATCACTGTGTGTCTTCCAAACTCTGAAGGCACGATTTCTTGCCACCAAATTCTGCCTTCAAATGGGAGCTTTCAGTTCTCTGGGAATCAATGGTTATTCTGGGCGATTATCTGAAAGCAAAATTTGACTCATTAGACCTGACTCATCTGCTGTTTACATTGACGTCAGAAAAAGAAGAAAACCTCTGGGGTCAGCGGGCAGATGGATTCTCATTTGAAGAGGGACGAGAATTTGCTCCTTTATTATTTATGCTCGGTAGTAAATAGGTGTGGGGAGAGCATGTCCCCAGTTAGCACTGCAATGTATGCATGCACTCGGCTGTGGGTCGGTATGTGCGCACCTCTAGGATCCTGCCTACATTTATATACTCACGCTTTATACGCAGATTTTTTTCTTGATTGTTTTAAACATGGCAATGCTGCTGTTAGGCTGATAGTTAAAGTGCACCTCTGCAGTATATTTGAAATATATATATTTTGCTGTGAAACGTGCGAATATGATTCTTACTCTGTGTTCTTTGTTAATGCCGTTAGCAAAAGGGAACTCAATGGCCGCAGAAGTTCCTACTAAGCAACACCTTACCAGGTGAACACAGCGGGCTGCCGAGGCCAGTGGAGGTACAGTCACGGCTACTAAGGATAATACAGGATGAATGTATTAGGAAAGGCAGGAATACACCCAGGTGGATTTACAGCAGAGATCCAAAACCATTTTCAGTAAGATGAATTAATATTCACAAATAGCCATGTCCTTTGCTCACAGTAAAGTGCCTGCTAGGAGAGACTGTCATACCTGAGTTTTCCTAACGCATAATCAAAGAAATTTGTGTACAAATAGGTGTTAACATTTGTTTTGCAAAGGATATCAATCATATTTCAAAAAATGAAGGGACATATTTCAATTTGCCCAGTATATTATATTCTGACGACTCCAGAAAGGTTTCCAGCACTTAAAGTGAATGGCATTTAATATAGAACAACATAACAGGGGTGAGGGCTAGACGTGACCTTATTCAAATGTCGTAGCCATTACAAAGCCATTCCCAATGTAATTATAATTAAATACTTTATGCCTTTCTTGCAAATCCTCTGATCGATCATTGATATTAACATTAATATTGTATTACCCCCGAGCAAATGTCTCCCACACAAGTGTTATGGATCACCAGGTTTCCATTAACAAAGTTGTGAGCTATTGCCGTGTGCCGGTCGTGGATAAATTTACGTAAATTACCTTTTCTCAGGGAAGGGGGGCAAAGTCGAGGTTTCTTTCCTTTTATCCCTGCACCCTGAGTCTAGAGCTATTTCCTCAGCTCCATCACAGCCTGTCAGCCACTTACAGAAAGCCGTAACAAAAGAAAAAAGAAAAATCTCACCGGCACATCCCTCTTTGCCCTGTGTTGAAGCAGGCAAATGTTCTCCAGCCGCAGCTGGTCTGGTCCATGGGCTGAAAGCTGAGCTGAAGGCAGTGCTGAGCAGTGCCGGCGGGGGTCTGCGCCCCACCAACGCCATCGGCCGGTTGTGCGCAGCAGCCAAAGTGAGAAAAGGTATGGGTGCTTGGCTCAATCCTCACCTGGAGGGGGCTCCCTGACTGCAAAGGGAGACCCAGAAAGAGCCATGGGTTTCCCAACCCCAAAGAGGGGCTGACGCCGCCTGTCCCAAGGGTGGGATGCGGCAGGAGGTGGCCGCGGGAGAGCAGCTCCCCCCACCCGGGCTGGTGGGCAAAGCCAGGGGAGAACAAGCCTTTTGGCCCCTCCTGTTAGGGTCATAAATACCTTTGCAACGGAAAGATGAAAGGTTTCTTTCTGGGGAGAAGCTAGACTTGGCCTCACTGAGGGACTCTGGGGTGTTTTGTTTATTTATCCTTTTAAAGGAAGGCTTCCCATGGTAAAAGAAAGATTTTGATGGAGATACGCCAGGTTATTCTGCAGCGATGTGACTTCTAATGATTTAATTTCTTAGGCTTTTGTCATTGGTGTCACAGAAGTGTTTTTAGCACAGCAAGATGATGCTCTGCCTCAGACAACACCCGATGCGGACCAGCGATGGACCTCACCTATGGCAACCTCTCCCTCAGCAGAACCTACTCCTCATTATGGGAGCATTAATGCAAATTAGGATAGCTGAAAACAAACCTTTTCATTGTCAGTAATGCCAAGTTCCCCTATTTTTCTACCAATCAGATAGATCTTATTAGTTGAGACCCATTAACTCCCCATGTAAACAGAAGCTGTGTTCAAGGAGCATCTGAAGGTCAGGCCGCGCTGGAGAGCTGACTCTCCCCACGCCTTTGCTTTGTTGTGCTCCGTCTTGTTGCTGGGGCTGCCACAACCTTTCTCAGCCGCGCAGCAGGTTGGTCCCGCTACCTCGCAGAGCAATCTGCATGCTGCCTCGAAGCGGAATGGAGATTTTTGCACCATTTTCTGGTCACAAAGGATTTTCCTTTTGGGTAGCAATTGCCTGTTCAGGTCCAAATCTTGTGTGTCTTCTCCACTCTCTACTGACAGAGGGGTCACAGTGGGAGGGAAAGGGGTTTGGAGGGACAAACCTTGGGGACAAAGCTTTGCTACGTGTCTTCCAGCAGTACAGAGCTGTGTGGGACTCTGCGAATGGCACAGCACAAGGGTCCTCGGGGTTGTGTATCAAGTCTCTGTACTGGACGTCGAGGGCAGCTGTCCCCCAGTGTCCCACCACACCCAAGCTCAGGCGAAAGAGGGAACCTAGCGCACATGCCCCTAAGCAATCAGGGCCTCAATCTTCGCCTCTGGCAGCGTAACACAAACCCCTGCCCGTGATCAGCACTTCAGATCCCAGTCCCAAGACGTGGAAACCCTGCACTGCTCATTCCAGCTGGCCTCTCCCCTCTCCGGCTCCTCTGGGGCGTGCTCTCCTCCCAGCTGTGGGGGTGTGAATCCTTGCAAATCCATTAACTTTGGTACAATCGCTTTTGGAATTGAAATAGCACGTGTGAAACTGAACCTTACATATTCTACCCAACGTCTCTGCTCACACAGTCTGCCAAACCGTGCCAGCAGCTCATCTCCTAGGTAGCACTCTCAGAGCAACAAAAGGTCCTCCCTTTTCATTTTGCCTCGGCATTCAGCTTCTAATTGCTTTCTCCAGAACATGGGTACCATATGCACTGCAATGCACAAAGAACCTAGTACATACCCTCTGTCTGTGTTGTACTGGGAGTGTCTTTCTTATGGCACTTAGGGTCATTAAATTAAAGAACAGGGTAGGTCCAAGTCCTATGGAACTTGAACTGGAATTTTTTTACCCAGAGAGCTAACATAAAATAACAAAGTAAGTTGTGCTCCCTCCCACCCTAGCTACAACGGTTGGAGGCGAATCCAACTGTGAGAATTTTGCCTGAGAAAGAACTGCCGGATTTCTCCCACTGTGAAATCCAGCTGTTAATTCAAACAGAAGGGATGGACCTGACCAGATAGGCCAACTGGCGTGTTTCCATACTGAAGTCCATTGTGTTCCACAAGTTCCTAAATTTATGGTCATGAAGGTCTTCCAAGCGCTGTAACGAAGTATGGCATGCAATGTTTTTGTTATGGAATGTGTGCTGCAAAGGAAAAACAAGGTTTGAATTTATCTTTCAAATGAAGATCCTGGAATCTCTCAGGATAAACAGGCTAAATTAGGAATCAAAACACACCATGTTTCTCACCATAACTATGAAACTGAAAATAAGCACTTGCAGAGTGCCGTCAGAAGAAAACTAGAAGTTGCAGTGAGTCCCACCAACTCTCTCTTTGTCGTGAGTGTTTCTCTGTGTGTTCATTGTCACTTCATAGCAGGGGTCGGCAGTGTACAGCAACGGCAACAACCTTTCATCTTTTGGGGGTTATCCTGCTGGAATATTTCAGAAAAAAGTTTTGCACTTCAGAATTGAGCTGTTGTTCATCATCAGTGTTTACATTAGGCACATACTACCTTGTCTTGCTCTGGGCAGGTTGGAAATAAGATATCTCTGACTTGTCAGCATGTCTGGCACAGCTCAGTGCAGCTTTCTCATTGCTACGGCTCCACAAAATAACTGTTGTGCACAAAAGCAGCTCCCCATTAGGTCTTTGTCGAAGGTACCATGAAGACTTAATAGGCTTGGAAGTTTGTTCAATTTTCATAGTGATATCAGTGGCTCTAATTAAAAAAATTAGGCTTCCTGAAATTTGCACAGCTACAACAATGCCACTCTTTCCCTCAGTCATTAAAGCCTTTTGTTAGCACGAGCACTTGGCCTTACAGCCCTGTGTATGCGAATCTAACTGTCCCCCAGAAGCTGCAGTTTCCATAGCTGCTAATGGCGAAACACTGTCATGTTTTCCTTTGTCCAGGAAAAAAATTAGGATAGAATCAACTTTCCTCTAGAGCCCAAAGGCTCCGCTGACCATTAGCCATCTGTCCCAAGCAAGATCTGCTCTGGCTGAAAACCCTTTTTGAGGTTTCGTGCCACATATATTTATTCCTACATCAAAATTGCTCCCCGTCTTCCCCTCTTTGCCTCGAGGCGTTACGCTGTGCTAGTATTGACTGCAACCAGCATCCTCTGCCCCCATCCTCTCCTTCCAGCACGGCCTCTCTGAGAGTGGGAAGAAGAACCAGTTCTGTCCATAAAAGTGAATGCGGAAAATAACAGGTGCAATGAGCTGTGTTTTGTGATTAATCTGTCTCAAGCTTTTCCGAGGCTGAGGGCTATATGAGCAATTATCAAGCCCTGGGAGGCGTTTCAGTCCTAATCAGCCCATAACACTGTTCTGCACTGGAGCATCTGGGACTGGCTCCGTGGGCTGAATCCTGACTCTCATGAAATGAATGGGAGTTTTGCCACTGGGTCCAAGGGACCGAAACTTCATCTTCTGTTACCAGGACCAGAGATTAATCGGATTAAAGGCCATGTGGACTGCAAAGAAAACTAAATACCTTCTAGCGGTTACTTGGTGCCTTCTCAAGGCAAAATAGCAGCTTGTTTCCATAGGTTTCTTTGGCTCTGTCTTTCAGCCAGACAAAATCCTTCCTGATTTCAATGGGAAATGTGTCCAAATAGGGAAGAAGTCCCCAAAGCCCAAGGGCTGAACACAGCAGAACCAGATGTTGGCATCTGGGTTGAGATTCCTGGTGCAAAGATGTTTGTGTGTTCTTTGAGAGCACCTCTGTTCCGGGGCTGGTGTACACACTCAAATAAACAAGTTACACTAAGCTAATACCCAGACTTGGGATCTCAAATTTTCTTTCAACAGGGAACTGTCCCAAGATCTGCTGCAGTTTGGCAAAGGGATGACACTGTATTACTTTCTATTTTGTTTTGCTGTTGTTGAAATTACAGGAAAATAAATATTTTCAAGATGATACATTGTGTATCCCTAATAAATACCAAGGGCATTTAATATAAACTCTGGACACATGGTTTGCTTTGTTGTTCTAAGTAACCATTTCCTTTTAACCAAATGAAAAGCTAGTTGTGCTGTGATGCTGCAGATTATAAATTAGCAGCTCTCATATGGTTTTGTGCAATTGTTTCTGGAAGAGCTTTAGGCTACTTCAGACAAAAAAAATCACATAAAATGTGAATTCATTGAACTGTAACTTGTGGTATTAGATTTATAATAAACAAAGGTAGGTCACATAATCATGTCATGGAAAACAACATTTTAAAATTCAAGCAGCAACATTTTAATCCGGTTTAGGTCCTGATCCTAAAGTCAAGAGGAAGCTTGGCTCTTTCTGCTGCCCAGAGCGTGAAACCAAGACAAGCCTGGACCAGGTGGAGAGCACATGGCCAGGCACGCACTTCCAAACAGGTCTGCTGAGGTGGGAGAAGAGAAGACAGATTTCTCGTCAACCAGAGAAGAAATGACCCAAAGGCAGTAGCAGTCTGCTCCCGCGCCAGAGCAGGATGGGGGGCTCAGGCAAGGAGAGGGTGGGCCCGATTCCATCCTTCTTCCAGCACTTCCTCGCGGCGGGTCCTCACCCGCACTTGGGGCAGCAGCTGGGGGAGAGCTGGGATCAGGCTGGCCGCAGTGGGAACAAGCAGCCCCCCGGGGCAGTGGATTGCTCGGGGATTTTCAACCTCAGCTACGCAAAGGAAAGACTGATATCAAAGCATTTCTACCCTCTGCCGCTGCACACTGACCTTGACATGGCAGAGGTGGAGCTATTTTCTAGAAAAGCTCCCCCTTGCCTTTAAGGGAACCTCATATCTGGGATGGGAAACACATGTTTTCCACAGGCATGGTCTCCCATGTCGTTTTATAAAGACACCTGGGATGATCTTTGCCACCCAGGATGTGTGTACCTCAAAGACCACCCCTTAGCCCAGTCTCACCTGACTTCTCCCCCAGGAGTGGGTGGAGGGGATGAGCCACGTGAACTGCTCCTGGGCAACCCCCGCTCCCAGCAGCCTGCTGTCTCCCGCGTCCCTTCTCACCAGGTGACAGCAGAAGGGACACAGGGCCACTGGGGAAGACCTGCGAGGAGCAGACCACCTCATCTCTGGAGACCACCGCCTAATTTGTGCCTGGGTCTGAGTTTCTCGGGGAAAAATGGCAGCACATTTTGCACAGTTGAAAACAGTGTAGGATCTTCGTCTCATGAGACATTTGCTGCCCATGTGCTGTGAAGTCCACGCACAGTCCCCACCCATGATGGGGACAGGCGGTGGCGGAGCTAGGTGTGGGTACCACCAGCGTGTCCACTGCCACTCACTGGCAGAGGGGGGTCTGTAACGAAGTGCCCTCACCCAAAACACTCTTTGTTTGACAGATGTTTATTTGAGAGGAGGCTCAGCTCTTATTTTAGAGGGGGTTTCCTAACACAAAATGAATAACCATGGCCGGTCTGTGCTACAGCGTCCTAAAGCTACTTAACAGCTGACATTCGTTTCAGAGAGAAGAAATACCTTAACATACAGGAACTTTTTTCTTTACTCCTAAGCCTGGCTGAATCTGAATTGTTGATACCATGACAACAGCATAAGCTGACTTTGGACAGTGAAGGCTATACTTGAGCTGCAAACCCAACTGCAATTTGTTCCTGTAAGTAATATTCCTATTAGCGAGTGAGTTTTCTGTGTGCTGGGCTCTACAGGCACGTGGGCATGTGTACAGCACACATGAAATTGATATCTCTGTCTTAATTCCGGGTTGCAATTACTGGAGCTGAAGTTTAAGATTTTCCCGACCGTCGAGCTCACAAGCTAAATGACTGTATAGCTACCGAAATTGATTATGAGGCTTCCTGCTCCCTCACTTGTGATCCAGTAATATTGACATACGGTACAAGGAAATTGCAATCTGAACTACTAGTAGCAATAGCTGGAGGCAATTACAAAAGGAGTATTGCTGGTGGTGGCACATGGACTCCTATATTAGATTTAACCATACTCTGATTATAATGCACTCGTTTGAGATAGCAGGAAATTCTATATTTCTCATTTAAACTACAGCCAAGAAAACGTTGTTGTTCGCTTCTGTATTTCAACCTTTTCTCTGGAATAGCCTAAGAAGAAAACCTGCTGGCTCCAGCAAGTCACGTCTATTTTGTCTCCAACACGGGCAATGCCTTGGGGCAAGTCACTTGATGTCTCTGCGCCTCCACATCCCCATTTGCAAGGCGGTACAGAGACTTCACCTTTGCAAAGCATTTTGTTAGACATACGCTATACCGGCAAGCTTATGTTATTGACCTTCCACATTCTCTTCATTTGCTGTCACCTCTCCTGGATCTGCTTTAATCTTCTCCAGGGCCTGAACGTTTCATCCACCCTGCCGCTGACCAGTTGCCACACATCAGTTTTGCAGAGGACTGAGTCATGCAGAATTGTGTAAAAACTACCGGCTCTCCCACTTTCACATGACTCCAGGAGCAGGAATTTTTAAGAAACATAAAAACCCACAAAGATAACCAGGATCAGGTCACAAGGCTTGGAAGTGTTGTTATTTTTTTTTAAATAGTCTTCTTGTTCCTCGTTTTCACGATGAGGTTAAGCATACCCATGTCTCCAGCTCAATGAAAGAAACTTTCCAACTTGCACCACACATTGACTCACACTCCCACCTGCATTAGCAAACTTCGTGCCGGTATCGCAAGTGGAAGCATTTCACACTCAGTTCTTTCCAAAACAGTGCCGAAAACAAACTTGTGCTGGCAGTAAAAACGAGCAGAGAACTCCTGTAATTTCAAGAGGAGTCTCTAGCAGTGCTGGCAATGGTACTGCAACAGGTTATTGAACCACTCCCTCCAAAGGGTCTCTATACTGCCGGGATATTTGTTCAAATCCAAGGAACACATGCAGGAGCTTAAAATAATTTTGCCACAGTGGATGCTCCCTGGACGCAAAACCTCCTGCAGAATCCAGCCTAGCTCTTGTGATATTCCTAACCCTCCTCAGAGGGGGAAGTATTCAATATCCCAGTTACACAGGCTTCACAAGAAGAGAGCTTTGATTTCGCCTGCAGAGAAATTTCCCAGGCCAAAACAAGCTCGTTGCTTAGCATTTGCTACCAACCCCGTCTCCGTGCCATCCTGAAGTAATGATCCATGGCCGTCCGTTATGCAGAGGCTGAGAAAAAGTGGATTGTCATGGATCGTGGCTTCTCGACAGGCCAACCTTTTCGGAAGAAAAGTTCAGCAGAAGTGGGAAAGTTGTTTGGGGGTGGGGTTGTCAGGTTTTTTTACTTGCCTGTGTGATTTGTGAGAAAAGAGCTTTTACTAATGAGCTCTGCCCTCCTCTGTCCTTCAGAAGTCCCCTGGGCTTTGCATGTATGACTAAGCCGCAGCAAAAACTAGCTGTGAGTGTGAATAAACCAGACAAAACTGCACCGTAATTACAGAGATCCTCCACCTGCAGCCACTGCTGAAGGTGTAAGGTAGGGGGGTGTAAGGTTGGGACCACTATAAGCTATAATAAGGATGCAGCATAGGGCCTTCTGTCTCTTCGCAACACCAGCTGTTTGCAATTCAAACAAAAGCTCAGCTATAACGAACCCTGACTTTTAAGGCTTGGAAACCTTCTGTGAACCTTAAGAAAAATGAATATTTAAGAGAGTGAGGACGCAGATGTGCCAAAATACGATGAGAGCGACTTTTCTTAGTGAACTTCCCTTTCCTCCAAGAGGGACAGACTGGAATTTTCGCCACTGCCATGACGAAAACAAGAGAAATTTGGAAGACTTGTACAAATGTAACCAAATTTGTCGGTTTTCTCGAAGCTTGTAGGCTCAGTCTGTCTTTGATCATGTCAAACTGGAAGACGAGTGTTCCTAGCAGTTGGGCAAGCCTGTCATACCTTCTCCATACCTTCTCCATGGCTTATGTGGACTCAGGCTGCGTTATACCCAACCAGGTGCTAATCCCTTTTTGCTTGCAATACAAAAGTTAACGGGAATTTCATGTGTATAAAACGATGCTTGAAGTGAAAAGTCCCCAGTTAGCTGACTTTTCATCACTAAAATAAATTTAAGTTGCATAATGTTTTTCTTGTTAAAATAATTAGTCCTCAATCAGGGTAATTTGGAGGACTAGCTGGGTTATTTGAAGGCAGTGTTATGCTTTCTTCAAGAAAGCTCTTTTGTATTTGAATTATTTCCACAAAGTGATGCAGATAATTGCTTAATGCTTTGTCATTCTAATACATAATCCCTCAGCATCTGAACAGTATTAATGGGAGCAAACTTGGCAAAACTACCTGTGATTTTTTTTTCCCAGTCTTTTCCATGCCAGAGAGAGAACATCTCAGACACTGGGGGATGCAAACTTTCTATTTTTTGCCTGCAAATTGATCCTGAAATACAATGTATTCCTCTGGCTGCCGCTTTGGGACTGCTTTCATGTCACTTTGGTTTTAATGCATTACATTTTATCCAGGCTTAACCCCAGTCAATAGGCACACCTTGGTTTCCCCACATAAATAACTTTACTGAGCAGAATCAGGACCCGAGACTCATTTGTCCTTCATAAAGGTTTGTTTTGTTTGTTTAAATATTAGCATCCAACGGCTGTGCAAAATAGACCTTTTTCATTAGTTGTTTGATCATGGTGGGAAAAGCTATTAATTTAGTCAGTTCCCTGCAATGAGCTCTGGGGTTGCTACCAAACCATGAACTGATGAAAACAATAAATGCTAGACTGTATTAACTGTAAAGGTTAATCCATAAATCAAAGGGAAATGTCAGATGCCTTTTAACATTGATTGAGATGTAATTTGGTGTTGGTAGTGATATGTTTGTTACATAAATTCACAAATGCACTCAATTCCTGTCAGAAGTCCAGGTCTTTGTAACTTAAAACAAATTAAGTAGTTTGTTTTATTTATACAACCGTATAAAGATTGATTACCTCATTCTGTTTAAGTTACGATACATCACCAATTTTAAAATAAGTGAATATTAATAACCAGATCTTCTTCCAGGGTACATTTGACTTGGTATCAAAATGAATATGCCGTTGTTTTTCCTGAAAGTATGCCATTACCTTAAATATGTTTAAGGCAGTTGTTCCTTTTAATTTTTGGTTTTGATTCATGTTTTTCAAATTACAGCATAAGAATTAGCCTTTGTATAAATGTGCTCAAGAAGTATATAACATATTTTCTACATTATGGATACGTCATATTTAAATATATAATATAAAACAACAAATATGAGGAGGAAATGCCACAAATTAGATCAGAACGGAATACAGTAACTGACGCCAAAAGAGCAAGGAAAAGATCATTACGGTCGCTCACGGAAACGTTTCTTTCCACTACTCTTCATGAAAGAAATGTGAGGCCAGTGAATTCTTCACTCGGTGCAAATGAGAATCAAGTCACCAGACCTCAGAATATAAACAAATAACACCAACCTTTTGAGCTTTATCTACCCAAGGAAATTGCAGAAGAAAGTCCTCAAGAACAGGAGCATCACTCCCAGGTTGCTGTTAGCCAAAAATGGAAGCCACCGCGCTTTTTCACTAGCTGTCCCTTGGGTGGGCAGGGGGCTGAAGCTGCCAAAGCTGGGAGTGCTCTTCGCTTCCAAACAGTGCCGAGTCCCTGGCTCAATCTTTACATCTTTTTTTTTTTTTTTTTCTGAGAGAATCACAAGTGATACAGTTTAACAGGATAATCGCTGCAAGAAGTCTGCGAGAGTAATATTTTAAAGGCAGTCAGGTAGAAGATCACAATCATTTTCTTCTGCTTAATTTAGCAGAGCCAACAGTGGGAATGTTTTCCCCAAAATTCCTGAAGGGCATCGATCCAAACAGGCATCCAGAATGCTTCTAGTGAGATTAAGACGTGTAAGGACACAAGACTCGGTCAATTTAAAAATGCCCCACAAGTTCTTCATTCGGCTATAACGGGACTCCTGGAAGCTCAGCAATGGCAGCCGAGTATCTCAGCAACGCAGATGGGCCGGGCAGCACCTTCCCCTGCAGATATGCCAGTTATCTCGTTATGGCCCTGAGCCCGGACCCACCTCCTGATCAACCTTAAAAAGGAGATTTTATTGTCTGTCTCCTGTCTGTGCACAGAGATTGCAACAAGAGAAAACACGTTCCTTCCTTACCTAGATTTCACATTTGCTTGCAAATACCTCACACCTGAGTAATGCTTCGCTTACCTCCAACAGATCTTGGCCCATATATGAAATTTTAGGACGAAAATTCTCAGACACATGTGAATGCCTCTCTGCAACTCCTGCTGTCCTTTGCAGCTCAGTGCATAGCCCGTGGTGGGCAGAGATTAGGCACCTAGGCAGGAGGGCAGCAAACAAAGGCAACATCCCCAAGCTCAGTTGGCTGCATCTTCTGCTTCGGCCCTCCCATGGCAGCTTGAAGGAGCGTGAGGAGGCTGAAGGGCTGGAGAAAAGGCAGAGAGGATGGGGACAGAGGGTGACGTGTTCCAACATCGAGCTGTGGCTCTGCGAGCAGGGTGGGAGATCTGCATGGTGCTGGCACTCACCAAGCCCTGGGGACAGTCTGCCGTGGCTATCTAAATTTGGTCCTCCGAAGAGGGCAGAGAAGGAAAGATGCAGAAGGAGATTAAGACCACCCTGACCTCCAACCAGCTCCCACGGCTCTGTGTTTTGTCCTCGGAAGGAAGCAGAAAAATGTCTTTGTAATTTGAAGCAATGCAGTCAAACACGAACCACAGATCTACAGGCAGGAAAGGCATTCTGATAAACATTACGATGTATTTTGCTGGGGAGAGCAAATCTCTGTGCTAACATAAGTCTGTCTCTCTGTCCACACTCTGTTTGGGGCTTTCTTTTATTCTTGGCTTTTTGTCTTAATGTAAGATTACAAAACACAGATTTTTCAGCTACATTTGCTCTATTTATGTACAGCGCTCTAATCAAATGTTCAATACTACTCACCTTCAAGGATGGAATCGTAATGAGTGTATAATGAGCTACTCCACAGCCACTAGTTCCCATGCCTTTTAAACTAGCTTCAACAACTCTGAAATCTTCGGCGTGGATTAGTGGAGCCCTGCTGATTCGCATGGCTATTGTCTCTGGAAATAAATGAAAATCATATTAATATTCACAATGTCATTCACTCGTATGCTAATTGGAAAGATTGCAAAATAAACTACAAAGACAAACACAAAAAAGATGTGTGGCTACGGTAAATCTCAAGGACATGAATAATAAAGAGTGTTGGATGGAGAGGGACCTCTGAAACCACCAACTGTGGGGAATTCTTCCTACAATCCAACTGTCATACAGATGAAATACAGAGGCCAGCTCTCTCACCAGTTATCATGGCCATGTTCTTGTCCCACGGGCCAGGGCAAATGGCAAGGATAACACAAATGGGGCAAGAAAGTCTTCAGAGGTTGAGGTCCCCTTGTAGGTGGGGAGAGGAGAGCCCCGCTGGGAACCCAGCTGCATCCCCACCCCGTGGCCATGAGTTCAAGCAGCCGCAGGCAGGTGTTATCAGACTTTCACAGCAGTCAGCTCAAGATGATGAAAAATTCCTTCCTGCTCCATCTTCACCCCTGGATCACCTCAGACAAAACATTTTGATCACTGCAATGCTTCGGTGAGATTTTCCAAGTTAAATGTCACTGGACTTTTTCTTCCCTTTGCTTTCTTTTTTTTTTTTTTTAATTTTTGGAAAATTGTTTCCTTGATTTCTCTGGCAGAACTCCCCATATGAAGTTTTGTATGGTGTGGCAATACCAGCACCAGCAGCATGTGAAGATAGGAGTAACACTGGGTTTTGCCCTGCTGCTGTCACTTTGGGATGCTCAAATACAAATATCCAGACCATTTTCCCTTTAGAACAAACCATGCATTCCTCTGTCTAGCTGAATTACTTTCTATATTAAATAAATCGATGAGCAAAGAAAAGAAACACAAAAACCCCAGAGAGGAAAGAGAACAGAACACACAGACACAGAAGCTAGGAGTGGGAGGACCACTAATTCCCCATTTCTTTTTTACACCCTGATCACAGAAGAGTTGAACTGGATCTAAATTATTCACTAGGAATTAAAACCAACTTGGATCTTTTTTTTTCCCCTTCTATTTGTTAATTCTTTTCTCTGAGCTATTGTTTGCCCTGTACTGCTGATGAGTCTACAGCGCCAAAGGACAAAGCCAGACCGGGTGTGAAAGGGCACCACAACACTGAGGTCCTGTCCCTTTCGCCATGTCCTAATCTAGTGCGGGGAGCAGGGTCCCGTACCCAGTTTTAGATGTCAGAGCATGAAAACCAAGGAGCACACAATAAATACGTGGAACAGATTAAAGGGAAGGGTCAGGACAGGTATGCAGTTCTTTAGCCTTAGAAATGCTTTAGTTTTCACTTTAAAATAATTCCCATATACTAATAGGGTAACATCCTGGCAGAGGAGATTATCTTTGCTGTGAGCAGAGCTTACTGGGGCCCTTCCCACACCTCAGGCTCTTTGTTTTCCCACACGCAAGCCTAAAGCACTGAAGACCTCTCTTTCCTTGGCAGCCCAGAAGTCCTCATAGAAGCCTCTCAGCAACTGCTTGGGTGAAATGCTATTTTACGGCTGAGGGAAGCTGTCTGAACTCAGCTGCTTAAGATAGAATTCAGTTAGATGACTTTTAAAAGCTCTTGAGTTCATCTGCATCTTAACCGGTCCAAGATCATGTCCCTTAACCCCTGGCTAGTCTCACAGAGAATTTCCAAAATCTACTGTTGAGTGGGGAAAAAAATCTGACTCAATCTGGTTTTGGTCCTCTCCTTGGCAGGCGACACATCCAGTCTCATCTGCTGTAATGTGCTCATCACTTGCCAGCGCCGCGACCTGGTTAAGGCAGCAGCACTGAAGTCCCTGAGCAGAGCTGACGTGTATAAATAAGGGACAGTTGTCACATTTGGTTACGGGAGGGCAGCAGAGAGGAAGGTTGCCTGCAGCAAGAACAGCCAGGCTGAGACAAACCCTCCCATTGTTTGGGGTCATCTGGTCTACAAACTGTTTCACATGAGAAAATTAGATTATGCCAAACCAACTTCTTTGGAGTATTTTTTTTTTTTTAATCCAGCATTAAAAGGATGGAAGCAATCGTAAATCTGGAAGCAATCACACACACATCACTTAGAAATGCTCTGCCTCAGTGCAAGAGAAACAGAATACATCAGCGCTGATTGGCCTGAGGTATCTCTCCCCCCACCAAGCCCATGTCCCAGACAAGTTAAATGTTTCATTAATTAGGCGCTAACTATGGTTAAAATTAGGAGAGCTGCAAGGATCTCTCCTACTCCTTCAGACTAATCCTCTGATTAAAAGCAGGGCCCCCAGTCTGGGTTCTCAGGGCCACTCCGCGTTGCTGGTTTGCATGAGCTGAGGTTGGGGATTGAGTCAGCATGGTGGGGTCTGTGGGGCAGAAAAGGATCCGGGTTTGGTGGGAGCAGGCTGGCAGAAGGAGACACCGCTGTTAGCATGCTGTGTGTGATGGATGTGCACACACCCAACTGCTCTCATGAGCCTGCGGTAAATCCCAAACATGTATGAACAGAAACTGGGCAAAGCCCAGCATGGTCCTCCAAGGAAAGTGTCTCCAGAGAGGACCACTTAGGACATCTGCCATGTCCTTACTCACCTGTGGAGAAGTGGCAGAAGCCACAGCCCGCCTCAAGCCCCCACAGAGTGAGGAATGCCTCGCAGGCACCCATCTCCTCCATGATCCTCGCAGAGCTGGGACACCATCTCCAGCGCCTCCACAGCTCTGCAAAGCAACATGCAAAGAAAGACAACACTCCAGCCAGGAGAAATCTAGGTTTGAGGGTGCTGTCTTTTCCCCCTGGGAGGCTGAAGGCTCCTTACTCCTCCCAGGCTCTTGGTTTTGATTTTGACTGTGTGCACAGCCGGCTGTTTTGCAGCACCATTCACCTAAAAGGGATCAGCATGGGGATTTCATGGCCATTTTCTTTTTAAGAAGCAGAGAGAAGATCTCCTCTATCTATCCATCCAAAGTGCTGTCAGACTGTGATACTAATCAGAAAACAATGGGTTTGGCAAGCCATTCTGTCAAGAAACAAGAGCAAACCTGGCCACTGAAGGCAAGCGGTGAGGGAAGCACACCAGGAAACAATGGGGATGTTCTGTAGTAACCACAAACCCCCAAGTTTTTTGCCAAATTCTGTTTTCCATAAATATTGGCCTCGCTTCAATGTAGATCAGCCAAGAGCTGCTTGTATGAATTCAGCCTCCCTAACCAAGAGCCTTAATCAACTATAAATAAAGTTACCGTGACAGACAATAACAAATATAAATTAACTGTTCTAAGGTACATTCTAGCACCTTTCAACTGGAAAACCAGGAAAGGATGCTGAAAGGCAGTTGCTTCCAGGCAAGCAACCAGTATCTCATTAGGTGTAGTGCACAACATGCAGGGAACAGCCCAGGGAAGGATGGAGCGTCGCCTGCCTTACAGCATCCAACACTTCAGGAATCAAAACCAGAAATTGCTTAAAATACCTGCAATTTTGCTCAAATCCTTCCCCTCGGGTCAACGCCTTCTCCACAGTTTGGGTTTTCTCCATTTGCCATCCATCTTTTGAGAATGAGGGGTGACTTGGGACATACTGAGCAAGTTTACAGAGGGTTGAAGACGACATTCTCGAAATGAAAAGCTGAAATTGTCACATGGTGACCCAGCTGGGAGCTGGGACATTTTTATACATCAAATACAATGAGATTGGCATTGAGATCCAAAGAGCTGGAAGCTCTGAGGATGCCATGACCAAGCGGGATACTGGCGAAATGTCGTGAAGCCCCCACACACTGGTCCTTGGTTACCAAATGTGCTTTCTCAAGAAGTGGCAGGCGATGAATATCTACAAGCAAAGAGCACTTCATTTTTAGCTTTGAACAGCAGGTGTCAGGGAGTAACTTCCCAAAGCAGAGAATCAACATTATCTAAAGGAAAGCACCCACCTACCAGAGCTCCAGGACTATTCCCTCTGCCATTAAAAGTTATAGGAAGGGACTAAATTTCTTTCAACAGCCCTACAAGATGATGTTTCACCTGATTTTTTAACATACGCAATCTGGAACTGGAAAAAAATATCTTAAATTTCCCTCAAACAAACCATTCCAAGCAAAAATCAATCCTGAAATATTTAATTTCCATTATTAATCTCTTCTTGAAGCACAAGCATGCAGATCCATCTCTGCACAAAAGTTCCAACAAAAATGTTGGAATCAAAGCAAAGCAAAGCTTTGTCTTGAGAACCTTGCAAAGCAAAGATTAGAGCATTATGAATTATTATTATTTTGAATTACTGTTAGCTATTGTCTTCTCTTGGCTGAAGCACCTGAGAAATTTGATTTAATTTACAAGCCTGTCAGAAGGACTCGCATCCACCTTTTTTCCTTTTCTTTGCTAATAAAACGTTTGGCCACAAACATTCACCCGGTTCACATCCCAACACCTCACCGGCTTTGACCCTGTTTACCTGGTGAGAGCTGGTTCCGTCCTAGTCTGAAGCGGGGATGGCTGGAGGCAGGAGACATACCAAATAAACAACGTTTGTAGTATTACTCCACAGCAAAAGGAACTACCATACATTATTTTAACTCTCCCACTGTGCCAGGGAACTTCATCAAAGTGCGTGACCTCAGTAATCATATGCTTTGGCACCCTGCCAGAAACAAAACAGTGAGTTTAAAGTCGAGTAATCGTTTCAATGCCTTTTTTTTTTTTTTTTGCTTTTACTGGCATCAAACCCTTAATGTTAGTTTAACATACTTTTTGTCTCTAATATTAATATGTACAGATATTTACAGAAAAAACAGGGTGAATTATGCTGGAAGGGAAGATGCTGGAGTCACGCTGCTGAAGTTCAGCTCATAAAGAGGAAAAAGAAAGTCCTGATGTTATTTCAGCTGGAATAGCTGCTAAAATCACTACGAGCAGCTTTCCTTGCTGAGAACAGTATCTTTAGCCTGGTCGATGCTTCTGAGATCCTGGGATAAAATTAATTGCAAGGAATTTTTTTCTAACTGAGAATCTGGACCCAACTTTCCATCATGAGCCTCAACAACTGTCATTACAACCTGCCTAAAATCCAGCCTAAAGAAGACTAAATCCTGGAGAAAGCAACGGCGCTCTCATTGCCATGTACAGAAAGGGAAATGTGTTTTTTCATTGACTGCTCAATAAGATCATACGCAGTTTGGCATCTGGCAAGTAGAGATTCCCTCTCCCCCAACAACGGAGCAACCAAAAAAAACCACAACCTTGTAGTAAAAAATCCCATCAGCCTGACAGAGCGAGAGCTCAGACGCGCGCTCGGGAGGCCAAGCTGTGGAGCACGCTGAAGTTTTTCCATGTAGATGTGCCAAAGCCTGTGTTTGCCTCATGTACTTTTTTGCTCAAGAGCGGAGTTCAAAAGGGTGAGTCTTGCTGTGATTAAAGCCCTATTATCTTTTGACGAGACTTGTGGCAGGCTTTCTCGGTAAATTGATGGGGTTTTGTGGTTGTTATAAGTACTCAGAGGGTTCCATGGATACATTTGATAAAATAAGAGGAAAAACATTCAACCCCCACCCCAGGCTTTGGGGGTGGGGAGATGATTCGGGCAGAAGCACCGTTGCTGGTTGGCAGAAGCAGCAGCATAACATGAGTCATAAAAAAGGCACCGCTGGAGCCATCGCACAAGGGGAAGGTGAGGGCAGCAAAGCAACTTTTTTGGCCAGATTGCCGCGCGTTAGCATGCGGGTGAGCACCAGCTGGGGCTGAGGAACGAGCAGCACCTCTGCAATAGGTGAATGAGACAGCACAGAAAAAGGTTGTTAGAGGAGGAACGGTGCATGGGTGGCAGCACGCACCAACAGACAGATAAATGCAGGATAGCGGAGAGGTTTTCTTTTCCCCATGGGCTATTCTTTTGCTCTTTTGCACCTATGACCCACTGTAACACAGATGTCTGCCCATTTAAAGGATGGGAGGGTTTAGATCTTCCCAATCTGGTTATTTTTCAAACAAGTCAATCAATATTTTTTCAATGAGTAAAAAACAAAATAGAGGTCAAAAAATGTTCTGAAATCTTTTCAGTAAAAAAAAAAAAGGAATAAAAGCAAGGGAATAATTTTGATGAAATATTCTTTCAGTGTCTCTTATATGAAATGTTTTATTCTGAAAACCTTTGCAGTTCATGTTTTGACACTTCCCAAAGTTAAACTCTTTGATTTCTTGTTTTGCAAACAGTGAGTTTCTTCTCATAAAAATCACTTCACAAGCCTCAAGAAGGATAAATAGCCTGGAAATGAAAGACAACGCTGCATTTTCAGTCAGACAAAAACATGCTTGGTTAACCAAAATGAAAAATTTCGGGGAGAGGGGAGTATTTTCCTTCATTTCATTCAAAAATTTCCACAAGCCCTTTTCACTTCAACCAGCTTCCTCCTCAGCTTTTCTTGGTTCATCCCAGTTTGGCCTCAGAACCACCACAGGTCCTTCACGGCCCATGTCTATCAGTCAGGGTCTCTTCTGCATTTTGAACTTTTGAGGAGGGGGGAGGGCAGTCGCTGGAGCTGTCTGGCATGAGCGGGACAGGCTGTTCCCACGGCGGGCAGGGACGTGGCAGCCCAGGAGCCACCCTGGGCCGATGCCTGGAGGAGCTCTTTGTTCAGGAGAGGGACAGGCAGCTTCAGCATGGTCTGGTCTGGTCTAAGTTAAGCCAAAGTTGAAGCAGCCAAGATTTCCAGTGATGTCCCTTGCAAAGGAGGGGAGGAGAAGGCTGACTGAAGATGGGTCTCATTGCAGTGGACTGCATGCAGATATATAGAGATATACTGTGTTCAGTTTGGGCCCCTCCCTACAAGACAGACACTGAGGTGCTGGAGCGTGTCCAGAGAAGGGCAATGGAGCTGGT
>VZSZ01000557.1:54501-211575 GCA_013398815.1 Ibidorhyncha struthersii | reverse complement strand
AGTGGTGGGTTTGGCAGTGTTAGGTTGATGGTTGGACTTGGTGATCTTCAAGGTCCCTTCCAACCTAGGAAATTCTATGATTCTGTATATATGGTGATCCATGTATCTGTATGGTGTCTACGTACAAGTTTGGCCTTTGGGTTTATTTCACTACCAAGCAAGACAGGGCTTGGAGCAACCTGGTCTGGTGGGATGTGGCCCTGCCCATGGCAGGGAGGTTGGAGCTAGATGATATCTAAGGTCCCTTCCAACCTAAACCATTCTATGATTCTGTGATAAGACAGTCGTTGTCTAAGCATGACTTGTGTCTGTTGATGCAGCTTTCTCAACTGGGTCAGCTGAATGGTGCCATAAGTGTTCATTTCTGTAAGTGGACCGTGACAGGGATGTCAGGTGACTAACTGTAAACACTAAATTGGGATGAACTCAGTTCCCACCCAAAAAAAAACCCTAAGGAATGATTAAACAGAGCCTGAATTGGAAACAGGCTTAAATAAACCTGCCTTGTGAATGAGGCACGCAGTAGATGCATTAGACAACCTGCAGGGACAGAGGCATCAGACACGTGAGATGATAGTTGTCTTCTCAGACCTAACCCATAGCACAGGAAAATCCGGACACTGGCCACAATCCCTGCTCTTACCCTTGCTCTCAGGACAGGCCCTTGGCCACACGAAGGGAGAAACGAAAAACTGGTACCCCAGTTTAAACATTTGAAGTCAGGCTGTTTTAAATGACTACGGAAAAAAAAGGGCAGGCCAGAGACCAAGATTAACTGGAAGGAAAATGGCATGGGGATAGGTATGAATCAAATGCTTGGTAACCATTTTATCTGCTAAAATGGGCTTAATAGCAGTGGAGGAACCAGACCTGAGGGAAAATGGACATGATAGTCCAACTGGGACATACGGTGTAGGAGGATTCCCTAATCCAATGGTTAAAATATTAGGCAAACTGCTGAAATAACCAAAATACAGACTTTGTGACCTTAAAAACAAAACATCCTGTAGGTTTGCATTAGTAGCAAGGCATCTGTCTGCTCTTCTCCTCTCTGAAAAGTCTCTATTAGACATATTTTAAGGGGAAGGAAAGTAGAGCTCTGTAGACAGCTACCAGAAGTACCCTGTGATTTCAGTCCCATTGGATTACCTTTCATCCGATGTCTTTTCATCCAAGCAGCACAACACGGCGTTGTGTTTGATGGGGGTTATTGCATCAGCTGAAATTCTCCAGCCTGGTTACGAGTCCTCACGATGGGTGCCAGGGGCTTAGAGAGGAACAGCTGCTTGCTGTGTCCATCTGCATCTTCGGGGAAAGTAGGTTAGGGGAGTTGTCCCGTATGGAAACACATTTTTTTTGTTGCGGTACCCATGACATTGCTGGTTGGAGAGGGTTTACTGACAGCCTGAGACACTTAGGAAGAGGCTGGAAATGTTGCGGGAAATCTGGAGGGTCCCTCATCCCCAGAGCTCATGTTCAGCTGAAAATGCCAACTCCTTTTGGGTGACTTCACTACAGATGCTGTGACTTAAAACGTGGAGGAGGTTGCTGTGTCCCATGCAAGGCTTGCTCTGAGCAGCCAAAACGAAGATTGTGATTCCTGTAATTATTGAAAATATGGTGGTCTCTAAATCTCTCCAAATACAGTTGATATGAGACAAATCACAATGAGCAAATAAATTTTGTGGAAGCTAAAGGCGCCTTTTGTCGTATTTCACCACATGGTGGCAGTAGTAGTAAAGGTTTGACGCAAAAGATTTTTCTGGAAGCTCCCAAGCCATCTGAACTATAAACTGGGCTGCTGTTCAGTCTACCTTGCGGTGTAATATAGCTCTATTTTTCTGTGTGGAGAAATCAACTGTCACAGCTCCCGTATTAGGAATTGCGTACACTTCTCTTTCTCACACATCTGGTGAGGACTACAGACAATTCCGAGATTTCTTTGAATATTTTCTTCACTTCTTTTTTTTTCCTCCCACCTTTTCCTCCTCAAAACACATAATTGCAGCTTCTGTGAAATGTTAATTCACGGAAGGTTGTATTCTCAGAATTGGGAAAATTGCAACATTCAAGTTTTCTTTAGCAAAGGAGGGAGACTTCAAAACACAAAAGTTGCCTCAATCTTCCAGTAAGGTCAGATATTTGTCTACCAGTTTAATTGCCAGCAGAAATAATAATAATAATACAAAACACAACACCAAAACAAAACAAAACCAAAACAACAAAAAACCCAACCACCAAACAGTATGAAAAAACAGTACTTTAGAGGCGAAGTATGACTTCATCTCTAAAGTACTGCTTTGCCATCCATTCCTCCCAAAACAAGAAAGGCGAATAAATCCGGAGTCAGTTGCTAGTGGTGACTGACCAGTGTTGCAACATCATTTCTAGAGGTAATAATAAACTCCTGTCATCTTTCATTCTGCAGAAATACAGACTCAGTGCTGACTCTCACCCACCTCTAGGGTGGAGCAGGGCAGCGGGCTTGCACCGGGCACAGTGCACATCTTTCGCAGGGGAAAACAAGCCAGAAGGAACAAGAAGGTGCAGGTCATCTTTCAGCTAGTCAAAGAATTATGCATGTATGGTTCGTCTGAGAGACTTGTGGCCCTTCAAACCACTCTACAGCCACAGTGAAGGGCTCCAAGAGTGCTCATCCTGCTCACACCAGTACGTCAGTTCCTGCACAAGAAGAAGCACAGAGCAGGAGCTCTCTCTCACGCAGGAATTACAACATGACAGCACACACACACACGAGTTAACACCCCATTCCCCTGAGAAGTGCCAGGGATTTATGGCTCTCCCGGGGGATTTGCTGCTGCTGCAGCCGTGCTCCAGAAGCCCCATGCAGCGTTGTCTGCAGCACTGGATTGGCAGCGGCATTTCCTGGAGCACCTGTGTTTTTCTTGGAGGTCTCTCATCTCCATACTGACCAGACCTGACGTTGCTTATCTTCGGTGATTAGGTCAGCTCATCTCTCCAGGACTGGAAAGAATGATATAAAAACATACCATTCTACACCATCTCGAATGACCTGCCAGGAAGCAGTTTATTTATACGTCCCAGGCACCCAATCTACTGCGCAGATATGTGCGAGTAGACAGGTGCAGGTTTAGCAGGAAAGCCCCCAGTAAAGCACTTTAACCCTGCTATCACCCATTCGCATTAAGAGGGAGGGTCGTACATTCCCCCGCGTCACTCAGGACCACCTGGCTCTTTTGCCACTGTTTTGGTGGTGGCCACGCACATGCTGGCTTGCAGAACGTGGTTGTCACACCTCTTACTGCCATCACCTTCTAGTGGTAACCAAGGCGCTTGGGTGAAATAAGGTGTCACCTGAGTCAGGCTTTTAAAAATGGCCCTTGAATAAAAAACAGGACCAGTTATCAGACGGTGCAGCACTGTCTGTCAGTGCTAACACCTCCTGCTGCCTTTGCTTGGAGGCAACACATGAACCACCAGCCCGGACTGTGCCATCTGGGGCAGCTCACAGCACATCACCATGACCAGCCACCACTTCTCTCCCCTGAGGAAGTCAAAGAGCCACTGAAAACTGCAATAACATCACTGAAGCGAGTAGGATGATGCCAGTTTACCTCGGCTGAACACCTAGTCCGAGCATCCACGACTGCATCCTGCGTGACGCAAAACCTTCCTTGCAGTAGCTGTGCCTGCATGTGCTGCTCGCGCCATCCGGCGGCTCTGTTTCAGCAACAAAGCTGTTTGCAGTTCAAATGTTCGATGCAACATGATTCCAAGAAAGGAGCCATCAGTTAAATTGATCTCTGTGTCTGAGGAGGAATCTTGGCTGAAATCTTTTGCCGCGAGTCCAACGACAACAGCACATCAGTTACTCCAGTGGATTTCATTTCTCAACCCTTTAACATGTAATTCCTGGAGAGATGCCCTAAACTGAAAGAGTAAAATACTCCGCTCCTGGCCACTTGAATTGCATAAGAGTGCATGCCCACTGCTAAGCCATATACAACTAGTTATTTGTACTCCGCTTGAGACTGCCACAAAGCCCGCGCTCTCAAGGGACCAGTATTTTTATATTGGTTTTCCTGAACAATTAATATAAATCACTCAGGAAGGACCAGAAAGGAACAGTGCTGGAACCTCTTACTGAAACTGCGTCATTTAACCAGGTTAACAATTATCACATGTGAAAATAATGTATAAGAGCTGAAACTCTGGAGTATGCCTTCAGGATCTTATGGTTGCTTTTTGAATACAGAGAGGTAAGATCCCACTGGGCTTGGGCACCCCTGGAGCTTCAGAGCTTTGGAGCCTTTCGTCCTTGCCCAGGACTGAACAAATCCCTCAGGCACATCTTTTCTGTGTGCCCTTGATCTAGTATTCGTGCTTGCCTTCTCCAAGGGCTGTGAATATCCTGGAGAGTTTACATGGAAGGTCTCCAAACAGCAAAAGAAATCAGTAAGGCAATTTAGTGGGCTATTGCCTTCTGTCACACTTTAACAGGTGTCTGACAGTCTACTCGTCGTTTAGCTAACTGAACAACACACTCGAGGAAGATGTAGCCCTTATGCCCATTTCCTCCTTAGACACCTTAATCATTGCTGTAGGAGCCCTTATAAATCCATCAAGGAGAAAAACAGTCAACAGTTGCAACCCAAATTGTACACAGAGCAGCTCACCAGGCGGACAGAGTAGGAGCTCCCTCTCCCCTCCCCAGAGAGGGCTGGATAAAATTCAGCCCCCAAAGCTGGATACCAAGGAGGCAGTGAGGGTTTGGCTGCTGTGCCTACATTTTTTTAATTTTTTTTTAATGCACTGAAGTATATCATGCCTTGAGCTCATGCTTGTAGGAGCAACAGTGCCTTTATACGCCTGGAACATTTGCCTTACAGTCCTTCCAGCACCCACCAGTGCTGTGCGCCAGCAATGTGCGCCCAGTTTCTGCAGCCGGACAGGGAGATGAGGAGTGTCACCGAGTTTCACACCACCCACATCTGGGACTGCCCTAAGCAGCGCCATTTAGTTGAGTCTCATTCGAATCAGGCCCACCACACGATCTGTTGGTGTATGTACATTGTTAGCTGTGCTGTTACTCTGATTTAGAAATGTTCCTGCTGGTCTTTCAGTGGACAGAAGTGACCCTTTTCCAAAAGATTTCCCTTTTCATACATCAAACAGTGTGAAGTAACATCCAGTCTTCAGTCTTATACCCCTTCCCAGTATGCAAGACCTTAACGAGCACCTTGGCTGATTGGCCATCACACAGGGCGTTAGAATTGCCTCATTTCTTTGGGCATTTCTCTTAGTGTTGCTCTTGTCTCGGCTGTATTTGACAGAATGTATTTCAGGCAGCAGGAAACGTTTAGATGTATTAGAACTTCCTTACAGTAAACATGTTTAGTTAACACTGTGATAAAAGAGTAAAGGAGGGTCAGGCTGACACCAGGAGCGCGCGGTGCCCGGTTATCCCCATTGTTAGTAGCTGGTGTCTCAGCCAGTTCCTGCAGGGACAAGGGACATGGCTGTGAAACCTAAACAGGGACAGTGTGCAGATAAACCTGATTACCATGTTTCCCCTGAACAACATCCGCTTGTTAACACAGTAGTAACTGAGTGCACGCCAGCGCAGACTGTTCTCTCCGACGCTGCGATTTCTTCTACCCCGTGCCTTGTTCGGCTGCAGAGGCAGGCTTCTCCACCCGTCCCTCCTTGCTCCAAAGAAGGGAGGTAGAAGTTGCTGAACAAAGCCAAGCACAGCCCATAGTTCTGCTTTTTATCTCCCTTTTGAAGACTTGCTGCTTAATCTCTTTCTGAACAGAAGCCAGTTCCAAGAAAGCAAGGTCCTTAGGACAAGATGATGGATGGAGCCATGGAGTTCAGAGCACTTTGTTCAGCCACTCAAAGTTCTTTCTTTAGATAATGATAAAGTTAACTGGATCAATTTTAGAGCTTTACAACGGCAGAATGACTATGGATTGACAAGTCATGAAGTGCATAACCCACTTAGATGTCATCAGGCTGACACAACACAGACTGTACCTGGAATATCTGGTTCTAGTATATTTTTAATAAAATAATTATCCTGCAAATTACATGTCCTGTATAATACTAAAATCATGGCTTACCTGTTCAATGTTATCCTGTTTGCATTATGTTTATTTTTAATACCACCACCAACTGGGACGAGACTCAGGCTTTCCTAAGCCCATGCCAAAGCGCCCATTAACTACTGTGAGCTGATACTTCTGAGAACAGGAGCAAATCCCCATGGAAGTGAATTAGTGTAACTCCATTAACTTGAATGGAGCTTTATTTTCTCACAGCAAGCTCCCTCCCTTGATTTCTGAATTAGTCCCACATGTAAAGCAGCACCTCTTCAATGAGTTAAATTAACTCGTTTTGTTCTAATGCAAACTGACCATAGAGAAATGGTAGAGCTATGTCAAGTTTCATTGGACTGTGGACTCCAAACACACTTTCTTTTTGCTGTGCGTCTCTCCAGTGTGCTCTTGTGGTGAATGTGAAAATTTGAAACCAGAAAAGAAGCTGCCATGGGGGTGTATTGTTCTTGCAACTCAACCAATATCTTACCTGCCCAACTGGAAAGCCAGGTGTTCTTCTAAAAGCAGATAGTAGCTCATCATTTTACAGACTAATGGTGTCTTCAGCCCTTACCAAAATAGACAGGGCTAGAGTACCCTTACATTTACACTAGTTTTATAATGGTTTAATTTCAATGAATAGAGGGTCTTGCCTCTCGGCAGAGCATACAGGATCAGATTTGTGTCCACATCACTTCTGCAGTTCAAGGTAAACTTGTTAATTTTTGCTGCAAAGGGGCTGGGATATTCTTTGAAGAGGGCAGTGCTTTATAAAGGGCAGGCAGTGATAGCGGTTTTGGTGTCAGGCGGTGAGCCAGTGTTCCTCTTCGGATCTGCACTGTGGTTCTCTCCAGAGCCACCCGTTTTTCCCCTTTTCTTGGTGTTTGCAGTCTCCTGAAAGAACCCACCAAAGGTGATCATGAAACACAAGTTCCCATTTTCAGCAGAGCAGTTTGTGAACGTGAGATGTCAAAAGATACGCAGATATGAAAAAAAAAGTTCTGTGATCCACCAGTTGAAAATCTTGAAAATTCCTCACCATCGAGATGTACTGGTTGGAATTGCCAAGGATATGGTGCAGAGGAGGGAAGCTAAAGGAGAGGAGAAGTCAGAGAGGAAATCCTTGGTTTTGAATGAAAGCACTGTAAATTGTGCTGTAAATTGTGTTGTTTGTACAAGATTGTATGACTTTTCATCTTTAAGTAGTCGGTTCACTGCTTCCGGAAGAAGAAGCAATGGAGTGAAACTTTGATATTGTTTAACAAAGCAACCTGTGTGTGTGAGTCAGGGTGAGGTCTTGGCTTTCACGTTGGTTCCTGGCATGCGAGGAAATCCAAGAAAAAGCAACCTTTCCCAAAGCAGGGGGATGCTGCTGAATTTCCAGCCCTGATTTTGGAAGAGCAATGACTGCCCAGGGGTTATTCTATATAGCTACCCTGATGATAGCAGTCGTGGTACGATTCAGGCTGGTAAATGTGAGATGAGACCAAGGCCACGGAAACACTGTACCGACACAATTCTGTGTATTGCTTACGCTGAAAGGAAATGACACAGCAGATTAGGTGCAACCTTCACAAACTTCTCAGGTATAAAATTAATATATAGAAATAGCATGGGTGAGTTCTGACCCCTGTCACAACTGGAGAATTCTGAAAGCTGAAGCAGCATTGTAAAGGCAGCATGTTGCTGAAGGTCTTCTTTGCACCAGAAGGTCTCATCTTCCCATCCCACTTGCACACTGAGTTTGTGGTGGTGTAAGTCAACGCCTGAACTCAGTTAGCTCACTCGTGCTCTTTCCAGCCTTCCATGTAGAGCCGGGCGAGATCACTCTTTGTTTGCTTGTTATTATTTCTTGGTTTGTTCCTCTGACAATTTCATAAACCAATATTGAAATTAATGGCTCAACCCAGAAAACAAAGATTTACATATTTTAGCAAGCTGAAAAAGCAAATAAATTTTACAGTTAGCTCTGAGACCAACACCAGAACTTGTCTGGGACAAAATGTTATGTTACCCTTCAAGTTTGAGAAATTTCATTAAAATTTTATTTTTTTAATTGGCATTAAGGATGGTGGCAAGTGTTAAGATATTTGTTCTGGCTGGAAAATCAAAACATTCTGTTTTGAAGGGTGCTTTTTCTGAATGTTTGTTTGTTTGCCTCAGCAGGAACAATTCAGCAGAAATGAGGCAAATTCACGAAACGTTTTCATGTTACTGAATCCATGTTTTTGCCAAAAAAAAAAAGGAAAAAAAGCAGCTAGAGCCTTTCCCAGCACTACTTCCAAACTATTACTGAAATTAGAGTGAAATGGGACTGATTAAGATGAGGGGGGGGGGCATCACCCTTGCAGTAACTCTATCCAAGGCAATGGATTTACACGAGAGCTGACTCTTGGCTCTTGGTATTTATAAAGCCTATAGTCTTCAGCAGTTCATTTTCAGAACATTCTTCTTCAATGACATGAGAGTGGAATATTGCAGATAATAGCCCCAATGTTTATAAAAGAAAAAAGAAGCAAGATTTACTCAGACAACAACATGCAGCGTGGGCGTTACCGAGGTGTGGACGGGGGTGGGCAGTAGGTTCACTGGGGTCTGCAGCCAGCTGGTCAGGAGAGCAATGTCAACACGTGCCTGATAGGGACCTGTCTTTGGTTCCTCTTCCTCCTCTCACCTCTTTTGTTATTTTTGTTTATTTGCTATGTCAGGTCCTTCATCTATTAATCTCAATGTGTCATTAACATCTTAGAGGTTTCACCCTCCCATTTTGCCAACCTGTGGCAGCTCCACTGCCCCTGCAACCTGGTTAGGTTACCCGGGAGCCAAACTTCATACACGGGAGTAAGTGAGTGAGTGAGTGGACACCCATGTGAAAAGCCCATGAATCTTTCAGACAGGGGCATGTGTCCTTCCAAAGAGTGTGCATGGTTCCAAAGGGGATGCAGAGGAATTAGTGTTAAAATAATGTGTTGGTTATGGGAGTTAAAAAAATGTGCATAGCTAGAAAACACTCTTCTCCATAAACTGGAAAAATATCAGCTATTATGGGCTATTTGCCAAGGATTCAAATTCTCATGAACAAGCTCCTCTGAGCTCATTTGAAAATCCTTGTGAACTCTACTGCCATTCACCCATTAGGTTCAGGATGAAAAGAAAGCCTGGAAGCTGCTGAGAAACCAGAGGGCCGCCAGCCCTCCCAAACCTGAGTGTGGGACTCAGCCGAGCTCTCCCCACCCCACAGAAAGCAGATGACATAACGCTTGGGCTCATTCTGTCCATCCCTCCTGTGGTAGAAGCAGAGGCAGGACCCAGCTTGCTTTTGTTTGTGAGCTTTCACAATATGAAAGGGCTTGGGAGAAAACGAGGTGTTTGCATCCATATTTGCAAGTAAGCCCAGGCCCAAAGCTGCTTTCCAGCTCCAACTTGCCAGTTGTCCACATCGTGGGCACACAAACACACAGCCCATCTGGATGGTCTGGTCATGTGGTGCGTTTAGTCCATCAACAGGTCCTTGGGCCCTTTTCTTTCTGTGTCCGGCTTTTGACAGAAGCTAGAGTTGGTGACGTGCTCTAGAAGTACATGGGTCATGAGGCTGGATGAAGTGAAACCCTTACCCAGGTCCTCACAGCACGGTCGGAGTTGTGACAGCCGGGCTTGCTGTTCTGCAGAGCTTGCTTTTGCGTGAATCACGAGGATGGGCTTCTGCTTGTGTCCTGCCATGTGCCGCACTACGGTCATTAAAAATATGCTTTGGGTTTTACATGGATTTCACTTTGCTTGGGTATCTGTCCATGAGCACCCACAGCCATCCTTATCTGTACTCGGAGGTTGGGAAGCCTGCTCTGGTGTAAACGGATGAGCGGGAATAACATGTTACCGGCCATATGGGCATGTGGCACTACGTGTAGGTAGACGTGTATGTGTGTCAGCTTCGGTGAACTGATTCAAGCGTGCAGCAGTGGGGCAAACGCTACACGTTGCACAAGCTTCCTTAGGTGAGGAGGGAGTGCAGGACCCCCTGCCACAAAGTGCTTATTTGATTTCATGTTAGATAAGGACATTCCAAAGTTAAAATCCAAACCTTGATAATGGTGATGAAAAATGAAACTAGCGTTGAATGTTCACTGCCATTCCTTTTTTTCCTTTTTTTTTTCACAAAGACATAAGCAAGATCTTTCTAAATTAAAAATAAAATATGATACCTGGGAGAGAAGGAAAATTCAGAGGTAAGGCTCAGCCTTGTGACCTCCTTGCTGTGCAGCTGAACGGCCGGCCAGCACCAGGACATGATTCAGAGACAGTCTGCGGGCACATCCATAGCTGTGCACAGCTGAGAAAATAAAAGACTCTCAGCTAGGGCAATAACCCAGATAAAGCATCGCCTTTCCCCCCCACTCCAGCAGCCAGGGCTGTCACTGATTTCCCCAAAACCACAGACCGGAGTCCAACCTCACCCCCCAGTAACAGCGGTGGGACATGCAGCTGGCAGTGGCACATGCCTCTGAGATGTGCTCATAAAGTCAGTCGCCTGCAGGTTTTCTGCTGAGTGGATTTTCACCATCGCCAAACTGAAATGCGCTGTGTGTTTTCCCCGGGTGCAGGATGAGACTGGGGACCTGGGGGGCACGGCTGGGTGACCCTGGCTGGGCTGTCGCTGTTTCCAGGGGAAAGCTGCTGAGGAAGGATTCATAACATCTGACATTCATTTTTGGATGTCAGTGCCGGGGAAGGCAGAGATAGTTTGGGGGATTTGTTTTGTTTTGTTTAAGAGAAACATTCTTGTAAGTCATTTTTTTTGAAGGGCTGCTGATAAACCTCAACACTGAAATCCAGGTTAATGGAGGAGGGGAAGTTTGCATGGGAGAGCCTGAGTTTTGGAAGACAACCAATAAAGATCAACCTGCTTTAGCCACAAATCTCACACAGGCTTACAGAGAACCGTTTCGGGCTGCTGTCTGCACAGAGGAGGTTTGATCTTTCAAAACTTGCTTTGTCAAAATCCCTGTTGTGGTTTGCGAGGGAAAAGCAGCGATTATATTTGATGCAGGTTGCTGGGGAGGCCACAGACGTCTGCCCCGGCTTTGCTCCCACCGTCCCGATGCACAGGGGAAGGTAACTCAGGGAGAGGGATATCGGTGTTTTCTCCGCTCCGATTTCAGCGTATGGTTTGCAAGTGTCAGTTCTAGCGATGGCCTGGTGATGCTGTGCAGCCACACGCAACCAGAGCTGTGTCATCTCAGCACGGGGGGGAAGAGCCACTTGTGGGGCAGCTCTCGACACGTCCCACGTTAGAAGTCCACAAAGTCACAGTGCCTTTCTGAACATGAAAAAGTTTAAGAGAGTGATTTAATGGTGAGGGGCAGACGGTGGCTCATTCAGGGGGAACTGCTCTGCCCCTCTTCCCTGAGCCTGCCTTTAATATCTAATTATCAGGACTAATGACTGATTATGTGTCTCCAGTCTTTTCGACCTTTAATAATTTCTGTACCAACATGCTTTACCGCTTTCCGGGGGAAATGTTATCTGAAGTGTGAAATTAACCATTCTTTTGTTATGAACTCACCACTTGGCCATAGCTGCTAAATAGTTTCAAACCTGAAACATATTTGAACTGTTTCCAAGTTCATCTAGAGCGTGACCTTGTGTGTTTTAATAATTATAATTTCCTCAGTAAAGTACAACTCTAGAACCAGAGAAAAAATGTACAGACAGCTGCAGGGGTGGGGATGGCTGGCTGTAATGATGAGCCTTACAAATATAGCAGGAGGAAAGCAATAAATCTCCAAAAACAAAGTGCCTTCTCATTTTAACCCCTAGTATGCAGCAGTGCCCCGTGGTAGAGAGGAGCAGACCTTCCCGCAGGCTGCCCCGATGACAGCGGAGATGGGAAACGTGGAAGGAGAACAAGGAGGAGAAGTGGGTATCAGGTTGATCTTTCTTTTCCCAGCGAGCCGCTCCCGTTTCAGATTTTTATCTCCGGCATACTGGTGTAAATCAGCTGAAAGCAGCAGGATTTACCCCTGCTTTGCAGAGACGTGAGCCGCGATCAGGCGCACAGTCGCGGTATGCCTGCACATGTGAGTAATCCCATTGGAATCGAGGACTTGAAAGAGGAGCGCGCACATGAGTAATGTTTTGTAGATACAAGGGTTGGAATCTGGGCCGCGTGGCTCAGGACAAAGAGACGTGTCAGTCCTGCGTAAATAACACAGGCATTCGACTTCGAAGCTTCAACCTACTCAGCCGGGGCGACAGTCACTCTTTCCGTCTCGGGTCTAGGAAAGCGGGGACCAGCGCGGTGACCTTGGCGGCAGCGCCGAGGTGAGCCCAGGCGCTGGATGCTGCCGGCACCCAGGGAGAGGTGGGTGCACGGCATCCCTTTTGCCCAGCGCCTGCATGCTGCCACGGGGCAGGGGATGGGATCCTCGCTGTGCACGCAGGAACCCGCCGCGCTGTGTGCTGGCATCCTGCTTGGAAGAAAAGCCTGCTGTAGGTAGCATCCCTGCTGCAGGGGAGCTGGGACCATAGCGAGAGAAAATAGCCTGTCTTCCTCCTCCAAGCACTTTCACCTCCTAAAGCCTCAATGAAACAGGGTTAAAAAACAATAAAAGGAGAGAGGCAGAGCCGCAGACCACCCAGGTCAGAGTGCATTTATCAGGCGAGCATCGCTCCATGCGATGTAAGGCTTCTCTCAGCCACTTCTGGGAGATTTGACCAGGAATATGACTAACACAACACTTGGCAAAGCAAAGACTAATAGTGTGATTGTTCTGTCGGCTTCTCCCCTTCTTGAGTAATATCGTGCTGAGCAGTGTTCGAGTTAGCGATCTGAAAGGCCTTTTCATTATTGTATCGAAAACTCCTCTGACTGCAGATCTCTTAATCAAAGGACTTTTATGTAAAGTCACATTTTTTCCAAAACCAGAAAAGTTCAGGCTCAGAGCATAAACATTAGACTCATTATTTAGAAATAGCAAGTAAGTCCTTTGGGTTCTGGTATCAGATCAAAGCTAAAAAATTAAATTGCTTCAGAAAAAAAAAATTAGTTCATTTGGGGAATCAGCATATTTCTTGTTTGCTTTTTCATTATGTAGCTAAAAAAAGGAATAGTGAGATTCTGTCGGTGGTTTTCAAGTGTTTTCCAAAACTGGATGGATGCTGCATGCTAAGTACTTCTACAGTCTGTGAAGGCAGAAAATATTTTGTTGACATGACAATAAAAACATTCTGCAGACTTATCGAATTATTTTCTCCTTCACCACCCGTAGCCACAAGAAAGCAGTGCGATCACCACACTCCTGCGGAACAGAGACCTGCGCTCGGCTGACATTGCCTTTGAACCGAAGCGCTGGAGCCTGCCCCGACACGTGGAGGAAGAGATTTCCAGCCAGGTTGTGGGTGAGACTTGGGAAGTGGCCTCAGTTCAGCAACGTCCCCCACCAACACGTGGCCTGACCATGCTGTCCCAAATAAATCATTCCTTTTGGGGCTGTCCAGTGCTAACTGGTTTGCTAATGGCGGTTTGGGCAAAGATAATTAGTTTATTACTGCTAAGGGGTTTAGCCCCACTACTCTGGTCACCAATGCTATCCTATCATCCACCAATCCTACCTGTCCTCCTATCTTCTCCCTGCTTGTGGCCTCCACACACTTTTTTATGCTTTGGCAACACAAGTGATGGAATTGGCTCTTGGCACAGGAGAAGGATGGAGAGGTGGGTACAGGGGAGAGCCCTGTCAGGGGTCAGCCACTGCCAAGACAGACGCTTTCTCCATCCAGGACAAATCCCAACAGCAGTTCCCACCCTGCTGGTGGTGGTGAATCCTGAGTCCATGGTGCTGACAGCCATGTTGGCCATGGGGCACCTCAGGAGGTGCAATGGGGGAGCAAGGGTAGAGGCAAGACTGATATTTGAGATTGCTTTTTTTTACCATTTCCTTCCTGATTATTTTTCTTTCCTCAACATCAGTTACCTGTTATGCTCACAAGGCAAATGTGACCAACCTTAATTGCTGCTGATTTTTGTGAAGTTTGCGAGTGCCTCAGAGAGAGGTGGGACTCTCAAGAAGTACTGAAGAGAGCAGGCTGCCAAGGGCTGAGGAATGGCAGAAATGCCCGCATGTTTTCTGTTTGTGACACCGCTGCTGATGGGAATCACTTAATCACATGGCAAGACCGGTTCACCCTACCTTTACACCAGTCCTTAAGATGTTTCCCTTATCTCTGACTTTCTGTGGTCTGCTAGGGTTTTCCCTGCCCGCTTTCTCTGTCAGTTAGAAATGGCTTTGGGTGTTTGTTCCTCAGGAAATGTGACATGTCTCCTCCATGACTCAGCCACAGTTTCCCTGCTTGGCTGTCGTACGGCATTTCACCTTTTCACTTCTCAGGTCCCCATCTGGACAAAGAGGTTAATAATGAGAGGAAAACAAGCGTAGCAGGGCCAGCTACACACAGATCGCCAAGTGTTGAGGGGCCATATAATTTCTTAAATGAATCAGTCACATGATACTCTCTGGGGCTTTTTTCTCTCCTTTGCTGGGTAATTGAAACTTCATAGACATTAGGAATCTGAAACATGCGTAGCAGTTATTGATGTACAAATAGCCTTTTCACTGCAAACTGAGGTTCTTGTAGGGAAGAGAGTCCTTCTGTGAACATGGTAGTGAACAAGCACCTGTTTCCACAAGTGTTATGATTCCCACAACTGGGACGAACAGTTGATATTCAGGGTATAAAAGCAAATTTTCCATCTTTGCATCGCAACATTAGCTGTGTTGTCCCCAGCTAAAACCTCCTCAACCAACAAATCTATAAAACTTTCCAAATGACCATTCCCTGCTCCCTCTAGTAAGGTCTGCCTTCATCTGAGCTAAAGTCTTTATGATGAGCGTTTCCTATGGGCTCAGCACTTGAAGACCTCCAACTCATTGCCTAGACTTGAAGGTCTATAACTAGTAGGAGATAGAAGGCCCAAGAAGGCAGATGGATGAGCTTGGTCCTCCAGGTCTTATCGAGCGGGAGATGCGTGGCTCTCAGACTCGGCACCGTGCCAAAGGAGAGGTGCCTGCTAAGGCGAGGAGGTGTAATTTGACCTTGTAAGTTCAGTAACATGGGAACCAATTACACGGAAATCCAAGCTGCAGCAGGCAGGACTACACTCTGGTGTTAGCTGCTCTCCGGCAAACGGCTGCTCGACATGCAGGAAAGGTTAGGATTGAGCTGATGCTGAGTTGGCAGCAAAATTGAATCCTTTGGAATTCCTGTTCTGCCTTCAGTAAGGAAGAACAATATATATAAATGTCTTCTGGCAGCCCACTTCCATGCTCCCATTCAGCCCCAACCCGTTATTTGGGACACTGCTACTTGAGAAAGCAAAAGATAAATCAGTAAATCAGTAAATCAGAAAAATAACTCGAAGCTCTGGCTCAAGGCAGGGAATCAGAGGACAACAGAGCCCAAGCATATCTGCTAGTTTAGTAAAATGGTGTGGTACTGTGCTTTAAGCAGGGGAAAGGAGAAAGACAAGCTCTCCTGCAGGCATTGTTGGGCAAGGGGAAGCGACAGGCTGGGGGAAAGAACTAGCCTCAAGGAGGTAGAAGTGGTTCCTTCTTAGATGTCCTTTCCTTAACTATGTGCAACACGGTCCGATGGAGCTCACTGATCATGCCACCAGATCACTTTCCACTGCAGGGAGACTGTCCATTAAAGATACTCGAACAGAGCAAGCTGCTGCCACAAGCCAAGCAAGCAGCCAGCAAAAGGCAGTGTAGCTGAGGGAGCTCCGCAGAGGCACCACCATCCTTCTGCCAGGGTCTGGCCATGGACCCCCAGCCTCCAGCGACCCCTGCACCCCACGCCAGTGATAACACAGCATTGCCTCCATGCTGCTGCCTTCAAATCATTGCAGAAAAGCTGTTTTCGAGGAAATGGGAATAACACCAACACAAATTGTTCCTGTCTGAATTCTTTATGGACCTTCAGATGCCATCAAAGTCAGAAGTACAGTGTGTTCATGGCCAAAATCACTCACTCCATTCTCACACAGGGAGAGGGAAGGGTCAGCAGTAAAGAGATATTATTCTGTGTTTGAAGGAAAATCTCAACCAGAGACATATTTTTCTTTCTGTAATGGAGTAAATTGTCCATATCTGGAAATGAACTCCAGTGACCCACTTCTACCAGGACAAAAGTTTAATTTTATTCCATTTTGATCAGAAATTTCAGAATTTATGGGACAGAGAGCATTGATTTAAAAAATTAAACATTGGAAGATTTTATAACCTTATATATAAGGTTATAAAGGTCTGGAAAGTTGGTCTGTAAAGATGGCAAAAAAAGGACATTATGAGCCTTTGAGGAGCACACAGGAGTCTAAGACCCTGGGAGACTTCTGGTTCTCTGAAACTCTTAAGTGGTCACGTGAATATCTTTTAAACTCTGGCCTGCCTGTGTTTTTGCAGGTGGCGGAGATGCTCCACTTGGTTTTCAAGCCCAGGCTTCACCCTTCATCCCCCATTTGTTCCCTGCACACCTTGAGTCCTGGCCATCGTTCTTTGCCTCTGTGTCCTGAGCCCCCTTGAGCAATTTTCATGTGTCTCTTGGCTACAGTCTCTCTCTGTTTCATATCTGAACCTATCCCTTCCCTTCCATATCTACACTTCTAGAGTATCTCTTCTTTTCTGGTATTGCTTACTCCTAATAACTCTATAATTACATTGTGGAGCCCTGTCGGGCTTTTAGGAACAAAGCTTGTATGAAGGATGCTATACAAAATGGACCTCTATCACAGGGGAATTTGCACTATGGCAAAGAGATGAGGAAGTTGTTTGATCATTACCGTTATCTAGAACAAATTGCACATAATAACCGTTAGTATTTTCTATCAGATTTTGTTCCTCAGACAGACACGATTTTTTAGAAAATTAATCTGTATTTAACTGAATCATCTAAGTATATCTGAGTCCCCAAAATAAGATACTTAAATGTGCATTAAAAAATAAACAAATGACTAGTTCACTGAATGTGTCCCTTGTTTCACTGCCCTTGACATAGGCTTAGGAACTCAAAACTTTTGTATTGACTTAAGATAAATGCCGCAAGACCATTGGGCAATCCATTGTTCTTATGGTACCCAATAATCTAGTCTTTTTATTTAAATATGATAGTAAGTAATCCCAGAGCCAATGAAAGCATGGAATCGACTAGGTGCTACGTTCCACAAATACTATATTGCATAGAAGAGTTTAACTCCTTATCTGAAAAACAGTTGGCTGTGACCGTATTAACAATTATATTATCAGTTTTACTTGGCAACATTTATGTGTCAAAATGTACCATGGGTTTCACAGCTTAGTTCCAGAAATAGGCTGTGATCTGGGTGACATCATAGCTCCCCGTAAAACCCTTTTTTGGCTTTTCTTCCTTCCGTAAACACTCGTGCTCCCAGCCCTACGCTGAACCCGCTCAGGCCATTAAGGCATAACGAGCTCTTCCCACCATTCAGCTCTACGGCGTGTCAGGAGAGTTGAAAAGTTTACCAAAACAGGAGGGTTTGCTGCTGGAGGACAGGAGTCTGTGGCTCTGCTATGGTAGAGCAGGAAAAATGCGGAGGCCGTATTAAAACCACAACCATTTTGCAAGGAAGAGACACCAAAGGCTGTCAGTGACAGAACCAGGCTGTCGGTTGGCTGCGTGATGTAAAAGGATAAGAACACGTTATGGTTGGGAGGTGCAGCTCCGCTGCCCAAAGCACCTCCCTGGCTGAGCTGTGCCGAGGGCACAGCCTGGGGCAGGTGGAGGGGGGTCCTGGGAAAGACTGTAAAAAGGCAGGAAAGGACAGAACTGAAAGGCTCCTCTCAGTAACCCGACTGCGATTTTTAAATAGCAAGCAGACAGATTCTTAAAAATGAAGCGGTAGAAAGTGGCGTTGTGAAATTGCATTGCAAAATTCAATTAAGTGAAGTTGCAAATAGCTACGCAACTGTCTGTTGTGTTGGAGCAGGGAGTCTGGGTGCTGTTTGGATGACTCATCATCAAATATTACACTGTCTTTTCAATTTTTTCACAAGTGTATATTAGGAAAAAAAAAACCTGTAGAAAATTTTTATAGCGTTCAAATAAGAACAGATATAAGGCATTCTGCTCTCTGTGTGTTAATCCTTTCCTTCAAAAAGAAAAAAGAAAAAGGATGGAGTATAAATAAAAATATGTAATAGGTTGCAATGGTCGACTCAGTGTCTTCATGAGCTCAGCCATAGACCATAATATTTTCCTTTATTTTGAAGGACCAGTTTCCCAAATGTCAGCATAACCTTCAAAATCTAGAGAAATATCCTGGAAGTTATAAGCTGAGGAAAAAATAAAATAAAATAGAAATCCGCCACTGTACTGAAAAGTTGTCTCGGGAATCACTCAGGAAAACTAAAACAACTAACCTAAATTTTGAAACTGAGTGTTTGGACCACATTAAACTCTGGGGCAGTGTTACTCAAGCTTTAGCCATTCCAGTTTTGATTTAATTTACTTTGGAAAAGAGTTAAGCAACACTGAAGTTAAGGCACTTCTGTCAGAAGCTGAAAAGAAGCTTTATAATGTACTTGAAGGTCTTTAGGTTTTTTTGGAAGCTCCTGTCAGCTTCTTCATGCAAACAGCTCTTCACTGGACAAATAGAATCTGGATATTGGGATGTTTCTATCAATTCCTACAGAAGTTTGGAAGAGATACAAAGCCAAAAATAAAGATATATTTAAGAATTTCTTGGTTTGTTTTTTTTTTTTCTTTTCCATTTCCTTTTTTTTTCCCCCAAAAAAAGCCAGAGGCAAAATAAAAAAGAGAGGAGGAAAATGCAGTGGAATTGCAGAACAAACAAGATGGCAAAATAAAAGAACTATTTTTTAATAAGCTGGGAATTTGCCTCAGTATGCAGTTCTTGGAGGGGAGGCAGTTCCTGCGAGCTGGCCAGATTCCCTGTTGCAAACATATGGACACCTGGAAGAAAAGACAAAAGAAAGTTTTATTCTTGTATAATCCTAAAGTTACATTTTTGTGACAAGCATAAGCACTCCTTATTAAGGAAAGCTTGAAAGATTGCGGAGACTGTAAACTGCAGCTTTCACTGGTTAAATGATAAAGAGGTATAAAACTGGGACCTTTGCTCTCCCTACAATTGCAGGATAACTGCGTTAACATGGATGGAGTTAGAGAGTCACAGAGTAGTTTTTGAGAGGATAGTCCAGCTGGTGAAAATAAAATATACTGAGAAAAGTGCTGTGGAGATGGGGAGGGAGAGGAGGGGGACATGCTATAAATAAAACCTATATTTGAATTAAATTCTTCTTGATCTTTAATGAGTTATGTTTCCTAAGGGAAGGGAGGAATAAGAACTGTGATGAGGGAGACAAATACTTGTTGAAGATTCAGGAGGTATTTTCCAGGGTCCCAGCCTTGAGGCCGAATGGGAACAGAACTGGACTCACTCGAGGAAAAATACAAAAGTAATGAGGAAAAACTACAAAATCTAAAAAGAAGAGAAATGCAAAGGTATGTTTCTCTCACTGAGACTGAGCAAGGGATAGAGGACGATTAGAAGCTAAATATTGTTCATGTGTCAACTATTTTTCAGACCTAAGCTATGGAAAGCTTCTTAGCTCTGTGATGATTTGCTGGTCTTTCTAAACCTCAATTAGTTAGTTACTACTTCTCTATTATGATTATTGATCTTAATCTGTTAAAGGGAGGCTCGGACTAGCTGTGAAGCTGGTTGGAGGGAGCTCTGGAGCACCACAGCATCTCCTGGAGGGGTGACACAGAGCATGATCCAGCGGCGTGATGTTGTGGGGGGCCAGGAGAGGCTGGGCAAAGCACTTGATGCAGTTTATCCTCGGCTCTTTTTTTAGTGTGAGATGACCTGAATTATGCCTAAATATTGGCAATTGGCCTCAGTTGCTTTACAGCGTTCTCTGGTAGCTCTGGACACTCTTGCTGGGGACATCTGTGGTGAATAAGCAACAGCAATAGAGCCGGCCTGCTTCATCAAATGTTCTCTGAGCTATGTTTGCTATTAAATGCATAATTTTGTTAGTCATCTTTTGCCGTTGGGATCCCATGGGGGACTGCACAGAAATCACCCTTTATACAGGAGGTCTGGAAATGAACATTCAATGCCACCCATGACTCCAACGGAGCTGAATTTCGAGAAGCGAGTGGGAGAGCAGGAAAATCTCAAACCTTCTTAGTGCACCAAAAAGGAAGAAGGGTAATTCCTTCCCTTCCCTTGCAGAGATTTTCTTTAAAATGGAGCAGTTCTGTTTTGGGCAAAGTATGTGCTAATGTATATGGAAGTGCGTCACTCATCTAGATTTCATCCACTACTTGTGACATTCATTTTTAAAGGGAATTGTGTTTTGCCATCAGGACCAATAGCAGTAATATTACCAGTACTCATTTTCATACTCCGGGAGCTGCAACTACATCAACTTAAGCAGCAAGGTAGCTGTTATGAGGCAGCATGTGATTATCTAAAGGCAATATAAAACAGTCGTACAGGTTGCAGGTGTTTTACTGGAGTGCTTCGGAGGCACTTTCTCATTAGGGCTTGACACAGATGTGTTTGTACATTTCAGAATTCATATTGGGTTACCAAAGCTCCTAATATGTGCTTGCCGGGAGGCATTAAAAATACTACCATCCCCCTCGTGAAGCACTTTGATAGAATGTGTGTGTGTCTCAGTGTAAGTACAGTTCCTCAGGTGCCGTTTGTGTGCTCCTGCATCAGGATTTAGTCTGCTTGTACCCTTTTATAAAGACCTGTAGAGCATGTGTGTAACGTCACCATCAGCCTGTGTCACAAGTTTGTCACAGCACTGCTTAGCCTCTGGGATGGCCAAGTCTCTGGCACTGGTGTGGATGGGGAATGCAACCACCTAACTGGCATCTTTAAGCACCGGGCTTTGTTTCTCACGCATGGCCTGAGAAAAACACAGAATCTACCAGGAAAAGGCATTTCTCTTTGCAGTTAGAAACAAATGTTTTTATGATATCTCCCAAGTATTTGGTGAAGGCAAAAATACTGAGTAATCTACAACACTGAATAATGGGACTTTTGAAGGCATCTTCTTCCCAGTGTCACACTGGAAACAGGCATTGTGGGAGCTGGTAGGACTTTAGCTCCATAGATCTAGCATTCAATTGGCCACACAATAAAGGTAGGGCTGAGACTCTTCATACTCTGAGTATAGTGAAAAATGAAGCGGTGGGGTAAAGTCAGGTGTGTCCCCTCACAGAAGGACCTGCCACACTCAGCTAAAATTGATGAAAGACCCAGTTTTACTTAATCACTAACTCGAATAGAAACATAATGGTGATGCAGAAGAGCAAAAGGATGTTTCTGCCCACCTAGTCACCAAGGTTTGCTTCGGTCTGTGTCAGTAGTGTGCTGGAGCACCTCTGACCCATAGATCACTCCCACACTTGATGGCTTCTTCAGACCAGAAGTGGAGCTGTAGGGGACAGGTAGCAACACTCATGATCTGTCAGGAACGTTGGATTTATGCAGTCACATACATCCTGTCCTTGGATGTCGCAAGTCAACATGTGTCAAGAAAATGCATTTGTCAAAAATATCTGTTGACTTTTCTGAACAAGTTGCACAGATGCTCACCTCTTCTTTCTAAAAAAAGGATTGTGTTGCAGCCAACATTGCTATCAGAGCTCAGGAACAAATAAATGTGTGGCTCACCTCCAAGGGGTTTTCCCCCTTGTTTCCTCACAATTGACAAAGAAGCCAATGTTGTTTAAGAGTAAGGCAGGATGACAAATCCATGCATGTGCTCTACGTTGTAGCTGTCTGAGCCTGCTGCTGCAGAATTTTCTTAAGAATGACAGCATTATTATATATTTCCTGGCAGAGACAATCTAAACTGATGCCCATTTTCTTCCTTCTGCCCTGGGAACTGGAAGGAAAAAAAAACACAATTGTACCCCGGATGGATTTAAAACAGGAAATATCTTCTAAAATGTTGAAAAAGATGGTTGACAAGCAAAACAAAAAAAAAAAATCATATCTTGCCAGTGGACAGATTTCTGTTGTAGTTTCATAAGTGGATGTAAAACTGGAATAATGTCAGCAGAGCAATTGTTTCTGTTATGCCAAGTAGTATCCCAAATTACTTCAGTTCATTCAATGACATGCTTTGGGATGTCTACCAGCATGAAATAGTTGAGTGGGGACTGATTTTATAGCAGTTTGAAATACATATCCAGCAGAGGAAATCTTAGCCAATTAGAAAAAAACACAGACAGGTGACCATCAAACATTCACAGCACAGTCTTGATCTTTGTCAGGATTATCCTAACAACAAATGACAAATTAACCTAGTCCATCTCATCGGGGAACCTGCAGGGCTTCCACACAAAGGAAACAAAACTGCATCATGGAGAGATCCCATGCAGTTCGTTGCAGCCAGAAAGAACTGCTCCTCTGCCTCGCTAGCTGCTCCTCTGTGTCTGAAGTTTCCCATTTCTGGGGAGTCAGGCTTGCAAGTCAATCTGGAAGGGCTAGAAGGAGTTTGCGGTGGAAGTTGCTACTGTGAAGTTACAATCTGATAAGAGGGAGAGACAAACCAGAGACAGCTAACAGCTCTTTTCCTCCTCCTGGTTCTGCCACTTACCTCTGGCTGCCCTTCTCCCAGATGGTGTGTTAGGATGGAGAAATATGGATTTGCAATTGCACGAAAACTCCTTGTAACCTCTGACATGATTGCAAGCTTTTCATGTCTTAGAAGCCTACTTAAATTACAATAAAACACTCTGAAAGTCACCCCTTCTTCCTCCTGTTTCCTGTAATTAGAATTATGCTCTGCCCTGACTCTCATAATGACTGGGGGTTTATTAGCTACCCACGTGTCGAGCCATTCCTGCTGGAAGATTCATGGGATCTTCCATGAGAAACAGCAGTACTGAGAGCTGGAGAAGAGTTTGCACCTAGAAGAAAGGTCTGATGGCATCGTCATTGAATTTTGATGGCGAAGGGTGGAGTATGTCCTTGGATGTTTCTGTGAAATGGAACCATCTGGACATAGTCCTGGGCAGCCTTCTTTAGGTGACCCTGCTTGAGCAGGTGGGTTGGACATGATGACCTCCCAACCTCAACCATTCTGTGATGCTGTGAACCCATTGATGAACTTCACTTTGTCCAATCTATGTAATTTCTCGCTCCCTTAGTTACCCATTTTATGTATTAGAAGAAAAAAACTTGCTGCCTCACACATGTCTTCTGCTGACACTTGCCTCAGACATGTCTTGTGCTGAGACAGACCAGTAAATCTGATGTCACTCTCCATTTGGCCCATATCGTTGCTCTGGTGGGGGGAGGATTTGAGGCGAGATGGGAGACTGGGGACTGGAATATCTTTTCTATTTTGCTTCCTGGGGTTAAATATCTTATATCACTTTGTCTTGTTTTAAACTGGCAATTTTCCCATTGACACACTGGGTGGTAACATGGCGCCACTGAATTCAAACTCCCTCTTGGGCTCAGTGGAGCCAGAATTTCAACCAGTGTCTTCTGTCACATTGTCCTAGGTCAGCTCTAACATTTAGGTCTTTTTAAAATGACATGTAGGTCCCCTGAAGCTCCTCTTCCCATTGAAATTGCTGATTTAGGAAGATCTGCTCTTTGGCTCTTGGAAAATATTATCTGTATTCAGAGGGATGTATATTCTAACAACTGAAGATTTCGTTAGATGATCTGGTCTGATCCACTGTATTACTCACTCGATGTCATTTCAACTATGGAGTTCTCTAACACCTTGATTAAAAAATGTCTTATCTGTAGGCATCTAGTCACCATTTGAAGACTTCAGGAGACAGACAGAAAAAAAAAGTCCTTCATCCGTTTGCTGTAATTTTCTTCTTAGACTTCATTCTGTTATGTCCTCTTTACAACCTGTCAGTGCATACAGTAATGGGAGAACATGAAATATGGGGAGAGCTTTCTAATTTAAAATCAAAATGAATGATATCCCTCAAAATTAGGGGCATGTGAAACTTATCAGTATATATTAGAATGTTTTTAATTTGGGGAGAGAATTCCAGTAGGGTCATTTGGGAAGATAAACAAATGTGCTTGTTTTCACATTGCTGAGATTTTGACTTTGTTTTTCAGTTATCAAAACATGTCAACCAGCTCGGAGCCTAATGAGAATTCCACCCACCCAAACCAAATTATGTTTATAATGAGTAGACATGGTTGAAAATTCTGAATTCTGAGTGCTTGATGAAAGTGTGTTGATCACTTCATTTTTCAAATGGGAAAGAACAGATTCTGATGTAAATATTGTCAGAGGCCCTTTTCCATATCGGTTTTCTGTGTAATTAACAACATGTTGGTTGGTTTTGCTCACTTTTTAAGTACAGAGGTCTTCACAAAAGTTGTGGTTCATCCTGAAGTAGGATATGGTTTATATATGTATACGCTCAGAGAATGGAAGCCATAAATCAGAGAGTCTAGTTTATGACTGTAAACTAGACAGCTAAGAAGCTAATTTATAAATCATTGAAATAAGAAATCCATGGAGACAACAAAAAATTTTTGCTTCAAAATGAGTAAGTTGCAACTAGTACACCTACCCAGTCCCCACTAACAGTTGACTATTTTGGTGTAAAAACTTTTTTTTTTCCTCCTGTTGAGACATACACTAAGATCAGGAGGAAGATATGGCGAAAGGTCAGCAAGGATCAATCTTTAAGAGGGACAGATTGGTCATTAGTGAATGCAATAGACTTACCACCACAGAAAGAATAAAATTTAGTGATTGTATCTAAGAAGTATGAATGTTTTCCTTGTCAAATGTCATTCCCTTTAGAATTTGGCAATAGTAACTTAATGTAATTTTCTTTCATGTGAAATTCAGCTGGGCTGTGGCTCTGTGTGTAATCTTTTTCTCATGATGGCAGTATAATTTGACATATCAGCTGTATATTTATAATGGAAATAAACTTCTTTATGACTCCCCAAAGGGATCTGATCTAAATCTCATTGAAAGAAAAATGCGAAGACTCCCATTGACTTCTCTGATCTTTGGTCAAACTATTGTAGCTGTAGAATTGTCTCGCTTTCCTCCTTTATGCTTTGCATCCGGAAACCGCACATATTTTAAATCTGTGTATTCGAGTCATCTCTTGTTTTGTTCCCATTGTTTCACAGGGTGTTAGAGGTGCACTTGCAATGTAAAACCGAACAATTATCATCTTGTTTCAGTGTTATTATCTTGGCAGCAGGGTGCACAAGTATGACCATGCTAAAATCTCAAGTTTACATTAGATGATTGCGTGGGGCAAATTTTGCAGGAAGGTAACTGCTGACTTCTGTAGCATCGCAGTTAGTTCCAGGGAAGGAGAATTTGGCCCCATTTCTGCAAAATAACTGCGGCTTTCCTTAGCAGTCTGATCATGTCATAATTCACTTTAATGCTCATGTATGCTAGCCCAGGGGCTTATATAATTATTATGCCTGTCTCATCATGAAAGATGGATAAATCACACCTGAATACAAGAGTAGGAACTTGTTGTTTTGTTTAGATTTTAAACATTTAAAAATCATTATTAAATGAGCAAATTACGTGTGCCCTGCAGTAGAGGGTACAAGTCAAAGCAATCTGGATACTTCTTACTGCTGCTGCTATGGATTTTGAAGAGTAAGATCTCATTAGGAGCAAACATTGATTGACAGGGTTGTGATGAATTTATCTGAGTATAATGCATGGAGTAAAATTAAAAGAGAAACTCATTGGACATAAATTAGAGTCCAGTTGGATTTTCGAATATTTCATAGATCTGTTAATACTTTATCCTAAGCCACAAGGTATCATGTTAATGAGGGACTCCAATTATGCAGACACCTGTCAGGACTGTTATTGACAGAAAGGTTTCTGAATAACCCAGACGATCATTTCGAGCTAAAGTAAAGTCCCAGAAGGTGGGTCTCCCCTGGCTAGGGAAGCAGAGATTTCCACGTTAGCTGGGTCTGCAACACACAAGGAAGTAATGAAAAATCAAACATTCTGTGATAGCAAATGTCAGGGAGATGAAGATATCTAGGGCCCCATTTAAACCCTAGGGAAGCGAGTGAAAAGGATCGCTTTAACTTCCATAGCCTTAAATCCAGGTCTTCCAAGGAATGCAGATGGAAGTGTTAAAGCCCTGGGGTGTGGGAGAACGAAGAAGATCCTGCAGACATGGCATGGTACAAGATTTCTTATTAAGGAAACATGCCGTGTTGCTGGAAAAGCACTCAGAAGCACTGAGCAAGCTGTTTCCGATCACTCCACGGTTAGAGTAAATCACACAGTTCCCTCCCTACACCAGTTACAGATACATTCAGACCTTCGCTGTTAGCAGATATATATTTAACTTTGTGATTTTTTTCTGATTCATTTAATACTTGTGCAGATAACTCTTATAAACACCATGAGTATTGGTTGTTGTAGAATCTGTGAGGAGTGGTATTATGGGGCTGTAAAAGGCAGTTTCTTTCTTTTCTTTTCCTTATATTTTATGTTAATGATCTTAATTTTCTTTATTCTGCAGCCAAATCAGCAGCATTTGTATTAAGTTAGACATTAAATGACTGCATTTTTCAGGGCCAGTTCCACTCCTTGGGTCACTGTTACAGCCCACTAACTGTATAGATATAGCATTCTCCCTCTTCATAACGAACACGTGATAATTAGACCAGCTTTCCCTCCTGTGAGGAAAAGGACGAGACAAGGGCTGACGGTTAACATCCTGCCTTCTCCATCTCAGGAAAAACCAAGTTTTGAGCTGCCATGTCCACTCACGCAACTTCTGCTACTCGCTTGCTTTGACGCCAGCTGCCGCTGGCACTGTTTCAGATAGTACTGGGATCTACAGCTTCTTTTTTTCACTCACCATGATGGTAGATGCCACGTGCAAAATGGTTGAGGAGTCACGGATATTGTAAAAATCCAAAGTCCTCTCCTGTTGCAAGACTTGTGCAAGCAAAAAAAAAGAGAAGCTGAGGAGGCCACAAAATCTCCACTACCTGCTGTGCTGATTCAGTTACTCGCATCAGCTGGGATACTAGGAAATACCTTTCCTCGTGGCAATGGCAATGTCAGGAATCATAGAATCACAGAATGGTTTGGGTTGGAAGGGACCTTGAAGACCATCCAGTGCCACCCCCCCGCCCTGGGCAGGGACACCTCCCCCCAGCCCAGGTTGCTCCAAGTCCCGTCCAACCTGGCCTTGAACACCTCCAGGGATGGGGCAGCCACAGCTTCTCGGGGCAACCTGCGCCAGGGGCTCACCACCTGCACAGTCAAGAATTTCTCCCTAATATCTCATCTACATCTCCCCTCTTCCAGTGTAACACCGATCCCCCTCATCCCATGGTTCCCCTCCCTGATCCAGAGTCCCTCCCCAGCTCTCCTGGAGCCCCTTTAGGCACTGGAAGGGGCTCTGAGGTCTCCCCGGAGCCTTCTCTTCTCCAGGCTGAAAAACCCCACCTCTCTCAGCCTGTCCTCCCAGCAGAGGGGCTCCAGCCCTCTGATCATCTTTGTGGCCTCCTCTGGCCCCACTCCAACAGGTCCGTGACTTTCCTGTGTTGGGGGCTCCAGAGCCGGAGGCAGCGCTCCAGGTGGGGTCTCCCCAGAGCAGAGTAGAGGGGCAGAATCCCCTCCCTCGCCCTGCTGGCCACACTTCTGATGCAGCCCAGGGTATGGTTGGCCTTCTTGGCTGCGATCGCACATCGCCGGCTCACGCTGAGCTTCTCATCAATCAGCACCCCCAGGTCCTTCTCCTCAGGGCTGCTCTCCATCCATTCTCCACTGACCCTGTATTTGTGCTTGGGACTGCCCTGACCCAGCTGTAGGACCTTGCAGGTTCTACAGGAATGGGTGCCTCCCTTTTGAGGTTCCTACCAATCTTCCTGCACCCTGAAATAAAGCAGGAGGTGTCAGGGAGAGGGGGAGACAAGGGAGATTTACCCATCTCAGGAGTGTGCTGCCTATTTGGTTGTCAGAGAAAGTGTTTGTTTACAATGCAGTTAGGTTTTGTTTGTTGCTGATTTAATTGCAAGGGTCGCTAATTCAGGTAACGCAACTGGTACAAAGTGGGGCCTAAAGCAGGTCTTGCGGCAGGAGGGAGAGGAAGGGGCAGAGCTGTGCCTCGGCAGCCCACCAGGCTCCAGCCTGAGAGGCAGCGGGGATGCTCACTGGCCATTCGGGTAAAACAAGCGCAGGGGGAGGAAGGAGGGACTGTAGGGAGCCAGGCAGAGGGATTTGTTCACGGTTTAGCCCAGTGATAAAGGATGTTATACCCCGACGTCAGCCCTGGCTCAGACTTCAGATCCAAAGCTGCCACAGGGCTTTAGACACGGCGTCTAAAGCTCTGACCACAGTTTTAGCTGGAAAATACTTGAGTTGATGCTAATTGACTCATCCTGGATGCGAGACCTTTTATCTTTGTGGCATAGCTAATCCTAAATCAATATCGTGAGTCTGGCATTTAGTTTTGCCACAGCCCAAATGGAAACCTCAGGTTAGGTACGGCTGTGCTCTGCTGTGCACTGCGTTATGGTGTTCAGGTAGGCTACGGCAACGTTCCTGAACCCAGCTCTCTGTAACCCTTGTGACCTGCTTCAGCCCAAGTCAAAGTGGCACCTTTTGTCAGAAGTTTGTTCTTTCGGAGTGAAATCTCGTGGTGTATCTTATGAAATAAGTCCAAGATCATTAGGATTTCTAGGAAAGCAAAGGGGAACTTCAGACTGAAAGCAGCGGAGGGTCTGACTGTAATCTTGCGAGGGTGGCAGGGAGCAAATGGGGTGATTCGCCCCACTGAAACGTTTCGGCCAAGTTTGCAAAATCACGGTTGGCAACTGTGGAGTGTGCAAGTATCAAAGGGAAGTATGGGTTAAAGGGAGAAATCTAGTAAAAGAATGTATGCTTTGTGCAGGGAGGTTATGCATTTAACAGATCTCTGCTGAGTTGCTTAATACCACCAGATGCCAGCGACTTTACAGAAAAATGGAATTACTTAGAACTTCAATGTTAAAAAGTTAGCAGGCATTCCTCCTGGCTGACCATACATTGCTAGTGTATGCGCCACAATAGTTCAAGTTTTGTGTTCTCTCTTTTCACTGTTTTTGTTGTGGGTCTATGTCATTGTTCTGGCTCTGTTTGCCATGCAACAAACGGACATTCATGTTCCATGAAATCAGAAGCCGAGGCCACAGCCCTGCAACTTCACCACAGCTATAAATGGAGGAGCTTTAAGTGAACCCTCCCTTCTCGATCATCAAGTCTTGTGCTCTACTGGGGGCTGCGAGTGCAGCTGAGGAGGACGAAAATTGTTTCCCCGGCACTAATCACATTAAGAATTTCAAGCCTGGATGCCATGGGGGTGATGAATAAGAGCTAAACCATCTTGATGGATCTTGAAGCTTCACTGGAATTTCCCTTGCCTTGAAAATGGAGCCTAGCCACGATAAGAAGGGCCACAGCTTTCTTCACTGCTGGACCTTCGAAGAGATTCCTCCTTCAAGGTATATCAGACATGAGACTCGAAGGAGGGGGGTAGTGGCACTTTATCGAGGTAGTGTTCAAAATTTTAATTTTGTCTCCCATCGTTAAGACAACAAAGCTGTAATAGCTGCACCGCTAGCACGGCTCTGTCAGGCCATTTCAAAGAATGGGGCTGTAGCCACCCGCTCCATCCTCTGCAATCCTCCCTCTAAAACTCTCTGGATCAAAATGGTTTGCGAAGCAGCCGCCCCAAGTTCTCCACTGGTGCCTGGCCATTTTTGTGCTTAGCCCAGCACTTTTAGGAGCCTTTACAAATCTTAATGCAGGACTAACATCTGCTATGACCTTATTGGGAAACTGAACTTTGGGGAAAGTTGGAATTTGTTTGCAATTTTTAAAACATCCTTTGTAAAATTTTTTTATTTCTTCATGAACCACAGGGCATTAAGCTTTAATTGATTAGGTGTTTTCTTGATGAGCTTAAGTAACTCACAGAAAGGTTGAGAGAAAAGAAACAAGGAGACTTTTTATCCTTCTAAAGTCCACTTTGTTGATAAATTGACTTTTCTTCAGTAATGTGATGTTAATTTTCCAGCACACTTACAAGATGCTTCCACCAGTCCTTTCAGTGCTTGCAAATATTTTGCAAACAGACCAGCATCCCACGTGTGCAGTGACTGCTGGACTACTGGAGAGAAGAGGACGCCTTTGTAGTTAAATTCACTGGATAGGGACCAAAAAGTTCAAAGCCTGCAGGGATTTCATGCATGAGCCTGCACAAACCGCTTAATCCCTTTTCACCTCAGGCTACAACTACGCCGAACCCCTGACGCTAAAGGTGTTCTCTGACCAGTCTGTAACACCTTCTCAGCCACATCCCCAGCAGATTTCCAGCCTGGTCTGGGGACATGTGCTGAATCCAAGGCGTAAATCCAGAGTCACCACCGCTCACCTCCCAACCGCTGCCCTTCCTGGGGCAAGGTTGGGATCGACCCTCAGGGGCTGACCGCGATCCCTCCAGCAAGTCCAGCAGCAGGAATAGCTCTGTCCTCTGCTCTCAGCTAGAGAGACCTTTTTACCCTCGCTCAGGTCCTTCTTTGGGACTTCACTGAAATAAATTCCCCTGGAGTTATTGTTTGAGTTGCACAGGATTTCATGTGTTTTAAGTTTTTTTGTTTTGCAACTTGCAGACCACTTTGGCTTTCTGATTTAAAATGTGATCTACATGCAGGGCCAGTCTTATTCTTGCATAGTTTTACCACCAGATTATGAAAGCTACTAATGGAATAGAAATGGTGTTAAACAGAAAACTGAAGATTAATCCTGTGTCAGCACAACCTTTTAAAGAGCGCCTAAGAAAACACTGTTGTTTTTTTATATGAAATATGTTGGTACATTTACTAAAAGGAAACTTACACAGAACATGCATGCTCTTCAAAACAGCTGACCTTTGAGCACATCGCCCTGTGGTCGCATACGTGAAAGCAAGGAAAGATGCATTTTCTTCCCTGACTTGACTGAGGTGTTAATAGGCACCTGGTTAACGAACCGGCACACTTTCACTGGTACTCCAAGTGCATCAGGGCTGGGTGCTGCTCAGTAAACCAAGGTGTATGGGAGCAGTAAGGTTCCCAAATTTGGCTAGCTTTTTCCAAGTTCATTCATGTGTCTCTTTAAATTCTGGAGTCCTCTTCTGAAAAGTTTTCAGAAAGAAAAAAGGGAAACAGTATTTTTTTTGCAGATGAGAGGAAATCCAAACTAGACAGATCCCATCCACCCTACAGGCTTTAACTGGTTTCTTACCTGGTCGAGTCACAACTCTATTATAAGTAGACCTGTTGCTTCTGTTGTATTTGTGTGGTAGGTGAACCCTCATTGCAAAGGAAGAGCATGAGTTACGTGAGTCATCAGCTTAAGTACCTTAGTGGTTTAATGCTTCCAAGTTGCTTTGAACCAAAGGTGTGAGGATCTAATTAGGTCTTAAATTTCAGTGACTGAGTCTACTGGCTGGAAGAGCCACCTACTTCTGGTTTCCTAAGCAATCAAAAGGAGTGGAACAATAGCAGTGGTGATTAGCTCTCCCCAGAAACGCTGGCAGGGATATTATCTACCTAATGGGATTAGCATGATGAATACCTTTATAGTGTAAGGCTAAATAAGAAAATGCTGATACCACGAAATAAATAGATAACTAATTTTTAAAAGAGACAGTGTGATGAGAGTAGGGATCTCCCTGGCTGTCTGCATGTTTGATCCTATATTGCCAAGTGGTTCATGGTCCTGTGTAAAAAAAGGGGTTTTATAAGCTTTCGTATCCTGTACATTCATTATACGCCCTCCCCAGCTCCTCACCTCAGCTGACTTATAAAAAGCACCATCTACCCTATCTGGAAGAAAAATAAACAATTCTTGAGCCCTCATAGTACAAAAGCATCTTTAGCTGGTGCTCCAAAACTCTGAACTGGGAGAAATTGATTGATTTACAGTATGAGAAATCTCACAAAGAGTCTCTTACGTCAGTGGGTTGTACATTTAATTCTACTGAAAATAACTTTCTCATCCCCCAAGCGTAGATTAATGAATCGGTAATTTACCGAGTCAGTCAGATGCTAAATCTTTCAATAAAAGGGGAGAGGTGAAAAAGAAGTATGCTTCAGAGATACGTTAATGTGTTATCCTCTTTATTTGGTGCAATAATCACACTAATTAGAGCAACTTTTAATTAAACTATTTTCATCTAGATTGACTCACAAAATTGCAGTTATTAACAATAAGAAAGCTATGGCTCATATATGCTGTAGTGGATTTTAGTAACAGCTGTGCTAGCTACGAGAACTCGCACCCCACAAGTGTTTCAGAATAAGCAAGTGGGTGTGTTGCACCCACTGGACTGACAGAAATGTCACTATTGTCCACATTGTTTTTATTCCTTCTCTTTCCCCACAATAGCCTAACTCACTGTATACTTGCCTTCTTTGTCTAGCTTGACATTTGGTCCCACACGACCAAATAGTGTCTGGTCTGAGGTAACCAAGTAGGAGTTGGTTGTACTTCAGAGGGTTTTTTTCTCTGTTTCTTAAACAGGTCCACTTGATAACAGAGCAGTGAGGCATTTCTGAACACCACAGGGGCACCCACTGTGGAAAAGAAGCCCCTACCTACATTTTTATGGTCTGTCCGCACATGAAAAGGTGCCTTTACAACATGTCCTTCTTCGTACTCTAAACATGAAACCTGTAATTAAACAGGAAAAACGAAGTTACCAAGCAATAAGCACTAAAAAGGCTCGTGCTTCAATAGTGTTCTGTTTCTAGGAGCTCAGGTTAGCCTGAAAGGATAGAAATGGTGCAAAAAAGCAGGTCACAGCTATTTCTAGAAATTGTGGAAGTGACTGGAGCCCCTTGACGCCAGGAACTGGAATTTCCCGACACTAAAGTAGCACTAAGGTAGAATACATCTGATGGCAAAGAGCTCACAATTATCGTTAATTCAACCACAAGTAAGTGCATTTCAGGTAGTTTTAAAAGGTTGGATTAAGACTACAATAGCAAGGACAGTCAGTAAGGGATAAAAGTCCAGACTGACGACCCAGGTCTGCCCATCAGAATGGCTCGCAGAAAAGAGGCACGATGACATAAACAGAGATCAAAATGATTTAGCTCTTGAAGGTCTTGTTTTCCTATGTTTTGCAAATGAAGACACTTAAAAACGTAGAAGTTCTTGTGATTAGATTAGATTAGGTTTTTAATTACTTTTGCAATCTTCCTTAAAAAAAGCCCTGAAATAGAACACTAACTATTACTTACATATAATAGACTTTTTATAGTCTTCCTAATTACATGTATTTCACCAATAGCTATTATGTACAGTCAATTAAATGTGCAGTTAAAACACCTTAAATTGCATACCATGGACTGTACTGAGTAAATAAATAATTAGGGAGTTATTAAAATGCAAATTCCTAACATAAAGGAGCAATTATGGAAGAAGAAAGTATTTTAGTTCATGACTTATTGACCATATCAGCTTTTCTGGTGGGTTCTTCCTCATTAATGTGAATGTTGCTGACATGATAGACACAGCAGCAAAATGGTTTGTTTCGGTCAATGCCTAATTACTTACAGCTTTTAGATCCTGAAGTCTTGACTTAATGGATTGTAATGACTCAGAAGGGAAAAGGAAGCTCCCTGCATGCCCAAAGAGTTCATAACGTTCTGGAAAATAAAGTTTTTCTTTATCTTTATATATTTTCCCTGTATCTATCTTTACCTTTGCTTGCCATTCAAAACTGGTCTTTTTTTTTTTTTTTTTAATATAGCTAAAAGAAAAGGAACCATTCTGTTTGCCGGACTCATGTCAGTGAAAGCTGAGATCAAATGGAGCTTGGTTATTCGAAATTGGCATAGATCTCATCAGGATTGTGATCTTTCAAGCTACAGATGAGTCCTAGCTGATGCATGGACTCCTGCTCTGGATTTGTGGAGCTGCCTTTCACCTCCAGCTTCAGATGTGCCTCCCGGCTTTTGAAGACAGAGCTCAGCAATTTGACCACCCTGCTCGAGAGCCCATGCAAAGAAACATTAGGGCTTATCTCTTATGGGCACACACATTTTAATCTCTTCAAACACAAGTCATTGGATGTTCACAGCTGGAGATGTGCTGAAAACGCTGTCCAGGGAAGTCTTTGCAGTGTTTTGTTTCAGATTTGTGTCCTGTTTAAATCATGAAGAGACAAATTACAGCTCAGGAGCTGTTTCCCTTGGATCAGCAAAAAAGTTTGGTATATACATAGTTTCTCTGCGCTAATAATCAAATACAGAAACAAGTCCCTAGCGCCACACAAAGCAGTGAAGGCTGTAGACCCCGAAAATAATTCATTAAGCTGGCAGAGGATCTGTCCACCGGTGGCTGTTAAACACTGAGGTTCGCACGCTGCCTGCAGTTCAGCCGTCCCAAAGCTACAGCCCAGCCAAAACCTGAAGGAGAACGGAGAAAGGACAATGCCCTGCTCTGCCCTTGCTACACATGTGCTCGCAGGACACAACGGTGGACAAGATGGTCCTTCTGGTCTGACTCACTGCAGGTCTTCTACCATGTGGGTCACGGCTATCCAAGGCTGGACTTGGCTGCACAGACGGGGCTGTCGTAGAGTCAGATAATCGTAGGATCATCTAGGTTGGAAGAGACGTTTCAGATCATCAAGTCCAGCCATCAACCTAACACTGCCAAAACCACCACTGAACCCTCAGCACCATGTCTACCCGTCTTGTAAATACCTCCAGGGATGGTGACTCCACCACTTCCCTAGGCAGTGTCCCGTCAGGCAGTACTCATGCATCTCACGCACTTTCTGCTATGTAGAATTAGCAGCTGCTTTTCTATCATGGTCTATGAGCTCTATATTATTTCTGAAACATGGCATGTTTTGTTTGTTTTCTTGTCCCTACAGAGACCAGACCAGTGAACTTGCTGCATAAATCAGAGAATCTGTTGCCCTTTAGAGTACGTACAGTGGAGCCATGTGTGTGCATTACTACAATGTATATGCTTTGCCATCAACTTCTTTTGTCTCTTTCCAAATGAAAACTAACATGTAATGTATTAAGGATCATCTTCCTTTGCAGTAAGGCATGCTGTGTATGCTGAATGAATTTTATTCATATGAGGAACTGACTCAGATTTCTTAAACTGATAGTGTTTTCAGTATAAAAAGAGCATGGAGTGTTTCCTCTATAAAATGTTTAAAATTAGTTTTGAGTCCTCTAGTTTCTTACAAATACTTTTTTTCCAAGATTTTGGAGGAAATTTCTATGCGTTTCTGCTCCAAACAAATGATACTGGCATTATGTTATTGACATTGATTCCAGCTTTGTTGCAATAACTTTCTTCTGATGCTGCGGTTTTTGCTATGACTTGGCTAGACTTGCCTAGAAAATCAAAATTAGAGGAAGAGTTACAGTTCAGAAAGTATTCATTGCTATACTAATTACATATAAAAGTAGTTTTTACAAATCACATATTGCAAAATTCCTCCAGGAAAAAAAAACCAAAACAAAACAAAACAAAGCAACGTAGTGGTTGGAATAAAACAGAGGGTTACCTTTCAGTTTTATTGGCATGTATAATGTGATTGCATCAGGCCAGATCCTCAGCTGGTGAAAGCTAGCAAAGCCGTATTGCCTCCAGTATCCACTGCTTTAACCAAAAATAAATAAATATTTGGCTGCTTTATTGTATGCACAAGGCAAATAAAATTAGGGGTATTTTTTTAAAGGTCATTGCTTAGTGAGAGGGAAAAAGACAAAAAATACTGGCTGAAAATATTCCCGTTTAGGGAAGTAATGCCCTCCAGGGAAGGCATCTGTGGAGTCCATCTAGAGGATGCGTCATAAGGTGGTTGAGTTAAAAACATGGGGATACAGGATGGAAACCATGCAATGAGTAGGAGATGACCAGATATCTTGCAGAGTCTGTGCGAAGCTTGAGAATGTTACCACAGTGTGCTGCGGTATTATTTGTAAGCTTCTCTTTTCTAATAGATCATGGCTATACAAGGTCCCAACTTTAGCCAGCAGAGCTTCCCCTAAGTAAACCCAGTGCTACTTCTTAAAGGCCCTGCAAGGTTGGAGATACAGACCTAAGCAAGGCAGGGCAAAGAGGGAAATTAATGAAAACGGAAAAAAACAGGACTTCGTACACATACTATTATCTTTCTAATAATTTCAACTTAACAAGTTTCAAGAGGAAACTCATCTAAACGTTGTAAATTTTTCCTATTTAAAAAGAATGAATAGTTCCTCACAAAACCATGAGAATTAATTTGGTATGCAGTGTAACTAGTTTCAGTAAATTAAGGAAATCATGTGTGGCATTCTTTTGTGAAAAAAAAAAATCCACATTCGCCACTCTGCTTTTCCTTAGCTCTCCATTTTCAGCTCCATACTTTGAAAAAACAGGTCCGTCATATCTAATTAAATGTGGACTCCTCCGATAAAGCATCTTTGACTTGTTTTAGACAGTGGCAGCAGTAAGTTACTCTGATGTGATCAATTCTTCCGGAGGTACCATAGACATAACATGTTCTGTAAGGACACCGGGCTGGGACTGGGGGAACTTGGATCCAGCTCCTAACGGAGCAATGTGCCCCCTGCATGGTTCTCAGCTGCCCCGTTCGGGTTTTCCCTGTCTATAAAATAACTGCCCCCTCTCGTGGCACACTTGGCTGGCTAAAATCTGTTAATGAGTATAAGGTGCTTAGATGAGTATGTGGATAAAGAAGTGAAAGGAGGATTAAAACTCATTATTTCATTGGTGTCCCAGACTTTAACTGTCACTCCTCACTAAGAAAAAGTTAGAAATACATAATGTACTCACGCCATGTTATCTTGCAAGCAAATGTTAAAAGAGCCACAGTAACCAGTTTAAAATATGTGTGAATACATATAGTGTGTTTAGATTGGTAAACCCAGTCTGTTTGTACTAGCACATATTTTTAGCAAATAATTTTATTTATAACTTCTGTGCAAGCATTCCAGACATAGGTGGTCTGTAAATTCCAGAAGACACTACTTAAAAGGGAATTCTTTAACTGAAAAATAAAAGTAATAATATCCTCTTGAGGTGCTAGATACTGCTCCAGCTGGTACCAAGTGTTAATCTTTGGAGAAGTGAACTCATTTTTGTTTTGACACTAAGATAATGCTCTATGATTTCACAGTGAAAGCATTATCTATCCCTGCTCTTTCTACCTCCAATAAAGTTTTACAAGCAATAAAACGGCCTAGAGATCAGCTATCTTCCTGTTGGTGCCTTTGAATGCTTCCTTTTGATGCTTACCGCACAGAAACCTCCCCAGTGAATTATTGCAAGGAACACTTCAATACCACTTCTCAATTTCGGTATGTAGTCTGAGCTAGAGTCCGGGAGACAGACAGACACTGGGAAGGGCACACTTGCTAAAGGCAGGAATGTTCCCAGATGGGAGGAAATCGAGGTTAAATCTGGATTAAAAGCAACATTTGCTTTCTGAGTTCCGGGTGTTTTCTCCTTGGCTTCTCCTGACTTGTGCCCTCCGGAGGCTGATAAGGTGCTTTACCCCTGTGCCCAGCCGCTGGGGCCTTCCCCTGGCGGCACAGCAAGAGTGGAGGATCAGCTTCGCTCTGCGGTGGTTTCTAACAGCCTTCGCTCTAAACGTATAATGACACTAGAGACGGAGGAACTCCCACTTCCTACCCTAAATAACTCTCTTGGGGATGATCCAGTTTGTTCTCAGCCAAGCTCCGCGTCCTTTCTAACTGGTATCGCTTTCTTACTAAAGTAGCAATTAGGAGAAACATTGCCAATTAGCTAATTGCATTTCTCACAGCTGCCTCAGTACAGATTGCCTTATATGTCATAAACTTCTCTATGCTTTACAAATGACTTATCTCGGAAGTATTTTTTATAAGCAATGTGTTCATTTATATTTTAATTCCAGGAAAGTTGTTGGCTTTCCTGTTCCAGCCCGCATAGAACAATGCACCTTGCCAGATTTCCTCACGGGTTTTCTCGTCCCACGCTCACAGAGACCTGAACAAGAACCTCAGCGCCCGCCAGCTCAGGAAATCCCAGTTGCTGCTGTACACAGGAGAATATCCACGGGGACACATCTCCATAAAGCCATCCTGCTTCTGGTCCCTCGTAAGCATCTGCCTCTGCCCACCATCAGGAACAGGATATGGCTCTATATGGCCTGTGAGAGCTGGAACTACCCAAAATGGCAATTCTTGGCTTATTATGCTCTTAAGCTTTTAGCTGGGGTGCACCAAGCCGTGTTAGTCACTTCCTCCCCTTCCTCCTGGACCCTGTTACAGGAAAGGAGGAACAATGCACCCTTGTGCAATTTAGCCCTCACCCAGTAGGTGACATGGGGCAGTGGTGACACGTGGCACCGGGACACTGGCCCAAGCACAGCTGCCCTGAGATGGAGCCGGAGGAACGGTGGAAGAGCCAAATCTAATAGGATATTCAAGATAATGTCGTTCAGGCTTTCTAAGATTAACTTGAACTCATAGGTATCCTTATACCTTCTTGTTCCAGTACAACAAAAGCTGTGGTTGCACTGCTGTAATGTTCACAATCTGGAGCTGTAAAGATGTGACATATTTTTTAACCGACATCTGTCCTACTTCTGCTCATGTTTATTCACACCGTTGTGCAAAAAGACTCTTCTCCAGAGAAATACTCCCGTTCTGTGACTCCCTGTGGGCACAAACCAGACCTCTGCAGTTCTGATTGGCTCAAGCCAGTGATCGAAGCAGAGGGACTGAACCAAACCACCAAAAAAATAAAGCTTCCACTAGAATAAAATGGCCTAAGCTCTGTGCACAATAAAGTCCAGTTTGTGCTGCAAAGGATTTTTTTGGTCCGAATCTACCAACAAGTAGGACCAGTGTTCTACAACTGGACCAGTGTTCACTCAAAAGGTCTGAACTGCCACCAAGCCCAAACCAAGCTGTAATGAGACCCAAACTTGGCAGGACTTTTTAGAGTGTGGTTGTGTATGGGCTGGTGACATGGAGATGCAGGGAGCTAGGGAAATTAGACCTCCCTTCAGGTAGATGATGGGAAGAACATCTACACTGTCTTGACCGATTCTATTGTTGCCTCCAATGGAAAATGTAGCCCCTCCCACGGCTTATTTCTTCTTTCTAGCCTACATAAAAAGAGTTACTATGAGGGCAGATCAAGAATTTCACATGAGGAATCGTGGGGCAAGAAACAGATATGAACCAGGTGCCAGATATTGTTGCTTATCATCACAAACCATCAGACACCCATATCCTGTGGGAACTGGAGGAATTAAACTTCTTTATTCCATCCAAGAATGAGCATAAATGGTCTTCTTTAACTAAATTGTCCCCAGATATATTCTTTAATTTCAGGAAGAATTACCATGTTTTCCAGAACTGTGCTGCCTAACCTTTTTTACCTCCTTGCACTGTACCTTTTTAAATTGCATTTTAGTGATAAAGATATTTCTGTTATTTTGTGCGAGTTCAGCTCCTGCCAGTGCTTCAGTGCAATTGCTAAGTCCTGCACGTACTTAAAACGATAGGCTTGTGCCTTCTTTCATCTGAAGCCAAATGGGTTTTAATATAGTTATCTCTTTAAAAGCAGTGTTCCCCCTCCTCCTTTGCTGCTTCACCAAAATGGGGCAGGAAGGAAATTCTTCATCCAACTTCCATTCACGAGCTGGTTTGTAGTAGCTGTTGCAGACGACCAGATCCAAAGCCCATTGAAACCAATACAAAAAAAAAAAAAAAGTCCCGTTGGCTTTAATGGAACTTGGATCGGGCCCAAACAGCTTTCTGGACCTTTATCTAAGTTTTGGGCTTTTCCAAAAATATTTATAAAGTCATACCACTCCTTGGCTGGCTGAAATGTAACCTTTCACATTTGCGGAGACTGTGTTCTTTACGTAGCTGAATAAAAAGCGCTGGAGGCCATGCTGGAGGTTTCTAAAGGCAGAACGAAGGACCTTTATTTCAAACCTGCCCGTTAACAGGGAGCGCTTGGCGCGCGCCCACCCATCCCGTTGGAGGAGCACTCGCTGCCGGAGCTCTCCACGTGGAGCAGGCAGCCCGGGCCAAACGGCACTGCCGCCTCTCCAGACCCTCGTTCGGCTCTTGTGCAAATATTTACCCTGTGCCAAGATGACAGAAAAGGTCATGTCTCAAACCATCCTTTCTGCAATGAGCCCACAAAGGGGATACAGGAGAACGGGGACTAAATCCTACGTACCCGTTGCCTTGCTCCACCTGGAATGGAGGGAGGGAAGACAAGGCACAAGTGATGGGGTGGGGGGGCAGCGGTGAGAAACTGTCCTGTTTACCAAAGGCAAACACTGAGATAAACTCTTCCCTTCTCGCATAAGCCAAGTCATAAAGGGACCTTGTCTGCAGAGTTGTGTTAGTGCAGTCTCAGTAGCACGTAGCTACCACACCCCCACTAGAAAGGGCCTAAGCAGTAAAAACCAAGAAGGCTCTCCCGTATTTGGGGGTTTTACTGAATTTGGAGAGATTTTAAACATCATTGTCAGGAAAGAGAGGACACCAACATCTGCTTATAGAATGGGAAAAAAAGGATGCCAAATAAATGGCTTGCAGAATGGGGTGGAAGGGAAACGTCCTTAAAACCGTGGTGTAAGCCCTGCTGCTTGCACGCCCTCACCCCATGAGAGCCCAGACCCGTCTCCTTGCTCATCCAGGTCCAGTTTTCCAGGCCTGCAAAGGCTGGAGTTACTCACATTTTGATTTTCAGTTCAGATGACAAATTCCACTTTATTCCCGGGGTATATTACTAAATCATTTTGTGCCACATTGAGAGTGAGTTGGCCTTTTCAGACGCCCTGCGCTCCAAGGAGAGAGCCATTTGTACAAAAGTCTGGGCAGTGTATCTAGACATTTAGTAGGGAGATTAATATTAAAATACTCAGCTATCCAATGAACTTATTAGGATAATGCAATGACTTGAGTCTAGATGTTGGAGTTCACTTAAAGTTCACTGACTATTATGGGACTGATGGTATATAGAATAGCTTAATCTTACCGTGGGAAAACTAAAATCATGTAGGGGAAAATTAGGCAAGACATGGAGGATAAACTTCCATCCCTATGAGAGATACCACGGGACATGCCAAAAAGGGCAGAAAAGGAACCATTTACTTCCAAGGCAGTGGGAAAGGCTACGCTGTCACCAACACATACAGTAGCCATTTGCAATCCCGATCTGTTTTGTAGACATTTTGCAAAAGCGGGGAGGGGAAAAAGAGCTGCTTTATGTTTCTTTTTCAGACGCACAATGCGGAGGGGAAACCAGAGATTCAAAAGGCAGCTCTGTTTTGCAGGCCAAAGATTCCTGCTTCGTTTACTGACAGGACCTTTCTGTGCATAAGAGGAGACCTCCCACACCTTAAATTACTGCACTGAATGGATTTACATTCTGCTTTATCCTCTGCATTCCAGCTCCTGCCCTTAGCCTTGTGATTGTGTGCATGCCACTCCGCCGGCCGCATGCCCCGGGGAGCTCAGGTCCCCCCCAGCAATAAAACCCACAACCAAACCCGTAGGAAAAAAGGGATCCTCATTTAGATATATCCTTCCCAAGCACCACTGCTTCCCTGAGTGAAATTAAACTTGCAGAAGAAAACATGCGAGAGAAAGTTGGAGCTAATGAAAGCTGTACAAGGTTATTTGGCTTCACTCCTCTGGAGAAGAAAAGTATAGCTCTAGGCAAGCAGGAGCTTGTTGAGCTTGAAGAAATGTTACCTGCTTAAAGGCAGGTAAAATCTGGCATAAGCTGTTAATCCATCATTCAGGTTTTTACATGCCAGACTCCTGTAAATGTTTTTCTACCACATCCTGTCTCCTCCTTCCCCAGCTGAAAAATAATAATAATTTTGGAAGGGCATGAATTAGGCCTGTCATTCTTTTTTTTTTTTTTCTTGTCCTTTTTTTCTTATCCTTAAACTACATAATACAAACTCCCCATCTCTCGGAGGACTTGATCTGCACTCCTAGTCAGGGGCCAAAATTCACCACAATTTCAATTTGAAGTGACACTCTCAGTTTTCTTCCAAGAGAGAAAATTTAAGCCTTCCTCCCACCCATCACATATTGCTGGCCGTCATCAGGCTGCCGCTTTGGTCGGCTACCGGTGACCCCGGCAGGGCTTTCCAGCCAGTTACCCCCAACACGCTCACCCCGGGCAGAGGCAGGAGGGAAAGGGGAAGGCAGAGGGAGGTTGATACTGATATGAAAAATGGGGCAAAGCCAGATTTGAGTAACCTCAGCCTCAGCAAGGAGAAGTGTTGACAAAACATTCAGCCGGCTGCCAAGGCATTATTCTGGATGAGCAGTCCCTGACAGCGGGTTTCAGCGCTGCCGGCAGCAGGATGGGTCTCTTGCTGTGCCGACGCTCAGTTGGGCGGCACCGATGTTGTGTCCTTTGGACCTTCTCATCTCCTGCGTGTGTGCACACAGGCACGTCCAGTCTCCTCTGAGTAAGAGGGAAGATGACTTTTTTTTTTTTTCACTATGAATAAGAGGGACATCGTGAAGGATTTAGCACCCTGTGTTTGCACGGAGATTGGTGGGGAGAGATCCACTGCTTATTGCTCTAAACCTATGCATTATTTTAGGGCCCAGTCTCACTTTCTAAGGGCAGTCTGATGGTTCCCACGCTGAGACCAGCAGCCCAGTGACTCCAGAGACATCCCCAGTTGGTCTCCGCAATCAAACCTCTGTTACCTCTGCAACAGACTCCATTCCCCTCTGCAGAAGTTGAGTCTTACAGCAGAGGTGCCACCCCAAGCCGGGGACACCCCCTCCTTCCCACGCGCCGTCACCATCCTTTCACGGGTTGGGGTGCTGCAGGCTCCCTGGTTCACAGCTCACCTCTCCAGACGGGGGAACAGCTGAAGCACATAACACCTGGACTTTGTAACACAATTCTGCTGCGAGCCAGACACTAAAAGAAATATGCAGATCTAACAAAACATCCGAACCCCCCAGTGCACCTGCAAGCCCTGAGTTTCCTTATCGCTCCTTAGCATTCCTTGGTCAGAGTCCTCAAGGGTGCTCGCGGTCTCTCCACCTGCACAGGGCTTTCCCCTCAACTCAGCCTCGGTTCCCGTTGCTTAAGGTCTTCTCTCCTCTGCAAGGCAGCTCGGAAGATTATGTTCCTTTCTGCTTTTATCCTGAGCAGCGTCACCAGTTTTGTCTCATTTCCAGGGATGTGATCTGATATTTAGTGCCCCGTTGGCCAGGCAGGCTGGTTTCACCGGGGGACTCCCCGACCAATAGCACTTCCAAGTGCTCGCTGCATCCCCCGTGTCTAAGGCCTTCTGCTCCTGCAAGGAGATAGACTGCAGAGAAGGTTGAAGACTCCCACATGGAAAACACAGTTGGCAGAGTTGTATAAAATACGCACCCTCTATTTAGATTCTTTGGCTTGTCAAATTAGGCTGCTTTTCCATGAATTTTATTTTCCCCAGAAGTAACAAAGTTATGTATAACACCTTTTACAAGGCATTTGACATTTACCATATCTATAGAAATATGAGTCGCCTCCCTGATTTCCTGTTTACAGTGTCACCTCGCTGTGGAATGCATAATCTCACAGAGGCATTGGTCTGTTGCAGAATATTTTTCTTTTAAGATTTGTACACACAGAAGAGAGCATTGACACATTCTAACTTTAGGTCTAACTCAAGGCCAAGCTCCCTATACTGTCAATGCAGCCTCCAGAGAGCAATTCAGGATACCTAAGCTTAAAGTCCTAAATTAAGCCACATGAATAATTCCCAACGTGTCAAGGACTCCACGTTCAGCGTAAGGAGAGATCCCAGTATGAATGAACCAAGAGGAGTCATTGACCTTAAGAAGACCAGGATTTTCATTCACAAATTTAATGACCTTTTGTTAAAGTGAATTCTGTTTTTTTTAAGCCACTTACGAACTTCCTTCAGAGCTTTATGAAGCTACATGGAATAATTAAGCAAACAAATCTAGTCCCATGCTAAGTTAATTACATGCCTTGTGGTCTCATATATATTTTTCTCCCTTTCATAGTTACCTTTTAATATCTTCCCATATTTCTTTCTGACTTTTCTGTATTACTCTCTTTAGTCTTCAGGAAACCCATTATTACTCATGGGACCAAGTAATCAAATAAGTCTCACTGAGTGCAATTAATCTCTTCAGCTAGGAGGCTGGCTGTGAGATGGCTTTCACCTTTATATTTTTCAGTTGCTATAGATCAGCACAGCTTCCCCCTAAACTCACGTGTCCATGTCCCTCTGGACCTCGCAATATGTAGGAACTCATGCCGGGGAGAGTTTCTAGCACTCCTGGACAGCCATGAATTGACCCCTTACAATTGACTGTGTTGAGGAAGGAGGGAACGGAGGGCTTATTTCAGTATTTCAATGATAGCCTTAATGAGGCAAATGATTTATCTTCAGGAAGGACAGATTAATGACAGTTCTATTAAATGTGTGGATTAAAAATGTCAATATTGCAGCAGAATTATGGCTAAGTGCATTTTTGTGCAGCTTGGTAGACTCATCACCCTGGGGACAGGGCTTTTGGTCTGAGCTCAGAAGACCAATTCTGGGGCCAGAAATGATCATGTGTCCCACAGAAACATCAGAAATAAAAGATTCAAATCTTCCAGACTGTTTGGAGATATACCTCGACTTAAGTGAAATTTTGTTAATGTCTCGTTGTATTCTTATCAGCAAGTTTGAGAAACAGATTGAAAATAAACTTATGCAAGATGGGAACACAAAGTGTGAAAAACTGTTCTCAGGAAGACCTAGCTACAGATTACTCTTAGAAGAAAAGTGTAAGGGTTAGGATATTCTAAAAGCCTGTTACTGGTCTGGTACTTTAAATAATAACTCATACCATTGACTAGATAATATGCTTATCAGATTTGGAAAAGGCATCAAGCTAGAAGGTCTGCAGTATGTTGAAAATTTATAACAATTTTAAAGAGTGGGGAAATGGCCAAGAAAGGATGCAAGTCAATCAGGAAAAATAGAATTTTCTGCAATTAGTTATAAACAGTTGATTGCACAAATACAGGATGTGACTGACCACTGACATACCAGTTCTGCATGCAAAGACCTGAGGTTTATAGCAGATCCCAAGTTGAGCATGGTCAAGAATGTCCATGTTTTTATGACAAATGCACAAATGCACTTGCGAGATGCAATACCCAGGAGTCTTGTCTCTAACACGCACACACACAAAATCGTTTCCATCCATGTCGTGCTGGGAAGGCCTCCGCTGGGAGATTTCGTCCTATTTTAGCACTACAGTTTAAGAGAGATGTGGGCCATTGGCGAGAGTCCAGAGGACAGCAGGGATGACCAAAGGTCTTGAAAACAAGGACCACTGAAGTTTGAGGATTGTTTAGTCTAGAGAAGGAGACAGAAAGTCTTCGAGTATGTGAGGGCTATAGGGAGGGAAGACACAAATTCTTGTCCTTTTCAATTACAGATGGGTCAAGAAGAAATGTTCATGAGTTGCAGCAAGGGACATCCTGGTTAGGCATTAGGAAAACTTTCCAGTTATAAGGATGACTGGCACTGGAAGAGATGGCCTAGGGAAGCTGTGAAGTTCCCATTTATTGGAGGTTTTTAAACTGCTAGCAGAGCACAGAGGACGAGTAATCTTCCCCTGGGGCAGAGGGATGAACTAGATGACCTCTTGAGGTCCCTTCCAGCCTGTTTTCTGTGCCTCTGTGTAAGTAAGACAAGAAACAAATGAGCATGGGAAAATATCCTGTAGCAAAATACTATAGATCCAGTTCACATAGCTTTGAAGGGCATGTCAGAAATTAATTGATCTTTAAGGAATTTTAAGCAAAAATTATGCTATTGCTCTTCTAAAGGCGTTACATAGCTTTTTCATAGCAGTGTAGTACTTGTAAATTATTCCACTACACTGTTGAAGCGAGTGGGAGGACAGTGGGAATATAGAGCTACTCTGTGGTGCAGATGTAGCCTGGGAATTTTAGTACAAAGGAAAGAATCAAATTCTTCCCTATTTAATCCCACAGAGCAGAACTGGCCCATGCGTTCACAGAGGGGACACCTACGTACGAGGCACTTCAGGTTGTCCTGCCCGAGCCCAAAGCACAGCAGATTTTGGCAGAGGGCTGCAATCGCCTGCGGTGGAGCTCCTTTCCCCTTCTCGTTGGGAAGCGGTGCAATGAGGCACATGGGTCCTGCTCACCAGGCAGGGCTCGGCCGCGGTGGCGGGACCGGGAAAGCTACTGTCCCACGCCAGCCTCCAGCCCTGCCCAAGGAGCGGCAGAAAGTCTGGGCTACTGCCGGGGCAGGGAATAAATTGCAATCTTTACTTGGAAGAATATCTCCTACCACCTCTTGGTGTGCGTACCACTGGTATTTGGGCCAGTATGGAGTATTTGAGTACTTAGACAATTATCCAAAAGAAGTTAACCTGGGTCATTTATAGGCAAAAGCAGCAGGAAAACTGGTCAGACAAACAGCAGATTTGGAGGTTTACAAGCTGCTATGTCTGCCCATGAGCAGTTAAGTTCTGAAGATGTAACCTTCTCTACATTTCTCTTGTAAGCTATTTAGCTGCATAAAAATTGAATAAAACATGAGTGTTTTTGACTGCACAGTCTGATGTTCATCTTACCCTATGGGAAGGATAGACTTGCAACCCTTTCTGAGTGGAGCTCATGCTAATTAAATTGTCATGAAGATGAATATTAAAGTAACAACTCAAAGGAAAAAGTTAAGCTAAGCTGTTTATAGATGGCAGCCACTGACTAGTCATTCTTTGTAACGTTCCCACCGCTCCTATTGGACTAAATACCTCTGGAAAGCCATCCATGCAAACTCATGCAGTTTACAAAGCTTTCTTGATGTCATGAGACATACATTCTGATAGCCATATAGGAAAGTATAACACAAGACAGAGAAAAGAGAATATAATACAATTACAGGGATATTCTGAAACTGAAAAAAGGGGAATAAGAGGGAAAGAAAACCCACCCTTCAGAATTACCCACTGCAAAGATGATGCTCATTATGTAATTGAAGAGCTTGCTGCATTTCAGGCATTTAATATTTATTTTGGTTTCCTTCTGCAGCAAATATTTATAGCCCTCTCTTTCACTTGCAAGAACATCCAGTGGTATTTTAAAAGGATTTAAATAAACAGCATGTCCCTGTTAATATCCACTTTGCAATCAGTTTAACTCAGTTTTCTGTGAGTTATTTTTTCTTGGTGATGGCAAATGAAAACTTCTGCCAGACTGAGATGGGATCTGTCAGATGGGGGTAAACAGACCATCATGTTGACAAGTCAAATGCACTTACCTGTATTTTAATAAATTTTTAGTTTTTCATATCAACGCACAAGGAGCGGGGGGGGAATTGTTTTAGGTGCATTTTGCATTTCTTTACTGTGGACCTACAGTCATGTTTTAATGCTGTTCTTCCCTATTCTGCTACTGATGGCTACGTGCAGAAAATACACATGCCATTTGTTTTCATTCAGGGTGTTAGTCCTCTGCAAATGCACCAGGCATCACCAGAAAATTAGAGAAGTGCAACCAGGGAGTGGGGAGAGGGGACCTCTGAAAACTGAACCTCTTTTTTTTTTTTTTCTTCTGGTGCACCCGATGAGTATCTGCCAGCCCACATTTGGGTTTTTCACATCTATTGGAAATCAGGCCTTCAGAGACCCTCCAGGCTGCTCCGGATTACTCAACATTTTGAGTACACGGGTCTCGGTGACTGGCCAAGGTCATGGGCACAGTCGGAGTTGGAAAGCAGCCCCCTGTGCCCATTGCCCTCATCAATCACTGCCTGATGGAAAGCACTGCTGAGATAACGTAACGGCTGTCTGAAGCTCCCTCACAGCCTCGGAGGACGGGGTGTGCTACCCCGGACCTTCCCACAGCCCCTTTACACCCCTGCAGCGGGCCAAGCCGCCGTTCCAGAGACACGCGTGATAAATGGTGGTGACAGACCACCGTTCATTTCAGGATCGGGCATTGTACAGGAGGCAAATTCAATAGTATCAAGCCATTCTAATTGTTACAGGAAGGTTGTTCTGTTTTGGAAATGCGGTAAAACATTTGCAGCATTTTAGGGGGGGGCTCGTTCCTCTGAGTTTTACCACATAGAACTGGATAAATAATTTAAACAAACATTTTGAACAGGTTTGCAAAATGCACTTAATGAATTATTCAATGAGCTCTATTTGATCATCCTCAGACACAATACTGCTGTCAACAGCAATGCAGAACTTTCTAAGTAGGTCTTAAATATTCATTTTTCCCCATTTGAGAAATAATGTGTACTCTGTCCTATCACCCGTGTTAGCATGTCTTAGAGAGAAATAGTTTCACAAGTTGTCATCTCTCCCTGTATTTGTGTTAAACTTTAAATTTAAGATTAGGTTATCTCTTACATATATTTTTTTAAAGATAAGTGTAGAAAATGTTTGCTGTGCCAGTTAAAACCATGTCTACAATGTAAAAGTGAGTGCATCTCTGGATTGGAATAGTTACATAAAAACACAAGAGAAACAATGGAGAAGGAATGGCATTCCTGGAATGCAGTCCAGATGTATATGGGCTGGGTAAGGCTAGATAAAGTTTTAGAATAAACTCTGCAGTAATAATCACTTAAGACAAAAGGTCTCTAAAGCTCTAATTGCTGATGTAATCCTCGGGTCTTAAGGCGAGATGTCTGAAATCTCCATCAGAAATGAGTGCTATGTGATTTTGCTGACAGGTAGTGAAAAAAATTTTGGTTATTGAAAGGGAAGGCATGAAAATGAATATTCCCCAAATTTCGCATTAGGGGCGAGCAGCTGCTAGAAAGAAAGCAAAGTTCCCACTGGGCTCCTTGGGGACCAGGATTGCTCCAGATTTACATTTCATAGCTGTCTGATGAAGGCAGTCTGATGCTGGATCCAGCAGCAAGAAAATAAATGAGAATAAAGGCACAACGTGGAGAAAAACCATGGCACTAGACTCTACTGTTCACTGCAATCTTTTTTTCTTTACCTGTATGATAAAGCTCACAACCAAGGTGGTTGCCCCTTGTAACCCATTGCTGCTGGGGGCAAGGCAGAAAAAGAGGGAAAATACCCAACGTTCCAGCTCTGATTCTCTGGTGGTTGGGCCGGTTTCACGCCAGATCTGGTTTTCTCTGACTCTGCAGCAGCACGACAGCTCCAGTGGGGTGGATCAACCTGAAAAGCCAAAGCACCACCACTGTCTGACGCAGCAGCGTGCACTAATGGGGGGCTTTCGCATTGAAGCCAGAATGTGCCCCTGCCCAGCCAACAGCCATGTGTAAGCCGTTAGCCTGAAGGGCCTCTGGTTCTGTTGCAATAAAATTCTACAATATTGTGAATTCAGGTAAAATCAGGCCCAGCATAGGACCTCCTCATGCCTCCGGAAACAACTGACCTTCATTTACCATCATATCACTGGTCCCAACTGCACCATATCCCGTTGTCAATATTTTCTCCCCCCATAACATCCCACTGAACATCAGATGAAGAGATCTGCTGCGTATTTGGCTTTGACCTGCTGCTTGAAAGCCAGAAAGGAACTAGAGCACACAACAGAAATCTGACTCAGAGTCGTGTATGGAGAACGCTTCCTCACAGGAACATCAACAGTCACTATAGCCTTGAAGAGATATTATAGTAATTGGAGCTCTTTGGAGAAAAAAAGCGTGCTGTGTATATTTATACAGAAAAATGATTTTATACACCAAACTATGAGGATGTTAGATATCACAGGAAGGACAAACTCACTCATGTGAGGGCCCATATGCCCTTCTTCAAGTTGTATTTTTCTAGCTTGAAACTTTCTGTCACCTGTTAGCTTATCTTCATTAAGAAGTATCGTTTCTAAATACAACCAAGTTAAAAAAAAGAAGAAAAACATTGCAGCTTTAACCAAAAACTCTCAAGCCCTTGTGTGATGTGTTTTTCTTTTAAGACGAGGTGAAACTTTAAAGCTTCTAAGGGGAAGTTTGTTTAACCTCGGCATGGGAAAGCTTTGTTTGCAAGTTAATGTACTGGTATTATTTGAATTGCAGGAGCACAAGAGCTCCTACGGCCTAATGACTTAAAAGAAATTGAGGATGCCAGACTCCTGAGAGCCTCTGCTCTCCATCTCAGCTGTTTTGTTTCAAAGTCATGCAAGAGTGCTGTAGAGCCAGGAAAGGACCCCAAATCTCCCACATCACCTTTGTCTCGTGACCAGTTGAAACGTGATACCCGGTGGTGTAACACTGCTGGACCTGATGAATGCCTGAGTCTGCAGCAGGCACAGGAGCTGAAGATTCACTCCCATCCGACACTGTCCATGTTCATTCCTAGCTGGATATGTGGCTGCTCATTTTTTATTTTTGCATCCTATCGGAATTTGGATTAATAGCATCCCGGCCATGCAAAGACCATCAGCTGTACAGGTTGTTAGTGGAGTGGGGTTTTTTTGATTGGTGTTTTCAGGGAGCAAGTGAACAAGGCACAGTATAGAATCATAGAATCATAGAATCGTTAAGGTTGGAAGGCACCTTTAAGATCATCAAGTCCATCTGTTAACCTAACCGGACAAAACCCACTTCTAAACCATATCCCCAAGTACCACGTCTACCCTTTTTTTAAACCCATTTCCAGTGCATGTTAACCCTAGATTTAAATCCATGTGTCTAGAAGGCAAAGGCTGGAATGTTTTCCCAGAGCCTCCACATGAACAACCTTGCTATAAAACTCATAGGGGTGATCATTTATTAATTTTCAATCCAACCCTTTAGCAATGAATACAAAATAGACCTACAAAATAGTTCTACAAATGTAGAACTGACTTGTTAGGGCTTCAACAGTTTGCTAGTTAATCCAGCGAGGCTTTCTTTTTCCCTAGAAATAATGCCCTTTCTTGCTACTTTTACACATGTTTCTCTTTACTGTACATGATTCTTGATTCTTCATCCACACAGAAATGTGTCAGACAAGCCCTCGCTGTTGGGGGACCTTGGTTACGTTGTGGAGGTATTGTACTAATGGAGTTTCTGTGCCCGAGCGAACATATGTAGAAGCTACGCATTAAAGTGTCCCCTTAATATTTTCATTGAAATGCTCTGCAGCAGCTCATTACCCTGTTCAAAGACAAAATGTATAACTTAACAATTTACTCCTAAACGGGTATGCTTGACATCCCCCTCCACTTAACCCCAAATCACAGGAACCACAGTCTAAGGTAAGAGGGCAATTCAGTCCCGGTCCTCAACCAGTCTTAATAGCTGCTTTTTGCAGAGAGCACTGCCAAATGTGGTCAAGCGCATACCTGGGCGGCGCTTTCAGAGTGCAGTTGGCTGCCTGCAAAGCACTAAGTTGGGATCACTGAACTTTTTTAATTTTTCAAATGCTGCAGAAAGAACTCAGGGGACAAGAAAAAAAAAATAAGAGGAGGGGTGAGAAAGTTAAAAGGTGTCTGTGGAATAAACTTCAGGACCGTCCGGGTGAATCCCATTGAACAGGGCTGGTAGTGAGATGTTGGCACACTCACACCCACGTACCTCGACGGAGGAAGAGCCCTGGGATTTGGCCCTGTTAGATTATATTCCCAGGAAAGATTTTAGAGCAAGCAGTAAATTAGAAATGTCAGGAAATGTAGCATCTGGTACAGGACTAGGGAGTATTTTAAAGAAATGGAATGTCAGAATAAATGTCTTTGTATCTCTATCTTCCTTAAGCATAAACTACTGAAGAGCTCAGTCTTATTAGCTCACACAGCACAAGTTACAGCCCAGGAAATTTATAAATCTGCTGCTTTTGCTGTCTTTATACACTATCAGTCCAACTCCAGCTGATTCTGGACTGAGATTAGATACAGCCCTGCTTTCCATCTGTGCTGATAAAATGAGAGAAAATGAAATGATTTCTGCAAGCTTGTAAATCCATTTCACTTGCTGTTTATCAAGAGCTGGCGAGGGCAATGACAGAGGCAAAATCCCCAAGGTCACTCCGGCACACACTGTGCCTCCTTCTCCTGAAGGACTTCCCTTGCTCTCTTCTGAATTAGTTCATGTGGANAAAAAAAAAAAAAAAAAAAAAAAAAAAAAAGAGAAGGAGTACAGGCAGACCCAATGTTCCAAAAGAAAATAACAAGACCATGTCAAATTACTTTATGTTCCCTTCTGAAAAAACATGCGTGTTCAAACAGGTTCTGCAAAAGTATTTGCCTCACTCACTCAAAACAATGGGGAAGAAGCTCCTGTGTGGAAAGGGAAACATCACTCGGGTTCAGATCGCAGGCTTCTCTTTGAGATCAGGAGGAATTCTGGGGGGGTTGAGACCTGCAGGATTTTGTAGAGGATCATACCCAATGCTTAAAATCAAACTACATCTCCTAACGAGAACTACTACGTGAGACCTGGAGCCACCAGAGTATATGTCCTGTTACACACCTATATGAAAGTTATTGTAACCCTTCTGCAAAGCAAATTGCCTTCCAGGTACGCCATCCTCCAGGGAAATTGGATAATCCAGGATACTGGGATGCAATTATCCAAACCTCTACTGGTACAGACTCCCAACAGACTCCCATCTATTTAAAGGTCTGTTTCACATTCCATGAGATTTGTTTTCAGTTCCTGGCGACAACAAACTTTCTCGTGAAGTCTATCTGGGTCAAGTTTTCAATCTGTTTTTATGAACAAAATTTACTTGGGAATGTTGTGATGTGATGAATGTGAGCTTAAGTATCTGTCAATAAAAGCCAATTCATTCTTCAGTATCAATATGGACTCAGTTTTGCTTGCAAATTACACTAAAAGCTGAATCATACTGAATCTTCAAGTTATACGCACAGAAAAGAAGGAAGTTTGCAGAAACCTGGCACCGAAATGCTTAAATCTTTAGAGTGTGAATTCAGAGAGGCAAAGCCAGAGCTGGAGTTTTGTAATCTCTCAAGCCAATCAATGCAAGAGATAAGCACAGAAGACATGGACAGATAAATGCAAAAGAGAAGTCGAGGTTCCCAGGTCATCAGCTTTGAAAACTAAACTATATAATACGATGGATTTCGATTGCTTCCTTGGTCACATGCCTTTGTTAAAGCAGAGGCCTGCGGGGTCAGAAATGTAGTCAATAAATAGGTCGGAAAGCATAAACTTCTACTGTAACAGCCTGCAGGGTTTGCTGGCCGGCCAGCACCGATGCTGAGTAAGCAAAATGCTGCAGACAACATGTTTTGCTGTGTTGATCACCGGTGTGGCTGTGGCGGCGGCAGCATTCCCAGGCTGCCCCGGCTCTGCGGTGTTTGCCGGCTCCCAGCCACCGCGCTGCCGCCCGGGAGGAAGCCCGCGCCTTGCCTTCCTCGGCCCCTGAAGCAAACTCATACCTGTGGCTTGGCCAGCAGAAGAGGACCCTGAGGGCGATAGGCAGCATCTAGAGAAATCATCTCTGCTTGATGTTCTCTGCGTGTTGACATAAAAGGTTTTAATAGGGTGAGGACAACGATAAGGATAATAGGACAGCTCCCTCTATGTGTGGTTAAGACTATCCTGGAGAAATGGGAGGTGATCCATGTGCAGGCTGATAAATAGCAGCTGCAAACTCTGCAGACACCATCACAGATGGAGGTTAGCAACCTACGGGTGTCGCTTTCAGTTCTGCAAGAAGAAGAAGAAAAAAAACAACCTGTAAATTGCAGGAATCACAGCGAAAAAGGAGAAAATAAACACCAAGGATGGAAAGATAATTATAAAAGTATGTTGCAAACACGCACAGCAGTGAAGCTTTCTCATCTGTTAAAGAACACAAAGTAAATGTTCACTTCAGACAACCACATGGGAAATGCCAACAAAGGCTGGTATAACACCGTGTCCTTCCTTTATTTGCAGTACCATAAAGACCTTTTTATCAGACATTCTAATCTTGCTTAGCATTTGATAGGACAGTGTGCTGGGATATCCACTCTGCTATTTACTATTTAATTAATTTGACAGAAGTCCAAGAATACCGAAGGCAAAACAGTGTATCAATATTTACTGTACTGATTCACTGGAATTAAAATACTGTAAAAACATAACTGTGCACAGACACCGTTTGTCTTGGCCAATAAACTATTTTGAAGATTCATGTTCAAAACACAGGTTTGGAGTAAAATTATCGCTGAAAGGTATTGATCAAGCTGTTATGTACCTAGCATCATCTGATACCACAAAATATTTTGAACAACTTCATTAACTACGGGATGTTAATGATCAAGACAAGGTTAGAAAAACAAAGGCTGACATTGATAACTAAATAAATATTGCCATTAACACACTGGAATCTGGAATTTCTATTGGCCAAAGCTGGACATTTCACTAGAAGTATGAAGGGAAAGGTGGAAATGCAACACTGATTTTTAAGATGGCAGAATCTTAGCAAATTATTTCGATGCAATTCCTTCTCTAAATGAGTAGAAAATATTAGACCTAGTGAGTGAGAGACCACATGGGGGTCTTGCAAAAGGCAAGTGATGCATCCAAATGATAGGGGCTTTGATCTGGAGGATGCAGAGAATGTGAAGACATTAACTGAAGACTTAACTGGCCACTGACAAACTCCTCCTTTAATCCAGGCTTTTTTCAAGAGGACTCCAGTCTGGGTTTCATTCTCAAGCAAGTATTACTCATTAACTGCATAACAGGAGCCTGTCCCCGAACTGAAGTGCCTGAGTATCAAAAAAAATAAAATCAAATGCAGTATAATAATACAACAGGGCATAGTTCCATTAAAAGCATGGGGGAGGGGGAACGTGCTTTAAGGAAACAGTGAGATCCAAGAAAAAAAGGTTGGGTTAGGACTGACCCTTACAGAAAAGATTCTTGGAAGAATCCAGCAAGGAAGTCCTTCACTAAAGTTTTTATGTACATAAATGGCCATGATCCTTCTCTAGAGTGGTGTAAGTCCATCCAGTCCCCAACATATGAATGAAGGCATGATAACTCCATCTGCACACCACAGCATTGCTTTCTCTCTCTTCCTTTTCCATGTGCTGACTGGTCTAAAGTGACATGCACAGTCCCAGTGCTTGAGCAGCGGAGCCTCCAGCAGGACTGGGAAGGTGTCCTTAGCTAGGATGGCCAAAGCTCGGGGGGCTTGCGAGAAAAATCGACTTAACTCATGACGGAGGAGGGTCACTGGTGAGTGCTAGAAGAGTCCACAAGCTTGAGAAGCAAATGTGTGAAGAAAAGGAGTTGACCAGCACACAGGGTATATAATTACTAATCCACCTTTCTTAGGCAGGCAGGTATCAGGACTACATCTCAGACATGTGTTTTCTTTAAAAAAAAAGAAAGATAAGAAAGAGATATGATATCTCTAAAACAGATACCAAGGTTTCTGATTGCCCACAGCAGGGGTGAGCCATTAGACATCGGTCCACACATCTGCGATGGCCTGATTTTGGCGATCAGTCTTTGCCTTTGTGGCGAGTGCACATTGATGCTTTGTTTGGTTCACGTCTGTAAATTTGGGCAGTTGGGCAGGATCTAAATCAGGTCAAGGGAACTACAGCTCCCCACTGGCCTGGCTGGAAACCAGGATCTCCAGACAGGCAGCTGCGGAGAGCAGGGGAGAGCGCTCATTTAGCACATTCCTGAAGGGCACTGACTATCTACAGCCATTTTCAAGTGGTTCTCCTCAAGTCGACCCAGGAATGTGCTGATGGGCCATACAGGTAGGGCCAATCTCATGGAGAGGATGCAGGACCTTCAGTACACTGCTGGAATGTGACATTACCCTACGGTCCCTTGGAGAGCTGCAGGGAGAGCCGTCTGCGATGGGAAGCATTGCAGACCAGTGCACCCCTGCAAATAATTTGATATTAGCTCCTAAATTAAGCACACTTAATTGCTTAGCCCCCTTCTGCTTTGTGTCAGGAATAAACCTTGTGCAATCATATGAAATAAAAGGAGGTGACAGAGGAAGAGAGGGATGCTGGAGTGCCATCGGGAAGCCAGCATTCACACCAGCTGGGGACGTCGTGCTTTTAGTCTTCCAGAGCCTCTGGCCTGAGCTGAAGCAAGCAGCGTTTCACTCTTCTGCCGGATCACTGAGTCTGAGGGAGGAAATAGGTGGGTTGAGAAACTGCTTTTCACAGAAAAGCCAACATCCTCCAGGATGGAGCACTTAGGAAAACTTTGCATGAATTAGCAAGCAAATGTGAGGCTGGAACAAGTAAAGAGGGACAAAACTTCTCAGTTTGTCATTCGTGCAGTAATCCTGTCAAATGTGAAATTTACTGAATCGGTGAATTTTGGCTTTGTTTTTGGAAGGGAGGAAGGAAGAGGGATATTTTACTTTGTTTCTGCAGCATTTGTATTTTTCCAAACTGGAGAAGCAACCCTATTATTTATGATCGTTTTTCATCTTTGGAATGTCACATGCCAATTTCCGGTTCCTTTCTGGGTGCCCTGCTGATGTGCAGCATCTGAACATCCCAGTTGGCTATTTCCTTCGCTAATGCGGAGAATACACAAATTCAATGCTCATTACATATTCAGAACAACCACCAATGCCAGTTTCAGTTCTTCATGAATTTAAAACCTGGCTGGAATACAAATCAAATCATAACCCTGTCTTTTGTGAAACAGTCCACATTTTTTGCCATCAATCTCCAACCTGTTCCAGTTCTGGGTCTTTTACAAAAAACTTCATTCCAAAAAGTCCATTAGATCCATTAGCCTCAAGATCTAGTGTTATGAAAGGGCAAAGAATGGCTCAAATTACCAAAAAGCTCTAAAAAGCCTAGTCTGTCCTCTGATTCCTTGAGAAGGGAAAACTAAATTCACCCCAATTACATATACATATGTTACTACAAGAAACACTGAAATACTAGTGACGGGTTGGTCTAGGTGGCCTACGAGGAAAACACAAATACTTAAGAGCATAAGTTATGGCATTTATAGTGACAGAATGGAGACCCAAATCAAGAACTGGAGCTCTACAGAGCATAAGAAATGGCACCTTGATTTTCACCCAACAAAGCATCTTTGTTTGAGGGTTAGGCAGCTCACTGGCAGGGCTCAGAAATAAGTCCAAGTTTTCAGATTTAAAACTGACATGGAAAAGCACATAGTTTCTGATCTGTGAAGTCAGACGGAGGAGCTGTTATCTGAAATAGTGCACAGCGTCTGAGTAATCTGCCAGACTTAACACATCCTGCCTCAGGAGTCCAGGTGGGAAACTTTACTATAAGGAACAAAATGAAATGCAAAAATACCTGCTAATAGTTCAACTAGTGCGTCATCAACACTCCACAAATAAAGCTGTTAAACTACATGTATCTCCACCACTGTAACTGCTATGCCAGCTGGAAAAAGTCTGCAGGGATAGGTTTAGGGAAATAGGGCTTCCATCACCTGTCCTAATTAGGGCTAGATCAAAAGATGGGCCGATTTTTCTTCATTAAACAAAGCAAGGAGCTAGAGTGAGTCATCGGCTGCAGAGTTATGGAAGAAATCCTGAGCCTCTGCTGGGCGCAATACATGTACATGAAGACCATCTTACGCAGGAGGAGCAACTGACATCCAGGCACTGATCCGGAATAGATAAGCAAGCAATTCAAGGAGAAAAACACATCCCATCTCCCCAGGAGGACGTCATTCCAAGATCAGAAGGATCCAAGTTCTCTCCTCTTTAGAGACTCTAAAGCTTTTCTGGCAGATTCTCCCTCCCGTCGGCTGTGCCAGGTTCAACCACTTATCACAAGCTGGAGGGGGATGTTTCCCCACATTTATATTTGGCACGAGAATTTTCAGCTCGAAACGATGGAGCTGTTACAGAGGTAGTGCTTATGAGAGCAGCATCCTCCCAGATGGCCTCATAAAAGAGGGAGAGGATGAGCTTGTCTCGCTGACTTGGAATTGCCAAGTCGGCAGAGCTAAAGATCAAGTTGTGAAAAGAAAAGGTCATGTTGCATCATATAAGTGCCGCCCTCCCTGGGACAATAGACAGCTTTAATCCGGCACCACTCAGATCAACAAGAGTTTTTCCAATGACTTGAACAGCAGCAAGATCAAACTTTGAGGACACCATCTAAAGCCAGGGAAGATAATAGGAATCTTTCTAATCACTGGGATGGGCTTTGCATCAGTCCCTAAATGACTAAGACATGGATCTATGCCTGGAGAGAATAAATCTTAAAAGGAATAAAAGCATGGTGTTGCTGGTAGATGATTTTACATTGGTTTAATTCTCAGATTTCCTAGGTGCACCAGCAGCGATGTCTTCTGTAAAGATTTTGAAAGCAATCAACAGAGTCAGGTGAAGTTTTGTCTTGCACAGATGCCTCTTTGGAAAGGTTTATAGATACCAAAGCCAGCTCAAAAACTGCCATCAGCTGGCAGCAGAACCTGAGACTAAACCACACAGGGTTTCCTGGTGGGACTGATATTAACGGCCTGCCACGCACCAGACAGACAGGAGTTGAGCTCCCGTCAGAGTGAGCGTTGGCCACGGGAAACTGGCACATTTCTTCTTTTGGGGGCAGTGGAAAAGGATGGATAATGCACAACGTGAGTGCCGCTTTCCAGCCAGCTGCCATTCAGGCAAACCAGGTACCTCCTCACTGCTGCATCAGCTCTTATGAGAGGCCGGTGCTGAGCAGCCCCTTGCACTACACAGTCGCGTAAATCTTCGCTGTTTAGTGACAAGGCTGTGGGAGTTTTTGCCAAAATAAAAAAAAAAAAACAAACAACAAAACATCCAGACAACGCCTCCTCCCTCTCTCCTTGCTTCCTTTCACTGCTGAAAAGGATGATCCACTGGTATGTGATAAGGGTTCAGCTTCCAGCCAGTTAAAAATTGCCAGTTGGGAATCAAATCCAGACAAATCCAGTGAAAAAATAAGACTCTTCTTTTAAGCGATGCCGGTTAACCTTTGGAACGTCTTAGCTTGGGCTCAGTATGTGTCAGTAGACTTGTAATGCACTTTCCTCTGACTACCTGCTGATATCTGAGTTGGGAAGGGTCTAAGATAAAGTTTGGAGAAAAAAAAAAAATCATTGGTGATAGACCCGGATTCGCAGAAAAGTGTTTTCAGAAGTGAAGTTGGTCTTCCAGCCAGGGACGGATTTCAACCTTCAGCTGTTTCACATAGTCTTTGTGGCAAAATGCTTGACCCATGAAATTCATCCTCATTTTCTCTTGGGCAAAGATACCCTGAAATCACAGCCCGTACCCTTGTGGCTGACATTGTATCTTGTAGTGGGGTATTTCAAACACAAGGATGCCAATTTCACATGTTACTGGATTTATACATATTTCCCACTGTCTCTGATGAAAGATTTATAGCTTAATTTTGTGGGTTTTATTCTGGTGAGTTTATTAATATCTTAATATCTTAATAAATAGGGCATTCTTTGAAATATCCTACATGAGCCATAAGCTACTTCAAAACTGAAGATGCCTACTCTCAAACGAAGATTTCTCTCCACTGTACTTAATACACAGAAGTTCCTTCTTGTACTTGCATAGGAACCTCCCTACACTAAGGCAGATGCAAAATGACTAATAGGCTCATCATGACTAATAAGTTCACCCCAGTTACAGCACATTAGTCAAACCAAGTATTGCTTTTCACCAGACATGACACATCATGATGTGTAAGGCTGGGAATTTTGAAAGATAATGTTAGTGATAGACTGCACCCTGATGCAACATCTCAAAATGCAATTTTAACTGTCTCTGGAGTAACCATGTGGAATTTCTGCTGGGAAGCCTTGGGCCAGGGTCTCTGCTGACTCCCCTGAGCGAGCATCAGGTGTTCATAAGGATATTGATCTGCAGTGTCCATGTCGTCTTGTTACACAGGGGATGTTTTTAGAAGTTCAGTCAGACAGGTTGGTTTCCAAGGTTATTGGGATTAAGGTTTGAGATGGAATCATGCCTTAGGTAAAATGCTTACAAAGATCAAACCTTTGAATAGCTTTTAACGAGGATTAAGAAGTGAATAAACCAGGAAAAAGCAAAAGTAAGCACCCAGCAAGAGGGGCGGTCACTTAGTGTGGCTCTGGAGTGGGTAGTTCCTGGGTGGCTGTCCCAGCGGGGCAGGCCAGCGAGCACTGAGAACTGAGGACACCTGTCTGATGTCGTGAGAGACAGCTGCATCTACCTGGGGTTTATAGCAACACTTCAACTACTGCTATAGAAAGAGGGTTTGGAAGAATTAGTTTTTTTAAAAAATACAACAATCTGTTAGTTACAAACCCCCAAACTGGTAACTTTCTGTGATAGCCACGAGCCCATTTTCCCACTTCTCTCACCCCCCACCCTGAAATCTGCCATTCTAGGTAAAGAAGTATCACCTTTCCTTTAAGCCTCATGGCCCAAGCATTGGGAACTATAGTCTCGTCTTTGAGTTTCAATATACAGTCCTGCAAAGGATCCGCAGAGTGAGTATCTGAAGCTTTACCATGAGACCATTGATGTCTCCTAGGCAGCTTCAAGACTCCAAAGTTTTATACGAAAACCTTGGCTCTTTGGCATTTCTAGATACTAAACCCCAAACCGTAGCATTTTGACTGGCACTAGTAGACTGTCACTGGTTTGCTCTTAATTACTACCTCGAGGTGTCCGTGAAGATCACTCTGACTTGTGGTATTCATGAAATGTGCAGAGTGAGAAATATGTAGGCTGATGGGAACATTTTCTTCTGACCTTTGCAAATTTAAATGGCGATGTGGTGGTTGCACTGATGGTCAATTTGGTTTGGGGATCCTTTCTTCATTATTTCTGCTGCTTGATCCCATAAGGCTAACTGGTGTAGAAGTTAATGGCAAAAAAACTCTCCTAAGCTGCAGTTAAGTATGACATAATGAGGACATCAATTAACTTAGGGCAAGCATTTATGATTAACTATGAAAATCAGTAGCATTCAGCGGTGCATAACAGCAGAGGGAAGACAGTCTTCCAGACCATTATTTCACTATGAGGTCATAATCTCACAGCAATTTCTTCAGTGTCCTAACTGAGAAAATATAAATTTTCAGTAGAGGTTTTATTTTGGGTGTTACTGCATTCATAATACCAGAAAAGGCCATTACCTTTTCATATAAGTCTCTGCAGATGTGATTCTGCCTTCTAAGCCTTTAGTGAAGCAGCAGAAGAGATGTTACATGCTGTAGACTGTGGCTGCTAGCTGGTATCACTACATAGTCGAGATAAATATGCACTCTATTCTGATATTTACCAAGAGGAGCAGAAAAATTATCTACTGATTCCTCTATTTATAAACCTTCTCATGATCTTAGAAAGGGGGTCAGGGAGAACTCTTGATAGGAACAAGAGATTTATGGATAGCTATGTTTTCACCCTGGATAAGAATTTGAAAGACGATGAGGAAGTAGAAAAGGCGATTCTGTTGAGAGCTGTTTTCCTTCAGCAGAGACCTTGCAGGCATGAGGCAGAGAAAATGCGGGCTGTTTGTGTGTAGCTCTGATCCAGCCTCACCTGGCCAACAGGCCAACCCACAACCCATGGAGGCTGGCAGACCTTCCGTGTCCAGCCCAGCCTTTATTCTGGGTAACTAACGATGAGAAAGATAGTGACAAGCTGGAGGGTGTTCAACAGGGAGCAGCAAGAGTATTACAAGGGAGAGGAATTGAATTATAGGGAGAGATTATAACAAAAATGAAATATTGCTCTAGGCCAGGTCTGTGCCTGAAGCAAAGCTTTACACATACAGAGTCACACTGATTTATATTAGCAACGGGTTTAGCTTCTAATATCCTTATTTGCTTTGCACAGAACGTTTTGGTCCTTGGATGGTTATATGGAAGTCAAAGGGAATGTTTTGCCTCTTCTCAGAACAGGATTTTAACAGATTATCAAGAGGAGGAAGTCAGTTTGGGTTTCAAAGTACAAAAGGCTGTAGCCAGTAGCAGAGATTTCTGGAGAAATTAAGAGGAAAAAAATCACGCAAAGTGTCAGTTAAGGTCTCAGACACTGGGATTTGTTTAAGGCCTAAAACTGAGGAATGTTGTTTGTCTACCAAAAGGTTCACTGACCCGAGCGAGAGCTGGTTGTGCTAAAGGCTGAGCAAGGTATCCCACTTAGACCTAATCTGTGTAAAACAAGTGCCAACCCAGCAGCAGAAACACAGCTAAACGCCTTGATAATGACAAAAGCAAGAGAAGCCACAGCAGAAGAGAACACCAAAGTGAGAGGGAAAATGAGGTCTGCAGCATTCACACGTACAGATATTCATAGCTCCCCCCTCAACCCTTAGCAGATTGTTTGTTACCGAGCTAACAGGTCAATAGACTGGGTATAACAATAGCTTATCTCTGTAGCCTCTGTAGTCTACTGCCGAGCTTCTGATCAAATGCTACTCACACTTACAGTGCCTAATAACCATTTCAGAGCTCATTTCTAAAACTGCACAGTACATTTTATAAATGGAAGTGTACCACAACATGCCATTGCTGAAGGTGTCTCGGTTGAGCTGAAAAAAGGTCCACCATGAAGGAAGCAAGTGTAGCTCAACATCTAAATAGCCCAGACAAGCAGTAACAGCTAGAAAAATGCATAAAATTCCACTTGCAGCAGCTGCCAAAAAAATAAAATAAATAAGAGCAGACTTACTTCACCCATTAAATCCATCAACCCCTAGGAGATCCATTAACAAACCTACTCTCAACACCCCAAGGGTCCCACTCCCCAGGATGTTATGCGCTGCGGCCAAAATTGCCCTACCCAGCGAACAGTAACGTGCAGAGGTGTCTCCCCTTGCTCGTTCTGCGGGAACCAAGTCTCTCCACAATGAATTTTATTTTTTTTTCCCCTCCCAGTACTCTGGCCAAGTGTCGTGCATTCTGTGTCTTTTCTGCACACTTCATCAGAGGGGGTGATGGTCGCGGCTCTGCCACCCCTCCCTCTGCGCTCACATCCAGAGCTCAGGAGCTGGGAGCTTGAGCGCAAGGTGTCAGACCTGGCGGGGGAGCAGTGCTGGCAGCCTGCTCTGCTCCGCTTGGCTCGCAGGAGAGAAATTCTCCGTCAGTTTGTAGCCCTTTTACAGGAATCCTACGGGCTACAGCCCCACGGGAGACATGAACATTAGAAGTACCTGTGAAATGAGTCCCACGCTGCCTGGTGGGACTGGTGTAGGACTTGCTGTGAACATAATTTTCCACAACTCTGGGACATTTTGGGGTAGGATAACCTGTAATGAGCTAATGCTGACACACAAGGTGCCAGACACTGTTGCACCCAGGCGAAGTCCCCGTCCTTTGCTACTCTGAAGGACAGTGTCATGTGTGAGCACTCCAGCCCAATGTAACACCACCGCCTATTGACCTTCCTCAAGCTTATGCTGCGTGATAGTCTCTGATTCATGGAGAATACCTTTTCTTCCTGCCCACGGTCTCCTGTTGTCATCCAAAAAGGCACTGCAGAACATGGGGAAAATGCTGATGAGCCTGCCTCTTAATGCTTTTCTTTGTGTTCTGCGTAAGAATGGTTGATTCCTGGTTGCTAGCGTATTTTCACTAGGTATCTAGAGATACACACATAAATCAAAGCGATGTTTCCCATGGTACAGGCAAATCAAACCAGCAATTATTTTCTCATTTCACTTTTAACCACTGAACTCCTGCTTTATCTCCAGACAATGATGAACATGGTTCTAACACCAGAGGTCCACACGTTCCTGCTGTACTCATTCAGCACAGAGCACAAGTAAGTTACTTGTTAATATATGAACTGTCATGTAAGAAGCCACAATTATGCATGATTCACCCCTACAAGCTATGTAAATCTGTGGTGTGTGTATATATGATAACAAATGAGTGTTACTTGATGGGAAAACACAGGTGCCAAGAACTAGGACTCTCCGTACTGCGGATGTCAGATACGGCATCAGTGTTAACACCTCCACTAACCCTTACCTTCAGGTAGATGCATTTCCAAAGGCTTATCAAGCATCCTCTATCACTCCAGTCTGTCAAAGCGCTGGCGGTGAGCCAGACCAGATCCCCAGCACGCAGCGGTGTTTGGTGGGAAGGTAGGAGAGCGGGGAGAGCACGTGCCTCCTTCCACAGACCCAGACGTATGCCGCATCCTGCCTCCCTGCTTTCAGTTTTATACGGTCAAAATCTGGACCCATGCCTGTTCTTGCCGCAGCAGTTCTTACGCGGTGGTGGCAAACCATGAAGGAGCGGAGCAGGCTCACGAGTCTCGCTGGAGACGCCCACTGTCCGGAAAGGTGGGAAACAGAGCAGGTAACGAGATGTCTCAACCAACGTACTGCCTGATGGAGCTGTTTGTAAAGCTTTGGGTTGCTATTTCACCCAGGGAGGGCACCTGCATGCATGTCAGATAAAGGCATACAGTGGGGAATGATTATTTTTTCTTAAGAGCCCTGTGTTCCTCTAAGCAAACCTCAGGCCATTAACTTGCTCTGTCCCTAATCCTGAAAACTTTCATTTTGGTGCAGGCAAGCGTGACTGGGCGCTCTGCGTGACAGGAGGAGAGCAGGGCTTCCTCACATGCAGACCTCTGTAAAGCTGCATCATTACAAACACACAAAGCAGGAGCACAACACCGAAAGGTTCCCAGTCACACACCGTCGCCTCCCATTTCAGCTCCCATCCTGACACACAATTTAGTGTGATTTGTGTAAAACTAGGCAATTCGCAAAACCCTCCAGCATGCAAATTGGGCATTATACCTGCTAGTGTTTTCCTCTCCTCTTGGTCATCTTCAGCAGAAATTATCATCGGATGAACCTTGGGCATCTGGTTCCGCCTTTGGCTAAGCAAACTGGCGCTGGGGGGGTCTCCGCTCTCCACTTCCAATTCAACCAGAAACACCGAGTCCCCAACCACGTTTTCAGCATCAGCTTCAGGGAGAAGTTAAGAGGTTAACGCCTTGAGCAGCTTCCTCCCCACGTGTGCCCAGCCTGCGCTCTGCCTCAGGATGCCACTGAAAGACTGGCATAGGTGCGTCTGAATTACGGACGGAGCAAGAACGCAAAATTATACCCTTCATCCCAGAGAACAAATATACAAATCCACCAGCTTCAGGACACATCCTGGCCACCTCAAAGTAAAATTAAAGGTTACAGTGGTAGAGAGCTTCGTATCAGCACAATTTTTAACATTTTCAATCCTTGATGCAGCAGCTATTGAAAAGAGTGTTTTTTACTATTTGGCTCTGATTTATTAATGTTAAAAATTGTAGGGTAGACCACCCTGTAATGAAGTGCTTGTGAACCCTGTGTCTAACACCTTGAAAATGAGCAAGTCGGTAGGTAACAGAAGCAGTTCCCTTCTTCAGATAAAATTGTAGATGCTTGAAACACAAGCCAGAGCAGTCCAAGGGTCAGAGTGAAAAAACTGCTTTTGCTCACAGGTTTTGAATTCTTCTTCATGCCATTCTGTTAGTTATGGTATTGGATAACATCTTTGGTGTTTTCTTAGCCCCCAGTGGACAGTAACACACAAACCCAAGCTCCACACACAATTGGAATAATCTGTGCATTTTGGAAACAAAGGGCTCCATTGAGTCACCGTTAACATGTGTAAATAGGAACGGGCAGAGTGCCACTTTGGACAGGGGATACATTTTGATATGTGTCCCCGATTCTCACCCACACAAAGGAAAAAAGACCACTCCATTTTCCCTGCTCCTTGCTACAATGCTTTACGCTGTAAAGGCTGGGAAAAAAAAAAAAAAATCACTGATTTCTTTCCTTTGAAAGGAATAAAATGCTTCTAATTTGTACTCCCAGTAGGGGAAGAAACTGGTGGGCAGCATGAGCGAAACGCTGATTAGGCTGACGGTGCAAAGATACAGCAAGAAACTGGATATAATTATGCCAGACACATCATGTTCATTGTAAGGTGCTATTCACAGGGCTTCTTATCTTCTGAAAACTTTAATTGTCTGAAAATGACTCAGAAGTTAGAGTGTATCCAGGTGACACCCTGACAGGTCAGGTATCTCTCAGGTATTTCTCCATTGTCAATCACCATAATATGCAGACGCCATAGCATGCCGTAACTCGGTTTGATCTTCTCTTTCTCTCTCCCTCTCACCCTGCGTGACCAGGTGTGCAGGGCTGCTGAAGCAGGTTTCCCTCTGACTGTTCCTGGTGCACTCTTGGCACTGGATTTACAGATGAAAGATGAATATATATGGCCACATTCACACAAAGGAAGAGCAGATATTTTACTTTCTTTCTGCTGTACAGGTTTTGCAGGGCAATCACTTGTCGATCACACTCCATTCCTGTTCATGTCCCGGAGGTGCAGTTTTGATACAGGGGAACACAATGTACTTTGCTCTGTGCCCTGGGGAATAGCATGAGCATCAAGAAACTATCTCTTCATCTCTCTATTCATAGTGCCTCCACTTCCAGCTTCAGAGTTGCTTGCAAATTCTTTAAGATGTTTCTCCCTGCAGTACATGCTTAGTTATTAACAGCATCTTAGATTTACAGATTTGCAACTAAGACTCAAAAAAGAACGGAGTTTCAAAGGCCTCTAGGTTTCTGCACTACGTTATCTAGTTTACTTTTGAAAATACTGAAGACCCAGATCTTGATGACCTGCCCAAGGTCACACTAGGAGTCAGCGGTAGAGCAGAGATCTGAAACTGCAACCTCTGAAAAATTTGGAGGAGAGGACTGTCAATCCTTCCATAACACATGCATGAGATGTCTAACCAAATAAGCTGAGGAACCTTGAATACTCCCACCTGCAGAAACCAGAGCACCGAGGCCCAGGTAAACCTGTCCCCAAGTGGCTTCAGTGAGTCCCTCAAGTGGTGAGCCCACATGCGCTGTACATTTGCTCCTCCACAGGTTGTCCCTTAAATAATGTCTGGCTGAAGGAGTTTTTTTCAACTGCTTTGAGGACAGTCATAACGAGACAGCTGCGTTTGGCGTGCAGCCCCCACTCACGCCCATGGTGAATGCACACGGGGAAAGCCCTTGTTCTGCAGGAAGCAAGTGAGAGCAAGGTGGCATTTACCTCCTGGAGACAGAAAAAAATACTAGGAGGACCATAGCAATGCATGACTGTCATTGCAATGACCTGGTCATGAACAACAACCAGGTCCTCCTAAAAGCAGCACCCCTCAGGCAGGGAACCGGCTATCCATCCCCCAAAGAAGGCAGTAAGGGACATTCGTTTCAAAGCCTGTGGTCCACAGGGACTGTGAAGCCAGCAGCAGAGAGCAGTATGGCATCATCCCCAAAAGCGAAACAGCTGTTGGAGACACAGCTAGCGACTGCGCCAAGTGGGCCAGACAGAAAGACATCCAAAAGATGTCCAAAGTCCTGACCTCCCTTCTGAACTGATGAAGATGTTTTTTTTTTTGTTTGTTTGTTTTTTTTATGGCAGGGTGGGAGCACAGTAGAAAACTCTCTGGGGTTATTGCCTCTTCTATGCCTGTTTTTCCTCTCAAGCTTGGATTAATGTTTTTGTTTAGAGGGCTTGCTAACAAGCTGAGGTTTTCATCCTAGTAGGTCTGCTAATAGTACAGGACGTTCCCCTGGATTTGTGATTTCAATGCAGGGTTTTCTTTAGAGAGTGAGGAATTTTTTTTATTAGAACCAGCCAGCCTACAGAACTGAACTGTACCTAAAAATAGAAGGGATTGCTTTTTTTAGATGTTAAAAATAGAGATGTGTAGAAATGGTCATGTATAGGCTGCCTTTTACAAGAAGGCAGAGGTGCTCTGAATGGAAACATTTGCTATCTGCCATCTAGGCAAGAAACGTAGCATTTCACACTGCCACGAGCTGCTGCTTGTGAAGAACAAAGAAGAATATAGTAACCCTGGATGGTCTGAAGATGGAACTGATACCATGCTGAAATACACGCATGTTTCCAGGGAAAGAACAAGACATTCGGTCTTGTGAAGCACAAACACATCCAGCTCTTCAAAGATGGGGAGGTGCAATGGGATGGATGAAGTGGCATCATCCCATGTTGCTACTGAGGTCACTTAATTCTCCTGTTGGCGGAACCTACCTAGGTCCTTGCTCTGAGCACTGTGAAAAGTTGGATTCCTGCCTTTTTTGCTGAAAAAAATTACCAAGCCCCCTTTTTAGCCCTGCAGAATCCCTCAGTGTCCACCCACACCACTCAGGTCGAGCACTGAGCAGGAAACGCAGGTCTTAGTGGGGAGAAATGCTCCCAGAGATGCTTTCAAAAGCAAACAGAACTCCCACCCCTTTAGAAAGCTGCATCCTCTGCTAAGCCCTGTCATTTTGGGTGATCTGGTGAGCTGCGGATCATATAAAGACAGACGGATTTTGTTTGCTGTGCTCTTCTTATTTCATGTTCCTCACCGTTAATTCGTGGTCATATTAATCTGCCATATTAGAGCTGAGATGTTCAAAGCTGTTAAAGTGATTTGTATAAAAAGTTACCAATAACTGGAATTGGAATTTGGCATCTAGATCTGTTAAAAGGGGAAAAAATCTCAGCCCAGAGGTCTATACGCCATTTGAAATCTACTGCATTCATAGTCTGTTAAGTATTAATAGGTTATTTCAAATGCAAAAAACCTCCACCCTTATTTTAAAAGGATATTTGCACTGACTAACTACCCCACAAAGGCTCAAGGTAGATTTCATGTGGCAGGGCTCAGACAGTATGAAACACTGCTATATGTTACCCCAATTCATCTAAATGAGTAACTGCCTTTTTTTCCCCCTTTTTTTTTTCCCTGAGTATTATAAATGGCTCACCAAGTTTTTAAGATACATTAACCATCACCTCCCCAGCCTCCCACCACCACATAAATCCCACCCTGGAGAACCAGCTGTGTCTCGAAAATCTCAGGTCAAGCATTCATAACATTTTACGAGATGTCGGTACCATGTGTGTCAAATTTAGTCCTCGATTACCTCCAGTTTAGAGACACTCATATTTCCATCAAAGGATCTGATACTCCTTGATTTAATGGCTGGGGCAGTTAAGTTTTTATTGCTGTAGAGATGTCCTTTCAGCTACAGTTATGTGAAGCAGCCACAGCTCAGTTCAATCCTCTCTAATACCAGGAAAAGAAAGTGGCCAACAGACGCTTGATGTCAGTGGTCTTGTGGAGCTCAGCACGCTGCTTGACCTCCTGGTCCATGAGGACTGAGATGCAGAATAAGAGCTCCCTTCCAAGAGAGAGCAGAAAAGGAGCTTAAAAAAAAACACCATGGGATTTAGAAAACAGGGAATGCCTTCTGTCTGGTTTGGTTCTCTTTCCCTTGCAAGACTATCCCCTGTAGAGATAAAAGGAGGGATAGGTGCACAAACAAAAAAAACAGACCTGGATCAAAGATATGTCCAACAAATGCAGCAGTTTTCCATATGTTTGTCAGCTATGTAGAGGACAGATTTTGACCAGGACCTCTGAGGTGTAAGTCAGCACATGTCTCAGGAGCTCGACCGATCAGCTGTGGATGGATCTGCTCAAGCAGGAGGTCACATCTTCTGGGTTCCTACTCCCTTAACTGATTGTAAGTTGTTTTAGTGGCCATGTGAAAATGCACATCTGAACAAGTGCTGGTGGCGTCCGTGCTGCGTGGAGCTGGGGTCTTCTCGCTATTTTGAAGTGAAATGTGAAACTCCTGATGGTTTCCGGAAAAAAATGAGTTCATTGCACTGTTTATGCATAGATGCACCATATATTTATAGCCTCATACATATTCCAAAAGCAAAGTTGAGGTTATGTTTTGTTTTACATAACTATAGTTAGATTTGGCAGTGAATCGTTACATGAATGATGTCCCGTTTGAAATGGCAGTGGTGCTCTGAAACGGAGTAAATAATAAACAATACTAAACAACACATTTGTGAAGGAAAGTGTGTATTCCCATCACTGGCAGTAGCTCCAAACTGAATAGCTCCCTCTCTACTCTGAAACTATAAGCCAAAGGGCTTTTGCTGGACTTTATGGCCACTGAATGAGCAGCAGCTCCTGAGCAGAAAGAGAATGAAGTGCTCTAAGAGAAGGCATGGGGAGACGGGAACTCTGTGACTGAGTCCTCTGATACAAAGCGTTTTCCCCTGAAAACACAGAAGCCAAAGGAGAAGCTTCCCCTGTCCCCTAAACCGTGCCTTTGTGTGCCTACCACATGCATAGTTGATTGTAAGCAAACCACTTGTGCCGAACTCAAAGCTGCTTCATACACATGACCACCTTAGAGGAGTTGCAGGCCATGGGAAGACCAGAGCTGATTTAGGCATCAATTATGGATGAGAATCTTCTTCAGTATAAATAAACTTGCTGGTTCACCACTGTACGCCGAAACCTCTAAATAAAAAAATTGATTATTCAGAGGCAAAAATCTTGCGGTGCATCTCAAGGACATGTTTTCTGTTTGAGTGCATGCATGTACACGTGCGACCATGAGCATGCACTTGGTGAAACCCCCAAACCCCAACCAAACCGAAACCATGCCTTAATCTACTGACAGACTCCTCCTTCTTGAACAGCTCCAATACAAGAAAGCAGGGTTCCCTCTGAAGCCTCCTGCCATATTTGCAACCCTGGATGTCCAACCGAATCCCACCACCCCTTCAGGAATTTTCATCAAGGGCAAAAATGAAATTCTCCCTTGAAAGTAACTATTCCGCTTATTTGTCCAACTTCAAGGCATGTCCACACACTCATGGACACACACATGTGTATATAAATATATATACAGCTTTGAAGGTGACCTATTTTCCAGCTGCAAAATTCTGTGGCTATCAGAGGGCTGTGCCAGCTAGGAAAGGATGTGAACCAGAGAGGTGCGGGGAAACTGCAGTGTCTGCGTTATTTAGAGGCTCAGCATTGCCAGGCTCGCAGGTGTTCAAACTACCCAGGAACCATTTGGCCCACCGTTATGGAAAACATGATTTTAGAGATTGAAATCAGCCGGCAAGAAAAGGTGTTTAACCAACTAGCTACTGCAGGACAAAGCAAAAAGTCAAGGTTTTCCTTACATATCCTTTAACTGATTTTGTTATTTTTCCCCCAAGCACCTGCAATACTGCTTGCCTGACATCCTCGGGAACTGCTGGCAGCGGAGGAATTTATTAGCTAGAAAATACCCAAAGTATCTGTAGGAAATACTACTGACAGTTGCAACATTTCAGACAGAAAAGAACTTGCAGGAGGGAAAGGGATCAACAATCAGGTTGTGAGACTGCAGTGGCTCTCCGAACAGCGAGACCGTGCATGTCGCACAACGCAGTCCGTCTGCCGAGGCAGCCGCAGCCCGGTGTCGCTGGGCAGGAGGGTGGGAGGAAACGGGCAGGGGGTCTCGTTCCTTTCCAACGTCCTGCCTGAGAACTGTGGAGCAAATTGGTGGAGCAGCAGCATCTGCTTGATTTCCACCGGGTTTCCCTGCTGGACCGGGTTTGGGGGGAGAGCAGAATTATTCTCCAGCAGGGACCGAAGCCCACAGAATATCAGCCCTCCACAAGCTCACACCCGCAACCGGGAGAGCAGAGGACACGCAAGTACCACGCAGCGTTTCTTTCCTAAATATATGGGACCTGCCTGACCCGCCCGGGAGGCAGCAGGGCTACTCAAGCCCCGTGCGCTCCGTCTTCCTCGCCGCTTCCCCACAGCTAAAAATAAAGCAAGGATCTCTCCTGAGCTAGGAGTGACAGCCGCGGAGCAAAACTGCGCTCAGCTGCCTCTTTCTGCCCTTACCAATCTATTATTAACAAGCAGAGAGAGGAATATTATCGTAAATATCTTTCTGAGTATGCAGGGGCATCTAAAAAAAAAAATCTCGTTTCTCTCTCTGTCCCTTCAGTCGTGAGTCGCTGCTAAATATACACCCAGAAGGACAGGACAAAAGTGTATAAAATTGCCTCACTGACTCTGAACTCAAAATCCAATTTCTAAAGGAATTTAGGACCTGACAGCCAAAGAAATGTAGGTACCTGAAGATGCAGTTCTGAATATTCTCAAATATTCAGACATGATCAAGTCCTATAATCCATTGATTTAAAAAGACTTCAGACTCCTCAATCACCTTCGAGAATTGCAAGTCTGTTTCTGCGTTACTTAGACATGGCAAAATACAGCCATATATTTTTGCTCACATTTCCTACTTTGCAGAAACCAAATTATTTTCTTTCCTCTAAATATGTATTTATAAATACACATGCACACACTGTAGTTCTGCACTAATTGGTATTTGCAATGTAAGCACTGGCCTTTCCTTCCTTTTCGCCAATGAAAGTAAACATGATCAAAGCCTGCCAGTATTTAATGATGAAAATGTACCGTGTCTCTACAGCCTTAATGTCATTGGAGTGAACTTGAAGATAGGTTTACAACAAAAATAATTAAAAAAGGATTTCATAACAAATTCAGGGAGGAAAAAAGCAATATTTAGCTTTTCTTTCCTTAGCATTTTTATTTTGTCTAGGGGAAAAAAGGAATAAACAAAGATGTTTTAAAAATGACTTAGTGAGGGACAAAATAAATGCATAGAGATTTTATCCAGCACTTCTAAGGATCTTGGAAGTGCTACAGCCACACTGTAGTTTCTTTGTTACGGCTCTGTATACATTTATACAAAAGAAAGATGAAAGGGGGGAGAGAGTGGTTGATACGGGTTGTGAGGAGTTGGTGGAATTAGATGGCAAAGGGTCAGGTTACAGACAATGTACGCTAAAATGCATCAAAGGATACGAAGCAAAGGACGAGATCAAAGTCTAAGAAGCCAAGTACAAGAATAAAAGAGTGATAATTGTAGGCAGCAAGAGAAAGCACTGGAATAGAAATGTGATAATGGTATGACCTCATGACTCAGACTCCCCCCCCCACCACCACCACCACCACCAAGTCACCAGTTTGCTCGCTTGGGGCGCCGGGGCCGGGGAGGGCAGGGGGTGCGTGGCAGGAGGGAGCAGGGAGGGGGAGATGGCAGAGGAGTCCTGGGGTTGATAACCTTCCCGCGCTTTACGGAAGATTTCACTCTGTTTTTTGCAATGTGTTTCATTCATAAGTTTTCCATCGGAGCACGGGGCTGTCCTCGCAGGCAGCGGTATGAAAGAGGGAGCAGAAAGCTGAAGAAAGCTGCCTGGGAGCTGGAGAGCTGAAGGTCGGCTCCTGCAGACACCAGTGGGAGTGGGTCTATTTTAAAGTCACAACTGGGCCCTATTTTAGAGACATTATTGGTCATTGATGCCTCTTTGTTCTGTGGCTGAGACATCATGGCTGGGAAAGCTGCTGTCATCCAGAGAGCTCCTAAATTATACTCATCTTCAGCTGTAGGTTTGTTCTCTGAGGAAGACGTTTGCATTAGATAATTTGGTAGGAACCAAATGCATTTTATTGCCAAGAAGAAACTTCCATTTCAAATCTAACAAGGTCCCTCAGTCCTCACAGTTGCACAGCATGGAGCGCAGGTCTCTATATACCCAAAACAGTCTGACAGACCAGGGCATCTCTCACCATGGCTTGCCGACCTAATGACGCAGAGTCTTCTCAGCTCCCTCCATGGCCCACTAGGAGTCAATGGCATCCCTTCAGCTGACTGCATCAAGGCTAGGGTTTGTTCCATGGTCCCTGAAAAGACACATTTCCACATTCACGCAGGTTTTAGTTTGAGACTGGGTAATGGCCATCATCATCCATCATGACCAGCCCATACTAACATATTTCCTGCTGTCTTTGAAGGCTGAGGCCAAGGCTGCACAGAGTAAAAGCTCCTCCTATGAACCTGTCACTGTGCTTTGCTCCATGCTTGATCTATGGGAGTGGGTAACCAATGGGGACACTCATCACAGGCAAGTCTCCTTCCACTGGCCACAGGGCTGAACTGGTGCCAAGACCCTACCCTGCTCCAGTGGCTTCGGAAACAGCAAACAGTTGATGCCAGAGAGAGACAATAGCAGCTGCTCCGTTGCCTCCTTCAGCACCGCAGACACCTATTTCTGTTTTACCTGGAAGGCAAAGGAGACACCCCTGTCTTGCCCCCTCCAGCCCTTTTGCTTGCAGGCTGCCTTCCCTTCTCCGGCGAAGCCTCGAGATATCTGTCTTCTCTTAAGGGGGTGAGCAAGTCAAAGTAAATCGCTTACTGGTGTCTCAGAGCTCCATTTGTGCACCATTTATCTCTCCAGCTCCTTCCTTTCAATGTAGACCGCTCAGAGTCATTTCACAATGTATTTGTTTATTTTTCTGACTTACTGGTTGAGCTCAACCTCAGGACAACGTTATGGGGCAGAGGAATCTGTCAGAGGGTCCTGGATTAGTGGTTTTTGAAGAAGCAGAAAAAGTCTTCAGGAAACTCAGTGAATGTTAGAGTCTTTCCTCGCTGGGCCACAGGTTCATGTTCAAGTCTTTATTCCTTGACAAAATAAGCTATTGAGACATGAAAAAGGCAAGGAGGCAGACAGCTCCTTCTCTGCCTCACTGAACTGTCTCTAAGCCTGACTTATCCCATCTTTGTGGAGCATTGCTTCCCTGATGAGCGCTCAGGCAACTATGGGGTTTTCACTGGAATGTCTGCATCTGTCTCATAGACGTGCTTAACCAGAATCATTCGTGAATCTGTTGAACTGCCCTTTAGTTTATACCTGAGTGAAACAGCTTAGGAGACCTTCCAGACAGAGATCTGTACTGTTTGAGTCAAAAACTTTGGCTGCCCCGGGCTGGGTTCTCGAGAAACACTGAAGGCAATTAGCATGTTGACCAACTTGGATCAGAAAGGTCCTTGCTTTCCAAAGCTGTTTTATTTCTCTGTGTATTTCATTTCTTGAATTTTCAGCTTACATAGAATACAAAATCTGTGTGACGTGTCTGTGACATGTTGTTCTTGAGCTCAGACACCAATCAATATTTCCAATGTTTAGAGGTCCCTATGCATTGTCCCCAGGAGCTGGGCTGGCAGTTACTGAAGAAAAAACTCAGGCATTTTGAGGACATGGGAGGGTGTGGGAGAACAGATAGCAGCGTGACAGTTTCAGGTTAAATGTGTTTGTCACAAAGCATGTGACAAATTTGACAGGAGAGCGAAAATTCTCAGTGTTGCATCTTCTCTGGCTCCCTACGGGCTTTGGTGTTCGGGTCACTGGATGATACTCCTGAAGAGCAGGTCATATTTGGAGCCTGGTTTTGCCATTGTCTGACCCCAGCACACCCGTGGGGCAGTAGCAGCAGGTTTTTAGCCAGAGCTCCAGTGGGCCAGAGCTGCTGACTAGTGGTCATGGCTGACCGCCAAGCCCCCCTGCAGATACGCTGATGTTGACATGGACCAGAGGTAGCTGTGAAGTGTGGTGTGCTATGTGCTGCTTTCTGCCCTCACTAAACCCTCCTGCCCTGCGCTGATAAAACAGCTCAGGAAACTTTGCCTGGGCTAATCATGGTTCAGTTGTGTCAGGCCTAGTACAACCGATGTGAGTCATGGAAGATAAAGAGAGTAAACGTATAGGAACTTTTGCCTTAAACTTGCTTAATCCTATCAACTGTTCAAAATTTAATATAGAGAAGCTGCAATCACAAGGTCTAAAATGTCTTCTAAAGCTTGAAAGGGACATTGGCTACTTTACTACCTGGTCTTGGGTAGCCACACTGGCATCACCAAGACCCAGATCCACCAAAGACTGATCCCATTGTGCAGTGAACTACCAACAGTCCCCCTCTGAAGCCTTGAGACCATTCAAGAGTCTGGAGGAACGCACATGGAGGGTAGAGGGAAGTGTGGCCTTCACAATAATATAGAAATTGGCTTGCACATCGACAGAGAACTAGCCAGCAGGAAGAACAGAGTAAAACCCATTTACATTATTTTGGGTTTAGGTGAATTTGTGCTGTGAATTCTGACCTTTATAGAAATATTAGAAACACAAAACTTCGTTCCCAATGGTCTTTCTCAACCATTATCTTGTGATGTGTACGTGACAATTCCCAGACCCAAAGGGTGTGGAAATATTAAGGAGTAGTGGTTCAGGGATATTTAAAGAAATCTGAAGGTATGAATGAGAAGCTTGTCTGAAAGGTTGCATTTTACTAGGCAATTGCTTGGCTTTAGATACCTGTAGAGGCCCTGCACCCAAAATTGATGTCATACAGTATCTTGTGGTTGTCTGCCCCGGAAATGTGGGTAAAGGCAACTTCCCTAAAACCAGTTCCTGTTTTTCTTTTCCATTTCCATTCTTTTTAGTTTTCTGCAAAACACATGACTTGCAATGACTCACATCTTGATGAAATGGCAAATTCTGACAGGAATTTTCCAGAGTGCTGTTAATTTCAGTGTCGCTTAGCTTGGATTTGACCATATCAATTACTTTCCAAAATATCAATAGTTATCGATCCCTGACCCTAGGAGACAATAGAGGAGCACAGGATGTCCCGGCAGCCACTGTGCAACTGCTACCCTACATCTGGCCAGGGGACATAACACACAAAGACATTGACACTCCTTGTTACTCAAAAAGATGAAGCAAGCGAGGCTCACAGCTGTAAGAGTGGGGTCAAAAGGACAAGGAAGCCTTATGTTCTTTCACACAAGAGCCGTGGGCTTTCCGAAGAAGTGGAAGGTGAAGATTCCTCTGACCTAAACCAGCCTGGCCAGTTTCCTCAATGAGGAAGCCCTCATATTTTGTTGCATCGCATAGTTTTGACATGCATCTGGAAATGTTGTACACCTTTTTACCCAGTTGTTTTCCCGTTGACATATTTGGCCTTGTATGAGAAACTGTAAGAGACATCTTAAATGTTACTTACTTGAGGGTGCAAAGGGGGGAGAGCAGTCAGTAATGGGTGTTGGGTGTGCACTGGAGTGTGAAGTATTTGTAAGATCTTCCAAAGGCACCACAGAGAAAAAATGTCTCATACATAAATCACATCAAAATTTCTCTCCTTAAAGGGTAATCACAAAAAAGTTCTAATTTGCTTCTTGTAGGTTCCCTAAGCAAGAGTGCCTATACTCATCAGGTAGTTCGGCCAAAGTCTTCAATGAAAGTCATCAGGTAGTTACCATCAATCTAGAAAGCCCTATAAGACAATGATGGGGAAAATTTACTTGACTGGAGTGGAGCTGGAGGGACAAACACCTCCCAAAATTCCTGTTTGTCAAAGTTGACTTTTTCAGTATAATTCCAGCGATTTAAGTAATGTTACGATATGCTATTCCTTCAGTGTCTTTATTCATTTGGATTATTTAACCTCATTCCTCACTCCCCATTTCTCAAAATATTCTAACCCCTCTTAAAAGAAGACATCTAGTTCAAATGACAAAAAGCAACAAAAATGGCCATCTCCCCTATGATGCCATTGGGTTTGATATAACTCAGGATGATGTTGGGAAAGCTGATAACAAAATCAGGAGACTCAGATGTCTTGTGACTGATGCTCTAACCCTGTTGACCTCTCTGTTAAAGGACTTTACTGTTCCCTTTAAAAATGTTATTAAAAAAAAAAAAACTCTTATAGTTATACAACTGTTTATAACTATAGTTTCAACTGCAAGAGGAAAGCATTGTTAGAAGACAAACTGGGGTCTTCATGACCCCAAAAAGTTATGAATGGAGAACAAACCCATGGATATTTAACTTCTGCTTATCCATGAAGAATTCACAGCTATAAATGCAGCCCATGATTTTTAAGGGGAGCTACCAGTTTCTGAGCAAAATATTCTAGGAACTGAGTGTTCTGAAGAGTTTCCACAACATGTTATTTAAGCTGGTTGAAGCTTTTCCCAGTGCTTCCATAGCTTTAAGAACCTTATCAAGCATGCCTCTCTGTGTGGCTGCTGGTACGTTAAAGAAAATACAAAGATGAAAAGTGTGATGGGGCTCCCACTTCTGTCTATTTGGAAAGGAAATGTCCCTTTCTCTTGTCTACACAAAAGTGTCTGCGGTCTGTGTTTCCAAGGAGCAAAACTAGTATATGGGTTGATCCATCTCTGTAAGTCAGCGGAATCCACGGCAGCTGAAGGTGCTCAAATACATCCTAAACCCTGTGAAATTACTGGCTTGATTCAGCTGGAAAGAAAAATAACAAAGACATTATAGAGTGAATCTTTAATCTCTCCTCACCTGTTTCCAGAAGCCCTCTTTAGAAACTGTCTAGCCCTGATGGGTTTTCTGCCTGCGAGAAGATGACACTGAGCCACAGAGAGTGGACCAAGCCGCGCTTGGGCCAAGCCAGGGACCTGCTGTGGGGACAGTCTTTCAGACACCCCACAACAGGGCTGGCGGGTTGTGAGCAGATGTGGCAAAAACGCTTCCTGGGGAGTCTTTAGAGGGGGGCTGTGAGCAGATGCCTAATAGCCTCAGATGTCCACCAGCAACACCTTGGGGGCCATGACCCAGAGATTTACAGGCTTTCTTTTTACACATTCTTCCCTTCTGATGCATCTGCTGCACTGACACATACTCTGTGCTTGGAGACACTCTCTCTTCTCCACCAGCAGCTATGTTTTCATCACACACACAGAATCACAGAATGGTCAGGGTTGGCAGGGACCTCTGGAGATCATCTAGTCCAACCCCCCTGTCAAAGCAGGGTCAGCTACAGCAGGTTGGACAGGATCGTGTCCGGGTGGGTTTTGAATATCTCCAGAGAAGGAGACTCCACAGCCTCTCTGGGCAGCCTGTGCCAGTGCTCTGCCACCCCATAAAGCTTTTCAGAAGCTGCTCTTGTTTTAGGGTCTTCTCTCTTCCCACCCACTCCCCTTTGTCCTGGGCATCCCCTTCAGCTAGGAGACCCCTCACAGTGAGGAGTTTCCCACTAGGAAACAGCAATCATAAATGTTGCAGATTGATTGAAGCTATTCACCCCCTCTCCTCCTTTCTCCCTTTATCTTTCGGTTTTGGGGAGATTAATTCCATTGCAGGTTTGTTTGCTTTCACAGGCCAAGAATGAATCTCTCCCTCTCAGGCTGCATTAATGGCTCTTCCTTGTGACACTGAATTTTAAACCCTAGCTCGGTCCAAGGTCACGATTTCTACCACTTTGTGAAACGGTAAGAAGCACAAATTCCATAATGCCTTGTGACTATGAGTTAAGTTCAATATAGCTGGCAGCTTCTCTTAGGCAGATCTGCAGCAGAACTGACCTCATTGACTGAATGAATCACTTGTCCCCCAGGGGCAGGAATGTTTCTTCCAGGACAGGACTGAAGCTGCTTTCTTACAAAAGCACTATCAAGTCCCAAGCAGGGAGTTGGAAGCTGCCTGAGCCACACACCTGTCTTGTAGATAGTTCCTAGGCCTGCCAGGCATTTACCATTCAAAAATATACATTCTTCATCAACTTGAGCTGAACTTTGGCAAAGGGTGTGGGGGCAGAAAGGAGAGGAAAGGAGGGGGGGAGGGATTCAAGGGGTTCAACTGGAAGTTTTTGTTCAATCCTTGACAGAAATAAATATCCGAGACTGTCCATTTTGGCTCTGGTGCATTTGTTAAATGTGCCAGGGCTAGGATTGTTTCTCCACACCGGTTTTCCACTGATTGATTTCAAAAATAATTGGTTTCTCGTTAACAAGATTATCCCAGCAGCTTCAAGTGGAAGGACTAAGAAGTGCCCTGGAGGGAGAAAAATGTGAAATGAACTAGTCCGGTCCCAAAAGCAAGTAGTTTCTGTCCTGCCCCAAACAGTCCTGTCTGTGTCACAGAAGAGAACCTGTTCCCCCTGGGTTTGTGAGGGGGCACATGCCCAGAAGTATTTGGCCACCCCATCAGGTCAGGAGTAGTCAAGGAGTGAGCTGAACATTTAGACCTGACAGCAAAGCAAATGTGCATGTGAGCCCAGCGTACTCAGACTTGTAATGGTGAAGATTACACTCCCACGTTGGGCTGTGACACACTCCCTGAAGTAGCACTGGACACGTCAGACCAGACACGTGGTGGGGCCCTTGGTCTGTGCTCATCACCAGAATTTCACTGGGGCTCGGGGTAGGTCAGAAGCATGGAAAGATGAGAGCTTGGGAGAGCTTGATACATCCCAGCACTTCAGCCATGAAAACAGACATAGGAAGGAACTCTCCACAGGTTTCTAGCTAGGCATGGGCTTTGTTTAGATATTTATGTCTTGATTATGCCAAATAAAGGCATAAATAAGTCACCTGTTCCTGTGGCTATGGTTTAGAGATGCTGCGTCCAAGACTGAAATATTTTTGCATGCCTGATCCATACCTCCCGTGTGCTAAGAAGCCTTTAAGCTCTTTTTAGCTGATGAGACATGAGCAGGTGGTCCAATTGTGAACAAAATGTCAGAATCCCTTCCCAGATACAAAACCCCACTTAGAGAGACAGTCAAGCTATGCTGATAAACGTCAGCTAGCCCCAGGCACCACCAACCCCCAAATCGCTGCTTTCAGTGCTAACATTAACTCTAATTATGTTCATCCTAAATCTGCTTCCAGTCTGTTTTCATTACCTTCATTCACGTTACTTTACCATCACTTGTCCCTGCTTGCTGGTCTGATCTATGATCAGGTCTATTAGCCCATCTGATGCAGTGTATCCCTCATCCGCTTGCATGTGGCACTTGTGTTCTCCTTGACCTGCACTGTAGCTGGTACACTTCAGATGCAAATTTCTTACACTGGAAAACAGCTTCATGAGTGTTTTCAGAGTGTTACCAAGAGCCTGTTCCTCTTTCACTAAGGTCAGCAATGTGAATAAACATAAACCCTGATACGTCATTGGTGGCAAGCTGTCCTTTACACGACACAAACAGTGTGCATGTTAGACAGGCATGTAAATAAGGTACCTTTGTTGGATTGCCAGGAGCTCTGGTGGCTTAGAGGTCTGCATAAAAACAAGTTTACGAAGATGCTCACTCTCCAGCTAACTGTTCTTTCTAACACCTAGAGAGAACAGTGAAGTAAACATACTTGGGAGATGGCAGCTCTGCTTTCTGCAGCGTGGTCACACACAAAGCTGTGGGATGGCAGAGGCCGTTTCTGATTTCCTCGTTTCATCCGAGGGTCACACCAGGGAACGTTGCATCCCGAGGGCCCGGGTTTTCAGATGGACTGAGCACCCAAGGCCCCCACTGTTCACAGCGGGATGTGTAGGTGCTCTGTGTTTCCGAAAACAACATTTACAGTTTAGATCACCATTTTACATCTGCATGAATAAAACCCACGAAGATTATCTCAGAATTTCTGGAAGGGATCTAGGTACTTGCACCTTCCCTTGTGGCCACTGAGTGTTGCAGGCTCAGCTCTGAGAGCAGACAGAAGGCCAGTGCTGACCCTGGGATAAGTGCATTGGTCCCAGTGTAGCTGCTAAAAGGACATATCTAGATCAGAGAAACCTACTCCCTTATTCAGAAAGTTGCAAGATTCTGCAAATTATTGTAATAAGTTGTGAGACCTTGAATGAAAGATGCTACTGAACAGTGGATCATTATCTCTGGGTGGATTTTATAGGCATTTCTACAGTACTCATGAAATAGATAAGGAAAATGATACTTGCAACATGTTCTCAAATGTATGTGTCATTTCTCTGTGCTCTCACCCAGCTGGCAAAAGAGACAGGCTTTTAAAGGATACTTAATGAGGTGTTACCCTCCCAACAAAACATGCAAGTTTGTTTACTGAATTTGTATGTAGAGTATTTACTGATACACAATAATTCTCAAGCATCTTTATATTTAATAAATGCATTTCTAGTATTTACCATTCACTCTCATCCTTTTAGTTATTTGGTCCCTATTCAACCCATTCAGTAAGACCAAGGATTAACCACCCTTCCCAAGGGTTTCTTTCCTTCCATTTCTCAGCTTCAATACTGTCATTTAAGTAAGATATTCCCATTCCCTTTCACAATAAAGGCTACTACCCATGGTACTGGGCAGGCTTTCACCACATTCTTTGCTTTATCAAATCAGTAGAAGGATTACCAGCGTCACTGGAAAAAGCATATTTCAACTGACAAAGCAGAAAAAAGGAAAGTTCCTGAAAAACTAGAGAAGACTCAGTAACTCCCCTCCTTTGCATGAGAACAGAAATTAGATCAAGGCCTTCCTTGATCTGTGCAACTGAAAGAAAAGGAAAAAAGAGTTGCACTCCATGTTCCTTGCAGAACAGTAATTCCTAAAATTTCTAGAGAGGAACTGAGTAATTGCAAAAACCCCTTTTGAACATGGCGTAGCAAGATGTTCCTCATATGAAATGTGTCTTTCCCGGAACAAACACAGGTGACTACCTCCTTTACAGCCAAGGACACGAGACACTGTCCATGTGAGGAGCAGTTATTTGGAGAGGTGCATAATATAAACACTGGATGTGATTCAAATGGCCTATTAGCATGCCAAGGTGTCTTCTTCAGTGGTTGAACCCTCTACAGAGATTAATAACCTTTGGATGTTTGAGCAGCAGGTCAAATAACTACTGCATTTTGACCATATTTATGTGTGTTTTATTATTTGTGGTATGTATTGCCTATCCATCTAAATTATGAGGTTTGCATTTGGGGTTTTTTTTAGACTTTTCTATAGAAAAAGGAACATGTCCTTCATTAATGCTAAGTCAAGTCAATGCTTGTTGGGATATGGGAGGCAACCATTTAGGAGAAAGAAGTATTTCAAATTCCTACCTTCTTCAGTCACTTTCTGAGCTTCACACAAGCATTCTCCTCGTGCTGTTTCACTGTTTCGCACTTGGGCAAGAAGTGAATGCAAGAAATATATCTCAGACCCAACCCTGAGTGGCTGCACATTGCCACTGATGTGCGGAGTCCCCAGTTCTGTAAAGCTCAGCACTTTTCTGGGTTGGACCCCCAAAAAGCCAATGAAGAGGAGTGTCATTCGGGGTTACTTTTGTGAGAGGATTAATGCCTTAATCAAGTGACTCGCTCAGAAGAAAAATTAGCAGATGCTGTGGTGTTTCAAGTGTCCTTCAAAACACCAGTAAAAATTCTTTATGCTCACAAAGATCAGATACGTGTGTGACGGTCCCTATTCAACCTGTGTTTGCAGTTTGCATATTTCTGTGTAAATGTGTGTCTTACAATTAGCTTGAGGATGTGCTTACAGTTGCTTTTACAAGTCCTCATTCTTGACAGTTTTACGGATGTTTGCACTAAGTAGCTTTTAGTGGCATACTGGTGAAACTAGGCACCTTGTTTTCCTTTCTTAAAGGCCCTTGGTTCTAATACCTACAAAGACTAATCCATTTGCCTCAGCTAATCCAGTCTAAAAGTACCCCAGCGCACTTGAAAGGATGTCCTGTGAGCAAAACATCTCACCTTGAGAATGGGGAAAAACTTGTTTTGGAGGTTGCTTCCCTCTGAAGCAGTAACTCCAATTGGCTGATCTATTTAGCAAAATTAATTAGAGGGCCGTGGATTGAGTTTCATGGCAGACTAAAGCCCAGCTTTCTCAAAGAAAGGAATTCATTGTTGAACCTTTGATGGTCTAAAGGAGGAGCGGTGCATTCATATGTTTTGGGTAACTCCCTCATCATTACTAAGATAAAATAAAAAGGCTTTAAGGTCTCTTTCACCAATCACCCCACAAGTTGGCAATTATATAGGATTACTAGTATCCCATAGACCTGAGCTACCATCAGCTATTTTATTCACTTGTGTAATGCATTTTATGGTAATAACAAAAGAGCCCTTCAGGCTATTTTGTGGTCCATACGGATTTTGAAGGAGGGGGAGCTCTTATTTTTGTTTGTGTTTTGAGTGGGGGTGACGGGCAAAAGGGGGTTTGTCCTGCCAAGAGATTAGCGTGAAAGAATGAAATGAAATGTTTTGGTCTTGTTCAGTTCTAGTCTAATCAAGCCTACTCTCAAATTAATGAGCTCTTACCGGGGGGAACATCTCTTGATGCTGGAAGGCAGCAGTAAAGCTATGCACTTCTATTTCGAAAAAATGTAAAGCAATATCCTTTTTGGCTTCAGATAAAACAGTGAAAGAAGCATTTTTCATCTTTTAAGGTTTGATTTAATGCTACACTGACTCGCTGGGTTTGTGTTTATTGGAGGCATTTTTCTAGAGAGCTGAACAAATTGCCAATAATTTGAGGGTTAGTATTCTGGTCTATTTTGGCTCATGGTGAATGAAATGTGTAGGACAAGGAAGTCTAGCAAGGGAAAATATATTCCAGTTATTTTCTGAGAAGGGCTTCCTAAACCCTCTTCAGATCATACCAATCCTTCTTAAGTGCCATCTTCTAATAGCCCTTCCTTTCTCGCTCCCAAAGTTGTTCTGCGGTGCTCTGGCCAGCTACGAGAGAGCCATTCATCTCTGGAGGCATGGTTCTTCCAGTAAGGGAGAAAACTTTCCTTAAAATGTCTCGTGTATCAATGGCTCACAAGACCACAGTCTGAGGGGCTCCTCCTGGGCTGGGTTAAAGCAGAGTGCCCGAGGGCTGTAGATCCTGGTGTCGTGGAATGACACTGCATGGGAGAGGTTTCTGTGTGCCAACAGATTCAGGTCACCTTGAGGTATTCCACACTGCTTGGAGCAAAATCCAAACTTTTTCTATAATAACACCCACACGCAGTTTTATACTACCAAAAGCTGAGGCTGGCAGATCTCACACTTGCACAGCAGGAAATGCCCATTGATGTCTCATGTGCAATTGTTGTTTGCCCTTTTGCGCGCTCATTATAACACTTTTCTGAATTATCTCAACACATGCTATTTTTCTCACTTTCTTTAGCACAAAGGGTGGCTGGGGCTCACTGAATCCATGTGTGGTTTGTATTCTCTTGTAACCTTGTAATTTCAACAGCAGTTTCAGGTCTTATCTACTGTTCTCTATATCCAAGCATTGTACTGAACCAAGGTGTGTTCACATATTCTTTGAGTTTCCAATTATGGTTGTTACTATAGTTTGATAATATTCCACAAGCACCAATTAATCTTTACAACATCCCTGTGAGATAACACCCCAAAGGATTAATCCCAAACTCGTCACATTTTCTAATGTGAGTCACGTAGGAGCTGACTAGCTAAATATTCTGCACTTTGACAGGACAAAAGTAGAAATGTACAAATCCAGACCTCATTTTCCAGGCATAGGTGAGATCCTCTGGGGGTTTTGGGGTTGTTTTTTTTTGACAGGCTGGGTCCTTCTGTGTATCAGGGGAATTTAGGAAAGGAAGAATTCACTATGAGTGAGGTGATATGGGAAGTTTCCCTAAGTTATTTATCTAGCATGACATCAGAGCTCCCTGGCAGACTCCAGGAGAACAACCATGATTCTGGTCAGGCATTCAGGTCCCTCAACCTCACCATCATCTGTGTTCTTCACCAGGGTCCCTGCACCATTCACTGTCTGCATTGCAGCTCCTGGGACGCGTGAGGCAATGGCCTGGCCAGCAACAGCCTCCTTCAGCACAAACCATGATTCATTTCCTCAATATCATTCTCAAATAGTGCTACAGGCCAAAATGCCAGAAGCCACAACTCAGTCATCTTCTAATGTTTGCTAACAAAATACCCTTGGATTACTTTTTTCAGAAGAAAAAGGAAAAAAATAGGGCTTCCCACTGGTGGAAACCTGCTGAGTTCCACCTACCCAACCAGCAAGACTGGACTTTGAGAGAAACAAGGTATACCTCTACCTTTCAAGCTAAGAGAGGAACTGATGTGGTATATATGCAGCATTTTCCTCTGTGGGCAAGCCCTGATGGGGGATGAGGCAAACGAATTGCCAAGCATTCTGCAAGGTGGCAGACAGAAGTGGAAAAACTGGCGTCCCCATTTGGAAAGGGACATAATGGCATCCCAAAGGCCTACTAACCCATCCAGTCTTTATTCTCTGCTGCTGCTGCACCCCACCCTGCCTCTTGCTTCACTCGGGTACCCACCAGCATCTTCATTTTGGCTTTAGTGTTGTAGGGTAAGTTGAGAGAGTGAGAGAAAGATTCCTTGTTCCTTACCCATATTGAATGGTCTTCATCAGCTTCAGAAAGCACTTGCAAATGCACGGTCTGATTGCTGAAGCCACTGTCTTCAAGATCAGTATAGTGCCCTCAAGAGTTTCACAGCTTGAATGTGCAGGCTGCAATGCTCAATGTTCAAAAGTTCTCCTTTAAAAAGCCATACCTTGGTCCCCAGGTGAGCTCCCCAGCTCATTTCCAAGCTCCTATGCCAAAGCAAAACAGCACTGCAAACTTCTGGATGAAATAGCTGCAAAAAGCGTTTTAAAGTTGTTCAAATTATTCTTTCCTTGTGGCTCATCCTTTCAAAATGATGGAACTATTCTTGCTAGAACATTCCCCAAAATATTCAGGCAGAGGAATACACCCAGCATGGAAATTTCCAGTAAAGACCATTACGAGGCCTTGTTACCAACTCCTTGTAATATTGCCAAACACTAACAGGAGGAGACAGGCTGCTCTAGCGATAGCTGCTGGTGTCAGCTCCATGTGGAATGACACCAAGAGCCAATATTCTTGAGCGATGCCGCGTGTTACTTCTGCTAGGGCTCAGAAAACAGAATTTTTTCTTAGTAAATGGTAATGCAACAGGCCACAGTTGTATTTGAAATAAGTGGTTTTACACTTGTAATGAGCTGTAAAGATGGAATCAAACAAGGAAATCTGTATGACAAGGTCATGGAGGGTTTTTTCCCACAGAAAGGATTGCTATGCTCAAGCAGCCTGGCGTCCTGCAGGTCAAGGTCAACAAAGCAGAGCCTCAAAGCACAAGGTGCGCTGTCTTCATCATGGGCTGCAGAGCAGGGACTGGTTACAAGCAAGGCACTTTGGTGCAAACCAGAATGGAAGTTTATAAAAAGGTTAATAGGAGTGCAGCAAGACAGATCCAGTGTCAGAAAGAGCTGGGAACAGGAATGGGCGCAGCCTGTCTGCAGGCCAGCATGAAGGTGCAAACATTTGTGGGATGTAGCAAATCAAAATGTCTTTCAGGTAAAAGCCTTGCCAAAATGCAGCAAGTGTTCTTTTCAAATAAAACCTCCCCTTATTTCTCTATCTCAGCCGCATAAGCTTTTAATTAGACTGTATGCATAGCTTCATAGACAGCTCCCTGAAACTGGAAAACTCCAAGAAAGCTTTTCCAAAGTGAAAGCCATCTCAAGTTGCCCTTGTTCACAGCATGCCCTTCTCTAGAGGAAGAAGCAAAATTAAGAGTTCAAAGCAGATGACAAACACCAACACACCTGAAATGGCTTAAGGGATTATTATTATTGGCATTATTATAATTATTATTATTGCTATGTCTTACAGCAGTCAAATGTATTTTAGCTCAGAGATTCCAAAGTCCAAAAAAGAAAATCCAGCTGGAAGTAGTGTCGTGTCATTTTCCCTATCTACCTTCTCTTCAGATGCCATCTCACAAATTTTCATGCTTGCTTTCACGGCAAACACGAGACATTCATACATAACAGTGTCACTCAGACTAGCAAACCGTCTCTGGTTCAGCTCACCCTGTAGCCGTTTTATGAGGCTGTCTATCACTCCACATAGTTGGCAATGATGTGCGGACTACCACGGATCTGTTTCTGATCATATCTTCCAGTTATACTGCAAATAAGAACTCCTAATATGGGGCTATCAGCAGACAAATTGCTTAAGCCTAACAATGCCACATGAAGAAGTGTAAACAACTGGAATCTGCTCCATTTAAGCAATGCACAATGCTTGCATTGTGGGCCCAAAAACAACTGGAAGGATCGTTTCTGGATTTTTAAGCCAGTCTGTTGCCAAAGCACAATGGGAAAGCACACAAAAAAGGGAATGTTTTAATGCATCCACTGACACCACTTCAAACTGGAGCAGGATCACAGAAAACTCCAGTACTTGGAAAAATCAAATGCTTTGCCCTTGAAATTCTCCCCATGAAGTAGTTTTGGGAAGACTGGGAGGACTGGGAACAAACAGTAAACAGAAAAACACGTCACCCCTCAGAGTCTGGGTTTATTGGCACAAACAAATGAAGGTGCAGCTGGAAAACTGGCCATGCTATGAACATTACCTTTCCTCCAGCTACCACAGCTCAGCGGAGTGGGGAGGGCTGTGGTGCGGATTGGCAGTCCTAGCTGCAGCGTCTTTCTTCTTGGCTTTCTGTCCCGTAGCACTGACACTTCCCTGGCTGTTGTATTTTTGCTACATTAAATGTGTAGACTTCTCTATTTTTTTTCTTCTGTCCCTATACATCTCAAAACACGGGCAAAGAAAACTGGCTCATGCTCAGGTGACAAGCTGTGGAGTTTCATCCTCTCTCCAGCCCAAATTATTTAGGAGAGCACTGGAGGTAGAAGAAGGGGGCATACATTGAAGGAACCCATTGTAAGCTGCTGATATCCAGCTCCAAGGACTGAGAAAGGCATATTAACTTTAAGTCACCTAGACAGTACTAGCAGAAACTTCATTTGATGCAAGCTGGCCATGATATCCGGACTTCTCTTTCATCACAGAGCCCGCATTTGTGTGCTGTCTTTCCCTGTGGTGGTGTTCTTTTCTCTACTAGAGATGAGGGAAAAGCTGAAGGTGTGGAGAGGACTATTCCACACCTACCTACAGGGGAGAATTGGAGGTTGATATACGTTCAAGACAAGATCCCCTTTTTTTTTTCTCCAGAAGGAGGCTACCAATTTTTCTACATTTTAGGAAGACTAATATCATTCAGTAATCACAGCACTCTGAAACAGAGAGGCATCCACATTTGAAAGACATAGAGCCCAAAGAACCTGCCAAGAGCCCAAAGAAAAGCACCTTTAGGGATAAAAATGTCATAGGTTAATAAGGCTGTTTGTTTGGGCCTCTCTTGTTTGGTTGGTTTGAGCATTTTTTATGATAACAGGATGAAAGTCTTCAGTCACATCAGCTTGGAAGCTAATTTACATCTATTCATAAACCCTTCCTGCTACAATGTAATTTGGAAATCAAGCACTGTAGCTTTCTCCAACAAGTCTTTTGCCATCCTTGGATGAACATCTCCCACCTTTGCTCCCTCTAAGAGATCACTCCACAAGAGAGAGAAGAAAATAAGCCTTTACCTCAGGTACTGGCCAAAGTTTATTGCTTCTTCCTAGTGGAGGAGCCCTTGGAGCTCCACACTAGTGTGGTCACACCAGTTTGCTGTACGTGGAAGAAGGCTACTGGCTTGGAGCAAGATCTCAGAGGAATCACCAGTTATTTATTTCCCATATTCACCCAAAAGTAGCATGAGAGTCTCCCCAGGAGACTGTAGCCAGTAGTTTCATGAATCCAGTCATCAACCAGGTGACACCTGGTCTGCTGTCCTCAGGACTTTCCCCCACTGTGACTCTCCATAAGGATGCTGCTTCTGACAGGGTTCACTTGGGGGCATTTTGCTTGTGACCCACCATTGCTTACTTGTTATATAGCATAGAGCAAATTCTTGCAAAAAAAAACGTGAGCAAAGGCATTCTTAATTGTGGTTAGGATTCACAGGTCGTGACCCCGGGAGGAAATGTCACATCTTCAATGCGCATTTTTAGTTTTGTAAAATTTAGAAAGTCTTGTGGATGTATCTATCACCTGGGAGATGCCTTGCTGATAGATTGTATGTACAATTTTCATAGAGCAAACCTGAAGAGAAAACATGTTGAAGTCAAGAGAAGGATATGGACCCGTGTGTTCTTTGAAATTTCAGCCACCAGATCTTGAATCTGGAAGAGGAAAGCTTTCCAGAAAATATGAACTGCGGCATTTGAAATAAAGAAAAGCAAGGCAAGTTAGAATCCCAAAGACTGCAGGACTTAGAGAAATAAATGTGTTGCTTGGTGACTCGACATGTTGTTTTCTTTTTTGGGGATCTTTTTCACCACTGATAATTTTGCTCCTGAACAAAATGAAGTGGGGAATTGAAATTTCATTGCACAGAGATTTGAGTATTCAAGCAATTATATCATTCCCTTTCAGAGAAAAATCTATTTTCTTTCACACAGAAAACTTTTCTTTGATAGAAATTAAAAGTTGTGTTCCACTCATGACGGTTTTCTAATTTGGAGTAATATATAATGTAGTATTGATTTTTAAAAACAAATTACACAATTTCAAAAGAAAATAATATATCTGTGGGGTTTTTTCAAGTATGGAGCTAATTTAGGATGTTTCAACATTATTGGAACTTTTTCATCACTTTTTTTGAAATAAAATTTCCCCAAAAGCAACATGAGCTCACAAACTGCTTTTTTATTATTATTATTTTAGTGCTACTGCATTTTACTGATGGGAAAAAAACCCTTCTCCATCAGCGTTTTTTTCCAATGAATACAACTCCTGAGTCAAGTAGGAGCGTGTCTGAAAATCTTTCAGATGGAAGATTTATTATGTATCATTGGGGGAAAAAAGCTATTCAGGGCCAAATTCTGATACAAGCTGGTTTGTGCAAATATACTGAGCTCCAGCCAGTGAAAATGAGGCCTTTTCAATGTACTCTGCGCTTCTAAAACAGAGAGGCGCCCAGTAAAATGGGTCAAAAATGACAGCGAGTGTACGCGCGTGTGCATATACTTAAGTGTATGAACACAGCCACTCTGTTACTGCTCCTGGCACTCCAGAAAAGCTTTCTAGAGCATTTTAGAAATATATATGTTCAGTGTGATGGCCCACAGCCGTACGATTTTCAGGTGTTTTTATTGGATTCCACTTCTTTAATGTTATTTTTAAAACAGCTACTTCTTTTTTTTTTTCTTGTGAGAGAGAATTTTATAATCCTATGACCAGATATATCAACTAAATTTTGATAACATTGAGCAAGACCACATTTGCCAAGAAAATCAGCATGTAGCTTGCCTGTCACTAAGAGCTTCCCCACAGGACTGTTACTGGATGTTAAAAAAATACTCATTTAATGGAAGCAGGACAGTTTGTCAATTACAGAAGTGCCCAAACCAGCAAAAGGCTTAAGGAAGTTGTGGTAGAAGCAAACCAGCATGTTTCTTGAGTACAATTAATTACCTTCACTACAACAACTTTTATTTTTAAGAAGATGGTAAATAGAAAGATATCTGTGTTGCCAAGCTTCAGAAACCCACTCAGCCCCAAGGTTGTCTGAGAATGTTAGTCTGATAACAAGGCTTTACAGACCAAAACATTGTGATGTGTATCAAAAATATTGCAAAGAGGTAACTGCTCTGCCAAAATGAAAGCCAACCCCAACAGATGTGAGGCACAACAAGCTGGGGTGATTCAGTCCGTTCCTATAAACAAGATGCAATGGAAAGAGGTTGCATAATTAACCCACTGCCCTAATAAACAATATTTAATATGCCATCTATTTAAAATTAAACTGCTGTCAAAAGCAGCATTTTTATTTCTCGTTTTAATTTTGTTCAAAGCAAATAAAGTCCTGTCTGCGGTATTGCCCTAGGCAATGACATTAACTGTTCCAAATGTGGGGTTTTGCGGTCTGATTTACAATGTTATGGAATGACCAACATTATATTGCTTTTTGAGCAACCTGGATAGAACTGAGAAACACCCGGCACTCGTCTGGAGCAGGGAGCAACGACGACTTTAACGCTCTCCTTGGGCCACCTGGATCCTGTCAAGTGCAGGCGTAAATCAAAGCAACCTTCACCTGACAGGGGCTTGTCCAGGCTGAGGCTGGGTCAGATCCACTCCTTCAAGCAAACTAAAACTAAACTGTAAAAAGTTTTTATTATTTGCTTTGTAGTAGCTCCTAGAGTCGTTTCACTGTGCAAGCGGAGGTAGTCACCATCCAGAAGAGTCAAACTTCTCTTCTTTCCTGTGCTTTGGGCTCATCTGCTCCTGCGTCCACATTTCTTGGGCAAGTTTGGCCTTGAGCACAGGCTTGGCCCGCACTTCAGATGTAATGCTAACGCTACCACACAGGACAAACAATTTGCCCATTTTCACACCCCAGACTGGTGGCAAAGGCAAGGACAGGACTTAGGGCTCCGGAGGAATCAGTTCTTTAGGCTCTGCCCGGGAGCACAGTGCCTGCCGGGAGAGTGGTGTTTCCAGTTAGACAGACCTGAGCTTCTCTGATGAGAATGAGTCTGACTGAGGAAGATTTCTGCAGGCGGTAGAACTTCAAAACAGTGCCTTTCTACATGCAGGAAAGCTCCTAGTTCAGGAACGACTTGACAATTACACAATTTTTAGTCTTCTCTAACCTATCCCAGATAGACTGTAATAAACACTCATATGACATATATATTTCATTTAGAGTAGTAAATATTTATTCTTCTAGAGGTCCAGAGCTGAGCAGCACTGGATAATTGAAGTTATTCCTGTATGTACTTGCAGTCTTTGCCTACGCCAACACTACCACATGTTTACTTCAGCTCTGACATGCAAGACCACCCTTCCATATTTATCCTCCGTTGTGGCCATCATGTGAGTGGGGAATGCCAACCACTCCAAGCTGTGCGGAGCTTGTGGTAGGGCTTGTGTTGTGGCCACAGCTGTCCTCTGCAGTCAAGGAAAAGATTCTCTATAGGTGGCTTCTAAAAAAGGTAGATTTTGTGGTAGGTGGAAGTATGTTTGGCACTTTTCATATTCAAACGGACAGAACTGTGGTTGAATTTGTGCATGAAAATGGCAAAGTGAAAGGTAGGAGCAACAGGTAAAACTACTGAAGATACGTAAGATGTAATTGCCCATTAACACATTTTCTCTCTTCACTGTTGGTGGAAAAGGCTAAGAATTACCCATAAAAATCTGTAAAAAAAATCCAACCCCTGCTGTGGAATCCTGCTTTATTTTTTATTGGAGCCTATGCAGTCCTTATCACCAGAGTATAAACCATTTCACTTCTGAAACATCATAAAATCGCTGCCATTAAAGCCCTGGTAATCAAAGCTCGTTTGAGATGGAATGGCCATAGAGTTTGTAAGCTGCATGAGAAAATTCCTAAAGCCGTCTTTTACAAAGAGCTTTGATCAGAAACTCTTTCCAGATATGGGCAGCTGAAATGTTAGAGAGACAATCTCAAGGCAATCTTAATTCATGTAACATTGATTTACTCAGGAGCTCATAGCTCAAAACAGGCTTTGATGGCAATAGCTTATCTCGTCAAATCTGATAAACTCTGAGGACAGATGGATTGCTACAATTAACATAAAGTACATACTGCAGAAAGCAAGGAGCAAAATAAGTAGTCTAAGAAAACAGGCACTCCTTAATGCCACCTCTCTTCCAGTGCACACTTCATAGCCAGCCTCCACGCTAATTGTAGGACTCACGAGTAAGCTCCAAGGAAAGAAATGTATACTGGGAGGCTCCCCATCATGTCTGAGCTCTTTCCAGGGGTGATTTTTACAGCTCAATTAACATCTGTCACCAGTCTCTTCCTTCATCTCTTCTTGGGGAAGAAGGCTCTGCTGTGGCCTTGTGTTTTGTGAGGCCAGGGGCAAACCTGAATCATTAGATTGGATTTCTGAATTGCTGCTTTGGTGTGATTTTGCTGTGTATTTATATTTTAAAAGTCCAGGCATTTGGAGAAGAAACTGAGGATATCTGTGATGAGACTGTGTTCCTGGAGAGATTTATCCCACCCTTTCAGACCCTCCTGAAGAAAGGTCTCCGTTGTCCTGCAACAACAGGTCTGGTAGAGAAGGTGTTCCAAGGTGCGGGACTTGCTGCTCTTCATTTTCCTATACTGAGTGTACCAGGCACAGGCTGTTGGTCCAGGGTTTGGACCTGGGGAGAAGGTGAAGGAAAAGTGAGGCTGAGAACTACACTAAGAACGTAACAACAATCTTATCAACGCAAAGTAATGCAAGGAAGACAGTCCTGTCTGTGTAAGTCTCCTGCAAGAGAGCATGAAACGCTATCTGAAAACCAAATGCTAATGGCTTCTCTAACACCAAAACTCTTTAAAAACTCTTCTTAGAGCAGTCAGCAATGGTCAGAAATTGCTTCTTGGCGCTATCCCTCAAACCCACGTAACCACAATCAAACCACAAGTTACCTCTCTGTCTAGCTAGCTTGGCAAAAATAACATGAGTGTGAAAAGCAAAGCGTTTCCAAGTGACCAGTTGGAGGCTGCTTGTGCCACAGCATGTCATGGGGAAGGACACAGCAAGAGAAGAGGTACCACTTCTCATGTATTTTTCTCATCACTCATCAAAATGGGTGTTATGTGCAAGGAAGTGTCTACTCAAAGAAAGAAGGTGGGAGAAGGGAACATGAAATAACACAGTAATTCCGTAAGATTTCTCAGGTGCCCACCTTGGCACTGGCCCAGCGCCAGTCAATAGTTGAGGGGTGTTTAGTAAAGCTGGTTGAAACCTGGGATTTCCCTTGGAAGCCAAGGATATTAAAATCTTCTGAGTTTTTTTTGTACCTTACCAGAAAAAGAACATGAAAAGTTGAAATTTCCTGCAAAATGGAAATCCTGAGCGATTTTGCTCTGATAACATCAGAACATTGTATTGCAAAGACTTGTTTCAACATGCCCACAATCTTAGCAAGGTCACAATACTTCACTTCCACAGATTTGTTCAGAGTTTTATAAAAACACAAATTCAACAGGAATTTTGGAGTGAAAATACAATCTTTTGTTTTCATCAAAATGGTGGTTTTCAGAAAGTTCCCCCTGAACAAAAATAATAAAAAATCAGCTTGATCATAACTTTCCTTCATTAAATAAGTATATTCTGCTGGAAAATGTCCACAGCCTCAAGTCCATTTCCAGTTAAGCCTATGCAGAGAAGTTTTGCAAGTGCTTACATGTTTGCAGGAGCTGCGCCATGGACATATCATTACAGTTCCAAGTTGTTTAATCTTTTGTCTAAATATAAATAGATGAGTGAATATCTGTAATTTCCTCCGTCTCTCTAGCTCTAGGGAGTTTATCTGAGCAAGAGAAGGCTTCAGGATTAGGGCCAGTCATTGGGTCTGTTTCCAGGCTATCTGTTCAGGAAGGCTCATGAGCTGTTCGAAGATAACACCCCGTTCATATTCGTCCTCATCAGCCATGCTCCAAAGGGCATCCCACATCAAACCTCAGCACGGATTTAAAGAAACAACAGCTCGGCTGTTCTGGGCTTTACTGCTCCTGGTGCAAAATGGGAATTTTCCCATGAGGTTGAACTGACTAAAAGGGCCTCTTTTCTTCCATTTTGCTGCTTGGGCCGACCTTCCTTTTCGTTCACACCCTTCCTGATTTGGGACCTGCCCATAAGCAGAAATTACTTTGTCTCCCTTGGCCTGCCTAGTCCAGTAAGACTGGAAGCTGTGGTTGGCGTTCTGTGGCACAGAGCTCCTGGAGTCTCATGCCAGTTTACAGGAGCTTATGTTCCTGTTGGCCATGGTCACTGCTCGTATCTTTTCCCATCAGTGTTATCAATGTTTTCCCTTTCATCAGAAATGTCTTCTTTTTCTCCCTCTTGATCTCTGGTGGGTCACTCACCTACCAAATATTCAGCAAAAGGGTGAGCATTCACCCTGATGAACTTGGATCCACGTTTCTTCCCAGTCCCACCACTCTCCTCATATGACCCCAGTTTCTGCTTTCCCCGTCCAAGTCCTATAGCTAAAAAAAACAACCCCATTGCAGTGGTTAGCTGACACAACCAGATAAAGACACCACAGCTCATAAGGAAAACTTGGAAGGGAAGCCCTAAAGTTTGGATTGCACTACACAGGGAGTTAAGCATTATCAAAATAAAACGCACCCCTTCCAAAGAAATAGGTCCCTGTGTGATCTCGTTACCCCCATAAGGATTAAAACCTGTGCTTAAACTGGGCAACTCTCCTGCTCAGTAATGCCATAACTGAGAAGTTTGCTGAGCTGCAGCTATTTGCAGTTGTTAGACTGAAACGTCCTTTCATCTCTGCAATCTCATTCAGTCCCCTAGCATTGTGGGGACGCAGGCGAACCACTATAAATAACTGAGCCTTTTCATGTCAGCTGGTACAAATACCAGCCACTTCGAACAATCTGACCTTTCTTGGGGATTCTGACCAATCTGCAGTAGAAGACGGCTAATATCTTTCAGGATTTTCCATGGTTAAGGTATATATAAAAATTGCTAGCTGTTTGCGTGCACTCCAAATGCTTTCTGGCTTGTTTAATCTGGCTGTGACACTTTGTTCTGTGGTTAAAAAATGAAAGTAACGTCCCAGTTAATGATTTTTGATGAAACCCATTATTCTCACAACTATTTTTAAACACCACGGAAGGCAAATCAATCTAACACACCTACAAGACTAATATTTTAATAAACTAACAGAGACAGTGGTCTAAAGCCGTGGTATTTTTCCTCTGAACTCTTGTTTTTAAACGAAATCCTGTGAGGTTACCTTGGCATTCCTTTGCATGAAGAAAGCAAAACCTAGAAAATAAATTGCTGTTTGTGCCTCCTGAAGTTCATTTTCAGCTTTAAATGGAAAACAAAATAGGAAATGGCTTCAGCTTCATAATTAGGAAAGGCTGATGAAGGATGTTACTGTAGAAGGTATTAAATGATTATGAGATTTCCCCTTCTTCCACACACCTGTTAAATGGAATGTGATAATGCCCCTCTCTTATTAATATCTTATGAGAAAAGTCAGAGGGGATGTATCCTCGATCAGGGGATATCCATTTTATACTTACTGCTATAGTTCATTCTGGAATATAGGATAAATCTTGCCTCTGAGAAACTGAAAATATTGACCCCATTCTTAGTCATTGTAACCAGAAAGCTAATGAGAAAAGGTTATAAAATATGGAAAATAATCTAGACTGTGGCTTGCTTCCTAGCTTTGCTAGAAGCTGTACCGAAATTCCAGTGGATTTTTCATGCCTGGCATCCCCCCATTCATTCACGCCGTAGCTGAGAACTTCACCCCCACCCGCCCCATCTATAGGAAGGATAGCAAAAAGAATCACAGTTTTCATCCACTGGGAGAAACAGGTTAGGGAGGTAAACTTTGGAAAAAATAAGACTACTCACAGAGCGAGGCAGTACCGCAGAGGAGCAAGAGTGGCTGTATCTAGCTGGCCAGGTTGGTTCAGTTTCTTAAGCCACTTCATAATCCCTCATGAGCATAGTGCATCTCAACTACAGATGTTAGTTCATTTCAAGATAACAAATTCCCAAAATATATACAGAAAGCAGAAGTGTATCTTCATCTAAAATACATTTCAGACCTTTACTATGGCCTTTCTTGGTGTTTGCTCTCTTCCATTTTGCCCTTTTGCAGCTTAAAGACAACTTCCCTGTTGTTATAGTTAGTAGAGAAGATATGTACCTAATAGAAGATGCTCAAGAGCACAGGGCACAGGTCCCCATTCTGTAGAATCAATATATCTGGTCTGGGACTGCAAGATGAATTCCCTGTCACGTCTTTATATCAGGTCTTAAGATGCCTACAAGTAAGCAAAGCAGCGTGATGGTGAAAGAGTATTTGCCTACTTGCTGTTGCAGAGTAAAGCTGGAGATAATGAAATATCTTTGCCAGGAAATAATGAAATATCATTGCTACATTATTAAAGTGTACGCAAAAACATATTGTCCTCAAACAAGTAGATGCCGATGCGAAATTTGAGAAGTCCTTCACTGGTTTAAAAGTGCACTAGATTTGAAGGAAATCAACGAGGAAAGGTGAGGAAGGATGAAAGGGAAGGGGATCAGGGATCGGAACCTGCCTGCGTTGCTTTCCCTGCTCCCCTAAACGAGCAGGCACGTTCTCCCACAGCTTCTGGGAAAAACTCACAGGGAGCCCCAACTCTCCTCTGCGCTGGGCAGTGCGCAGCCAACGCAGCCACTCATTTCTTAGCCCAGCTCTTCCCGTTAGAGCCAACCTTGCTCGCGGCTATGTGTTGTGCTTGAGCGAGCAGCGGTGTTTTCACATTTGCCCCTTCACCGTGAGTAGAGGCAATTTTCAGGCGTGTTTCTCAGGGACTGTGCTGTCACTGCAGCTCGAGCCAGGAGCCGCAGCGGGAGCACAGAGCGACCCCATGACCGGCATTAGCAGTGCTCACTCTATTAAAGGCAGCCCTCAGAAAAGGAGAGAGTTACTGAATGTCAATTAAAATGCTTCAGTGATTTAAGTGGGCAACTTCCATGCGCCGCTTTGTAATGCTACACCCCTCCGTCTCCAGCTAACGGCACTGCTCTCACAGCAGCCCCTAGTAGGTGAATTTATGCAACAGCATTGACAGTGACCTTAAAGAGGGATCACGAAACTATTCTCCTTGCCTGAAATTCGTAACTCTATCTGCTTCCTCTGCAGGAGAGGATGAGACAAGGAGGGGAGGGAAGGAGCAGCTCGTTGACCACCCAGAAGGAGGGAAGAACCTGAAATTACTTCATTAGCCTTGATTCTTCCTGGTGCGCGTCCTAGGGAAAGAGTTCAGAGAAGGAAGAGATATGGTACCTGCGGTAGGTGCCAGTTTACCGGTACCTAACAGCAGAGCCAGAGGGATCTTGCTCCCTGGCGGAGTGGGCAGCACCCTGGGGCTGGCGTGGCTCCGGGTGCAAGCGATGCTCCTCTGCCGCCATGGCCAGGGAAGACAAGGGGCCCTTGTTCTCACCACAGCCACTGCTGTCCCGGGGCTGTGGGGGCCACCACTCTGCTCGCGAGCGCTGGCCCAGCAGCCCGCTGCCGGACGCACCGCCAGCACCCGGCACGCCGAGAAACGGCAAACGGCTGCCAGGTTACGTGGCGGCAGCCAGCACCACGCCGGCGGACGCTTCGGCAGCTGTGCCTGTTAACTTATGGGAAAGGATGACTTTTGTCACTTGTCTCATCTCAGACACGCTGCAAAGTTCAGCTGAAAGCTTTTAATGGTCCCTTGATGCTGAGCCTGCAGATACAGAGAGATAGAGAGCATAATAAACTTTCAAAACATGATCTAACTGCATAACACATCAAATGTGTATCTTAACTGTATCCAGTGGAGCTGAATGGAAACAAACACACCATTTCAAACCAGACCACACACAGCAAGATAGTGCACATGACTAATTTTGATGACTGATTTCATATAAATAATGTACCAAGATTAGTAGATGCACTGTAATATCCCTTCATTTCACTCCTTTAATTAACTTTTCATTGAGACTCCAACTGGAAGTGGCTGATTAATAAAGTGTTTGCTTTTCACTACTTAGATTTAAAGTACATCCTGTCCTTACCGAAAACAGTGAGAAACTGCATGAAACTTAGGGAACAGCCTGCTTAATGCCGTTTAAAATAGCGCCGGCATTATAGCCCTTAGCTGGGTGGCAAAGGAAGAAATAACAGGTGTAGATAAGGAGTGGGAAGAGTACAGTATTATGGTGGCTACACACTGTAAATTGCTATGGGAACCAAACAGTTGTGTTCTAGATCAGTTTTGCCACCTACACAAAAGGGGAATAAGACATAGATAACCCTACAGCTGAGTTCTGTTCTTCTGATGTCTGGCAATGTTTAAATGAACTCATGAAGGAAGTGTTGAGTAGCGAAAGACAAATGACCTTTTCCATCTGGGAAAGGTCTTAAAATCTTAAAGCTGCAACGCTTGTGTTTATCAGAAGAGAAAGAAGGGAAAATGCAGGTGAGGAAGAGAGAAGCCAAATCCACGCTATCTGAATTCAAAGAGGATGGCAGGATTTAGAAGAGCTAGTGACCTTCAGAAAATTGATCCCAGTGTTGATGGATCACTATATATAGGACGCAGACTACTCGGTCAGCTGTTGCCTCTTCACTGCAGAAAAGGTAAGATTTCCTACCCCTCCAAAGACAGAAACTTTAAATGGCTTTGAATTAAGCAATTTTAACACTTATTACACCATCCCCAGGGATTTTCAAACTGTTTTGCAAATAAGGCAGGCAGGTCAGGCAGATAAGTCCTCCCATCCTGTCATTCCTGATGGAAAACTGATACACGGAGATGTGACGTGACTTGTCCCCAAAATCCTCCCTAAGAGGGATTCTCATCGCTTGCTTTTCAGGTATGCGATTAACCACCAACCACCTTTCCCTCTTAACAAGTTTCATTGGCTTTCACATTGGAACTGTGCAGAACCACAGATTTCATGTATTGTTTTTTAATACTAAGCCATCAATTAGTCCAGGTTTACTCTAAACAGCGCCCAGGGTCTCTTTATAGGTCTATAAACCTGAGAGGACCTGTTTGTGATCCTGGGCTGAGATTCAAGTTTTAAAGGAAAATTGAAACTGGGGTAATTTTTTTCATTACTTCAATTTTCATATTGAGTTCTCATATTCTGCATTTGAATGCGCCTGAAGGGCTTGTGTGGAAGGCAACCTGCAGATTTCCAAAGCCTTTTTCTGTTTGAGCCTTGATCCCAAATTTTGACTCTACTAAGGCTGGCAGCCCCTCCACACAGCATTCGTAATACTAACATCTCAAATATTATTTGGATTGGACCTTCCAAGGCACATTAGCAATCAAAGGCACGTTTACGAGATCCATCTGTAATGGGCATTGCCCCTCTGTCACACCGTGGTGTAGGAGAGCAAAATACCACAACAGCAGTATCCAAGCTGGATAGGGGAAGCTAATAACAGCAAACAGAACAAGAAAAAATAAATAATAAAAGGATTACCCACTGCATGGAAAGCTTCCCAAGGTTCAGTATGACTGTGGTAAAGAATTCATAATCCCAGGTTTCATTCAGACCATGTCTGGGAACAAAGGCACCTGTATTAAAGTCAGTGTTGTTGATTTTGGCAAACCGTGATCGAATAGAATAGAAAAGAATAGAAAAGATGGTACAAATCTGATTATCCCTGGGCACAGAATTCTTGATGCTTCACACATCCTCTCTACCCTTCCCACATACATCTTGGCATGACCTGGTATCCTTTGTTTTGTGCCACATCTTTTTTGATTGAGTGAAAGCTGAGATCTGAAAATACCCTTAAGATGGTAATAGGGTGAGTATGAGAGAGCACTCCGTAGCTGGAGCGTGCAGGCTTCACAGGGGCAGCCCTCCTACCTGCCAAGTCTCACCACAGTCTCCTGTCCCCTGGATCCTTTTGGAACCCACTCTGAGAAAAATTCAGTCATATGTTTAGCTAATTTTAAACTAAAAACCAACCAGAAGACAACCCAAGTTAACAGTACTCATTTAAATTAGAAGTTCTCCTGTATATGGAAAAAGTCCTTGGCCGGGTTTCTCAGCAGCTGGAAACACACATAGCTCCTCTCGGCCCGTAGGCTCTTTCATCGTAGCTAAGCACCTTCCCCGGTGCTTCTTTCCAAAGGCATCAAGAAAAGCAAGATGGGAAAATGAAAACATACTGGAATCATTCAGTAAAATGTTAGAAATATAAGAATAGCTAGAGATAATAATAGCTAGTAAGGAGGAATGGGGGACTGGCACAGGATCCTTCCACAGCAAGGTGTGGAGCAACTGGGGACCGTTGCTCTATGGGCATCTCTCCTGAAAAGAAAAATGGAGCACCTTAGCATGTCCCCAAGACCCCAAACATTTTACAAGCGGAAAACACTACCAGCTTAAAGTGTCATCCACTACGGAACTGGAACATGGAGTGAAAAACAGTATCTATTCAATAGCTGTTTGGGACAGAAAGTGAAAAACAACATGACCATTGAAACGGCAGGAGGAATTTCTGGTAGGCAGAGCGTAATTAGCCAAGTTGGCCTGTGGCCAGGACATGGAGGTTAGTCATCTCCTTCTGTGAAAAGAGCCATCAGATCTTCAATGACTAAGAGCATTCAGGACCTTGGGTTTACGTCTAATCCAGAAGATGGATAACAATGCTAAAGAGGAAACATCAGAGGCGAGTATGATTATAAACAGGGAGGATATGTGAGATATCTTCCAGATAGAGGGGGAAAAATGGAGCTCTAGGCACTGGCCAAAACAAACACAAGTCGCCATGAGTGGATGGGGGTCATTCCAGGCTACTATGCGAATTACATCAGGAACCGATGTTGCCCTCTGCGTGGCTTCACAAAGTTTGGCTTTAACACTTGAACGCCACTGGCAGAACAAGAGAAAAATGTTGCACCCATGGTCAAAGAAAGCCAAGAGGGAAACTCAGGGAGATAGAAATTAGGAGTCCGATTTCACTTGGGGGAACAATTAAGAATTATTTATCGAGGATAAACTAATGGATCTTTATTTTTAGAGGAGAGAGAGCTTTGGGGAATTTTAAGAGTTTCCCGCTCTTAGCTTACATTTAAATAATAAATAACTCTCTATCTGTGTTCTGGGGAAGGTTCAAGACAGCAGTTCATCCAGTTGCAGCCAGGCCACAAGAAATTGTTCTCAAAATTGAGACAATGAGAATAACTAGCATTCCTGGAGCCAATTCAGATGTTCTTCCATCTTTTCAGAAAACACACAAGTAAATAATTTGAACTAGTGTTGTTATAGTGGTCTGTCCTGTTAAGACAGGGGAGTACCCCAAAGCACACATTTCTGAAACTACAGGATAGATCAGTAACACATCATTCAGCAAGGAGGTCTGTAACTGTGAAAAACAAACCCCGCAGAAATAATCCTGATGGATTTTGAGCCATCGACAGACTGAACAAGCCTGGATACAAATGTATGTAATTGAAGTTTGTCCATGGCTCGTTTTGAGCTGAAAGAAGGGTTGAAAATCAAATCTGATGCTTTTCTTCTGCCTCAAACCCTAACTAAAATGCAGGCACACGAAGCTAGCTCTAATTATTTACTTTGAAAACGTCATGCATTTTGTTTTAAGTACAACCTTTAACTCTGTCTGCAAGCTATTTATAGGGATTGTGTCTTTATCCATGTCATATACACACAGCAGCAAAAGGTCATTCATAAGTATGTATCAGAAGTGGAAGACAGTGAAGAGGCACGCTAATCAGAGCTGCTCCTAACCACTTGCTGTTCAAAGAGCAGAGTGGGGCTAGATACTAATGTATTTGACCCTTCAAAAGCTTAGTAGCCAATTAGCTTTCTAAAGGCTATGATGAACCGCGCTCATTTACTGTGCATCCACACATTCAACTGTCATGTTTAACAAGCAGCAGGACCACCTACAGCTGCCCAGCAAGGCCCTTTGCATACTTAACGCTGAGGCCGCATACGCAGTCACTAGAGAGGAAAAAAAAAAGTAAAAAGCACAGCTTGGGATGACTTCCACAAACAAAGCAATGTCATTGGCAAAACTGTAAGATTCCGCTCACTTTCATAATTTTCCCAAGTTTTCCTTGAATTCTCAGGATCGGCTCCAGAACATCCGTTCTCTTTGCTGCACCAAAGGCAGGCCTTGTGTTTCCTTCCAGAGCACCATAGTCATAACCATGCAGGTAACCCCTGGAAAACCCGAGGTGACCCTTGACTTCTTCATTGGAAAGATCATTACTAAAATGCCAGACGCATCTGAAGATGTTCACACATTTGTTTGACAGGTCTAGTTTGCGTTTCCCTCAGCCCTACCACAGCATGCTTGGCCAATACTGGAGCCCATCCTGTCAGAACACTTCATTCCCACCCGTAACTCACAAATTAGCAGTGCAGATTTGCTGTTTTTCTTCTTAGCCATGGAAGCAAGCTAGCCAGGGCTCACAAAGCGAAGTCTGGGCAGATAAATGCAGAGACAGGTGATCAGAGGTTCCATCTATCCCTCGGTGTCCTGCAGGCAATGCAATACTTGAAGATCAGCAGGGCTGATAGCACAGCAACCAAACGGCGCAGTGGTGAACACCCTTTATCCGAGAAATAACGGCACATACTTAGGCAGCTACTTGGGAAGGTCATTTATTGGTCTGGTACCAAATCGCTAAAACACTTAACATATTCTTAAGCCACACATGTCCCACAAGTGAAGTATGTCCTTGGCAGGGAGCTGAATCCGAACAGACCTAAACATGTGCTTAAATATAAGCACATACGTAAGTGTCTCACTGAACTGTGGCTGTGTTGACATTCGTATTACTAGCCAAGGTGTCGAGCAGAATCATTTATTAGTTTCTTCTCTCTCCCCATTTACTTTTATTTTTTGTGCTGGAGTCTTCATAAAGAGAAGTTGTGTTTCGTACCAAGTAGACACAACTAATCAGTCTTTTTTAATAAGGAGAGAAATCAGGCAAGAAGGACAATGGTGACTGTGAAATTGGAGACAGATGTTGATGTCTTATTTTTAAAGCCCCTAATTTTTAAAAAAGTGCTGTATTCTAGCCCTTGGCACCAGTGATTGTGCAAAACTAAGGCATTGCGCTAGGCTACTTTGAGCTAAAATTTTCTTTAAAAATTTCCAGTAAGCTAAATGTCATGGAAAGTCAGGGATGTTTGTTTCCCGAATTTAAAGGAAAGTTTCCCCTTTTAAGTAGTAGCGCCAGAGATGGCGAATGTTGCTTTTTTCCCAAAATATACCAGTTATGCTGCTGTAGCCTCAAAACTTCAAACGCTTTTTATGTCTCTCTGTTGAGCTGCCGTGGTCTGCCTAACAACATTTCAGTCCCATGTCAATTCGAGGGCTACGGCTAAGACTCAGCCATAATTCATCAGGATCAGATGGCAGCCAGTCCTGAATGCGTCTCCTGAGAGCTGGGACGCTTCTCACCCGGCATGGAGCAAAAACAGTTGTCTGAAGCTACCCACCTGCTCCAGGGCCATTTTGTCAAATATGATACTTCAGGGGGTGATACCTACCTGTCAAACTGATTTTTTGGATGTTGACACAGCAGTTGGAGTGAACATCTGTTGCTGCTGCTCCGCGGTGATCTCATTTAGACGCTCCAGAAGCAAAGATGAAAACACGTTTCAGTGCCTCCCTGCTGCCTGCTCCACCTGAGAAACCCTCTGCTCCTCATCTGAGCGGCTGAACAGCTGTGGCCAGACGACACCTTATCCCCTTCTCTCTTTGGAACATCAGTTTAATTCCTGGCTACTCGCTCGCTGAAGCCTCACCGCTAGTGGCGTTCCTCTGGGTATCGAGCTGTGCGTATGGCCATTTTCTCATCCTTTCATATAAGTATCTCAGCACCCAAATCAAGGGGTAATGAGACCATTTGCTTTGTAGCTGATGGAAACTGCAGAGAAAATTAAAAAAAANAAATCACAGAGTGAAGCTCCAAGATTGGGTCGGACAGAGTAGGGGACCCAGTCAGTCAGAGCAGCGCACTGGAAGCAATGGGTTGCAGCCTGCTGCCCTCCCTGCTATGGCTGCATGCCTCCTGCAAACCATTTAGAACGATGCATACTGTTCCTTACCTCTAAGATTTGCTCATCATTCAGGTTTGGGGGCTTTTGGCTGTTTTTTTTTAATACTCTTCCTACCTTGTTCCAGTTGTGCAAGCAAAAACTGTTCCCTTACCAAGCAGCTTCAGTGCATCTGGGTGAGCTGAAAAATGGGAGAGAAGACCAGGCTCCCCCTCTGTGTGATGCTACTGTAAAAGAGACCCAAGCAGGGGCAGGGAGGAGCGTTAGGCTGGGTAACGTAGAGAGGACAGCCTGTTTGCTTACCTGCTCACAATTAACCTGTGGGAAGCTGCCCGGGTCAGTCCTCACTCTGGATCTCAGCCTAAATGATTTTTTTAGGCTGCAGGAGTGAAAACTCAAACCAAAACAGCAGCCCTGTTGAGCTTTAGGCTTAGATATAGTATCAATGCCTCTTTTCCAAAGCTGACAGCAATTAGAGGAGGATGGCAGATGCATTAAAGCCTTTTGCTTTAATGAGCACCTCCTCTGCATCTAACTTAAGATGCAGCTGGAGACCCTCAGTGTCATGCACAAAGCTTACATAAAGTGTCACTCACTAAATAATAAAGACAGCAATATAACCATAGCTACCTCTGGGGTAGACGTATTCTCAGTACGACAGCTTCCAGGAGTTCAAAGCTTTGCATGAACAGCATACACGAAGGCTGAGGGTGTTAACTAATCAGTGTTTCCATCTCTATGTGATCATTTTCTAAATTGCCATAAAAGTGGTACCACTTCTGAGTACAGAAGATGAAGCTCTTCTGTCTGGGTGCTGTAATCACACTGAATGCATCTGAGCAGACTGCATAGCAAATGGGTACTGGAGATTTTAAATATCTCAGTTTTCATCATTAAACATCGCAAGCTAGTTCTGTTTCCTTCTCAGTCACCTCTCCTGACTCCGTCAGGCTATTGATGCAACGCTGAGTGATGTGTGGCAGCACATTACTCTCAGTGGAGATTAATTATTTCTTTTTTAAGGCTTTTACAATCCCCCACCCCCTCTGGGTCTCTCAGTTGGTAAAGTAGCATGTCAAAAACTAATGGGAAGGTGTGAGACATGACATGACTTTACAAGAAAAGAAAATTTGGGCCAAGGGAGATGGGGTTTGGATTTTGACAAGGGACTTTGTTTTTCTGTTTGTTTCTTCCCCTAAGAGTGTGTTTCTATTTTTAAACCTGAATGCATTGCTGTGATTCATACTGTAATTGCTACAGGAAATCAGGAGGGACTGCACCTGTGCTGGACCATGAGGGAGCACGAAGTGATGCTGGTTCCTCCCATACTGACTAATCCCTGTTGTCTGCTGTGCACAAACACCGCTACCTGCACAAAATCCCTTCAGCCCTCAGATTTCCATTTACAGCTGTCTCCAGAGTGTCGCAAGAAAAGATGATGGATGGGCAGAATTTTATTTCCGTTAGAACGAAGCCAGCTGAGTATTTCCATCTGCTTTATTAAAAATACTAGTTCTCGCTTTGCCTAATCTTGAAAAATGCAACATGTTTCTGTAGCTGAGTTTGCATTTAGTCTCGGAAGTGGATGCCTGAGGCGGAATGATTTTCTGTGGGAACAGAGCAAGGTGCAATTTAGTGCCTTCCCTCCCAGGGGCAGAAGGAATCCAACTTGGCAGAGAGGAGCTGATAGCCCTGCAATTACCGTCTCCCCAAAGGGGTCGTACTTCAGGTTTTCGGCAAGGTGGCCCCCCTTCCAACAACAAAGGCAGTCAGGGAGATAACTCAAACTGGAGACCTCCTTTCCGTCTCAGCCTTGCCCTTGGACTCGCTGCTCCTCTCCCTGACCACGTCCAAGCCCTGCAGAGCATCGCTCTCCCTCCTTGATGGGTTTCTGTAATTCCTGCTGTTGACACACTGCTCATGATGCGTAGTTGGCATCAGTTACAGAAGATTGCTGGAAGAAGTGAGCACAGAAGTGTCTGGATTCAATGGGGCAGGAGGGATGGGGAGGGGAGGGAAGCACATTAGAAAGCATGGGAGCTTGGCATCTAACATTGGGACCAGAGGGAGTCAACTGTGGGTGAACAACTGCTCTATCAGCACTGTATAACCAAAGAATAGAGTTTGTTCAAGGATTTTCTTTTCTTGCATTGCTTTTCCTATTTCCCACTTGTTTTCCCAGAAATAGAACATGACATTTATTTTTATGGACAGCATGATCTTATGGCTATTCCCCTGTGACAGGGTAATCTGAACACAATTATGTTCTGTTGACAAAAAGTGATAAAAGTGTATTGTGTCAACACTCTGAACTAACAGATTTGTCATCTGCTCTACTCTCAGATAATAGAAACAGATTTAGAAAATGCTCTGACAGACTCTATCCTCTTCTATAGTTAGGTAAGCCCCAGCTCTGTGCTTGGTTACTGTACCCCAGTGTTACCCCTCTTCCAGCAATATCTGCCTGGCTGTGTTTTAAATTCAAGTGTAGAGTTTGCTTTGATGGACTTCTTTTGGCAGCTTATAGCTTATATGCTTTGAAGTAATTTGGCCTAAGTTCTCCAATTCACTTGAGTTCTATTACTCCTTTTTTTTTCCCATGGCTTAGGAAAATCCAACATTTTTGTGTATCATTTTTTGCCATGCAAATTTCCTTCTAGAGAACATATTTGACAATAATACCTGCATTACATCCTCCCCCCAGCTGACTTCTTCATGAGTTCATGGACAGCAGTCTACCTGGATGCTTGTTTTACTGAGACAGGCACCCACATTTGCGCAATAAGTAAGGCGAGCCCTAAGCACACACAATTTTCAGTGGAAAGATGTGCATACACCATAACATAAACCACCATCCCATCCTAAGTCTGAAGACAAGTCTGCACTTCCAACTCTTGGTAAGTTGGATGACAATTACTGCTTAAGAGCTAAAAGAACAATGATATCATTCAAGCAAAATAGAAAAAGCTTTTTCATGGCCAAAAAAAAGCCATTTCCAAAATTTCTGTAAAACCCTTTGTTTTGCAGCTGTGGCTCCTGCACCGTTAAATGCCATTAACCAGCATTTCCATTCAAAAGGGGCATGTGCAATGTATATTAAGGCTTTCCAAAAATAGGAATCAATAACCACCAGGTGCAAGTGTGGCATGACTCAGGCACGATAGTATTTGGTCACCTGGCTCATGCCTGTCTGAAAAGATTATGAACATTGACCTCCTCACCAGAACAGAAGAAATGATAGGTGCCATGAAGATGCTCTTAGCTTACATCTGTGGTCCTTCTTCAGCTCATTCCCCCAGCTTCCAGGTTAAACACTATGTCAGACTGGGACTCCTAGAAGTCAGCTCTTTTAGGACCACAAATGTCAGAGTAATCCAAGGTCTACTCTAATTTGGGGTGCATGCCGGACGCCCTTTCTCCTCTAGACTAGCCAACACAGCCCACTTTGCTCCTCAGCTTCTGCAGTGCCCCAACACGTCCAGCACAAGGAGCTTGTCCCTGTGTCAGCAGCATTTTGCACAGACATTTTCTTTGGTTCGATACATTTGTTGTTCGAACAGAAAAATGCAATCGGTTTTGACAGCAGGGTGAGATGAACTGAGTATGTGCACATGAAGCGCTATTGTTTATTCCCCTGATCCAGCTCCTGCCAGTGGGATGTTTTTAGTGTGGGGGTGGAATCAAGGCATCTACATCCTGAAATGAGAATAATGGTCTGGAATAGTGGTTTAAGGTAGTTTGGCACCATATTCTGATACCCATAGCAACCTTTAAAGAAAATTGAGCTGGACGTTGCAATGGAAACTTAGCACCACCTACAATTTAATTCACAACCCAAATTTCCCAGAAGAAGCCACAGCTCATTACCACACCTACAGAGCCGCTCTTGAGAGAGGGCGCAGATCTGACTCTTGTTCTTCCTCCTCCTCTCTGACTGACAGCCAGACTTGGCGCTCAACAAAAGGATGCTGCTATGAGAAAACAGCTAAGAAAAAAAAAGGTGCTAAAGTTCTTTTCAGAAATGACTTAAAGCAGTAAATATATTGTGCAATGAACAAGTTTGGATAAAATGAAGCAATATCACTATGGACAACAGATCTTTGCTTGTCCACCGGATTAATCCTCTCTGTGTTAACACACCTAAGACTTAACATCATGTAAATCTCCATAAATTTCAGTCCTCATGTATTTGGCCATATCAAAACAAGCCTGCATATGCCTAACCTAGTTTATTTTACCAAAACCCTTTGGTCCTAACTCTAATAATTTTTTAAGGTTATGCTCAAGATTTTTTTTTTTTTTGGTAGAATTTGGTCGTGATTTTAACACTGGTCCGAAGTGCCTTAGAATCCAAGATACTCAGCTTGTAGCACTTGAGTTTTCCACTGGAGTCAATGAGGCCATTATTCACATGCTTAAAATTAGGCATATGCTTAAGTGCTTTGCCTTTGGGATAAAGAGCCCATTTGGGACTCTTCGGTACTTAGCTCTGATAAAATCCATCAATCTTGCTTAGATGATTAAAACAAAAGCATCTTTCTCAGAACTTCCAACAGATGTTTTCATAAATTTTAACATACTTCTTTTCCCTGTCTCATTCATTCCCAGTATGAGTATTCCCTTAAAAGCTGAATGAGGAAATCTGTAAACTTAATGGAGGAAATTTATTTGGATAGAAAGACATCTAAAGAAGTATAACAGCACTTGCAATGATCTCTGGCCAAATTCCGCACCCATTAACTTTCTTTATGCCTTTCCCCACTGCCAGATGTATCTGTGCAAATGAGATTTTCCAAAGTAACTATTGTCTTCTCTGAATCCCACAAAATCCTTCCTAATAGTCTCTGAGTAGAGTTTTTAACAAACCAAGTGAGTGTGTAACTGCTCACTCCATATGTCTGAAGCGTATTCTTCCTTCCACCCGCCCCATTTCATTCTGTCGACAACATGCATTTTGTCAAACCTCTTACTGCAAATCATTCCATCAATGAAACTGAAAGACATTTCAGCACATTTTTATCAACAGAATGTAATTTTGTGCAAATCATGCTGTCAACAGGAAAGAATGCCAAAAGAAAAGTGAAAGAACCCAAACTCATTTTGTCCACAAAAAATAAATTACAGTTTGCTTTTATTTTGTGCATGTAGACAAAATGGAAATAGCAAAACTTCCCCATCTGTGGACAAAATTAAGATTGATCTCTTAATTCAGGAAACCAAATGGTATTTGGTAGAAAAACACCAACACTATGAAGGACAGCTGAGATGCTGAGTCAGAAGAATTTTTCCAGCGCTGTACACCCGTCACTGTTTTTGTTGTATCAGTGCAATGCCACCTGAGATGTTTAATCCATTGCAGCAAAGCATTCAGTGATGGGCTTGAATATAGGCAAATAGGCTGAGCTAAATTAAAATGCAGATGCTGTTTCATTTTCCCATTGATGAATGGCTTGGGTGGCTCTGCAGGTGTATGTCCAACGCTCTCTGGTCACTGATGCTCCTCACGGCTTTGTGCCGTAGCTGCAGCCACCTTCCATTTTTCCCCGTTGTGATGCTTTCACCCTTTTGTTGCTGTCAGGCTTTCTCTTGTTATTACAAAGCTGGTTCTTTCAGCAATCACGGCTATACCTTGGGGTCCCCGGCTACCTGGCACGCTGACGGCTGGCACCACGCCACGCAGCCCTGCGGCCACCAAAGCTCTGCCGGTCAAAGCAAGGAGTGGTTTCAATAACTGACTTGCAACTCCTCTCCACCACAGGACTGAAACCAGTTTCGACCTCCGAACAACTAAGAGGCCTTTTTTGCCAGTCCACAACAGGGACAGGATTCCTGCCTGGCCCTCTCTTTGTGCCCAGCAAAACCCACCTAGGCAAAACATTTGGCTCCGCTAAAGATGGAGTGAAGATTGGCCCCTGGGAGCAGAAGGTTACAGGAGGACATTAAACCATTTGCTTTCCTACACCTACTCAGATTTTACTTCAAGGTGTGCACTCAGCTGACTACGATTATAAGCTTATTTCTTATAGGGATGGTTATTTAATTCTCTTTAATATTTTGATAGTCTTTTTCTATGGACTGGAATTATTTCTTAATATGGCAAAAGACAACAAGAACCTTCCTGGCTTTTTTGAAGAATTTTGCTGTGTTTTTAGATCACCTTATCCCTTCCAGTTCTTCAGTGAATTGTTCAAATAAGGCCTTGGAGAACTGACAGTCCCGAAGAGTTTGTGTGGGGCTGGAGGAGCAGAGAGGGTGGCTGTTATCCAGTATTTTAGAAATCAGAATGAGACTTACCACATGCCATTTTGGTACACACTGTGGGGGATAACAGATCATTTTCTCCATCAGTCCCCAGTTTTTACTGGGGAAAGCGATGATCCAGCCAAATTCCCGGAGTCCTGCTCATCCACAAAAGAGGGAGGCACAGAGAGAAGGTACGCATTGTGCAGCATTAAAAATGTAACTGCTTTGAGACACGGGCCAACACACTGACACCAAAAGCTGGCAGCAAATATGTCAGAGGGATCACGAAGTTGGCATGAGAGGGTTTCAGCTAATACAAGAGATTGTTTTCAGGGCCTTATTGCGTGCCAAGCACAACACAAAGCTGGCCTCAGAGAGCAGCACTTCTGCCGGAGCCGTAGGGGGTGGCAGCGGAGCAGAGCAGGCGCCCCGGGGAGAAACCAGGCTTGGGTTTTTATCTGGGACAGCACCAGGGCTCGCAGGGACCAGCTACTTTTTGGCTGTGTGTCACTGCTGTGTGTCCTAGCTAGGCTCTGTTTGCAGCGGTCTGCCTACAGTGCCTGCGCTGTTGGCCACCTTTCTCATTTCTACGCTCACGTTGACGTAGGAGGGGGACGTGGCACATCCCTTTGGCTGCGCCAGGCCGCTCAAGTGATCTTCAGATTTGAAAGCCTTCACCTCTGACAACATCAAGGACCTCCTCCCCTTTCATCCTTACCTGCCTTTCTGTGCAGAGCAGCCCCAAAGGCAAGAAAGTATGGAGAAGGAGAGTGTCACTGTAAAAGTGGTAGATAGATTCAATAGGAGGAAGTATCCTGAAGAATGAAAAAATAATCTCATACCATTTTGCTGGGCACTTCTCGTGGCACCTTCTTGACATTTTGGTTGTGCTGACAGTGCTGCACGTTGAAAGAAGGATTCGTACCTGTGAGGCATAGAGAGCAAGCACTGCAAAGCATTTCCTTGGTCTGGATCAACATATATTTTCCTCCTTTTAAAAGCTCCTGTGCCAAAGCCCTTCTGAATAAGTGGATGAGGGCAGTGGCCGTACCTTCAGCCTGGCCACCCTTGTCCACTGGCACTAAAAGCCCTCACCTCTGCTGGCGTGTGGCACAGGGCTTTTTCATTAGCACAGTGGACAGAGAGAGACTGAAACTTGTGCATCCTCCTTTCCCCAACACTTTGCACTGTGGCAGTCAGAATCAAAGTGTTGCTAACTCACCTGTTTTTTCTTTATATGTTGACTTCAGCTTGCACAAAGTCCTGTCCTAGTCATGTCCACCCAACCCCACCTTTTCCACAGAATTTTGAACCAAAGAGAGGAAACAAAGATGGGAATTTCCATGTTTTTTATAGCTGATTTCTTGTATGCTTGTTACACGACTAACTCACAAGGAAAGATGGAAATCTTATATCAGTATGAAACTATAGAACTCAGCTGTAGGACAGCTGGAAATCAAACCGGTAATTACTAACACAGAGGTAGATTGTACATTCCCCGCTGGAATTTACCCACATCTTCGTTCAACAGCAACAATAAAATTACAGCAGTGGTGATTAGAAACAAATATTCACATTGCAACCTGTGTTGCTTGCCTATTATTCTGCCAAATGCGGCCCATCAGGTGTTGTAATTTAGAGTGAAGATTTGGGCAGAGAACAGAAGAAAATGGGGAGAGGATTTGAGTGGTTACTTCATGGCTCAGCAGCAACTGCTGTAAAAGCCATGCCTTGTGCACGCTCATGGGAGTCAACGCAGCATCTGCTCTGGTTCCCCCTTCACTTCAAGGCAGTGGAGGCATGAGATGGGTGGTTGAGAACAAGCTGCTTGCAGAAATTTGTGAACTTTCCACCCAAGTAGCTTGCTAAAGTCCACCCTAGTCCACCTACTGCCCATCGTGTCAAGTAGATGGTTGCAAGGCCTCCTGGACCATCTTGTGATAAACATGGGACATAGCCGCATACACAGCAGACCTGTTCCAGGCTAATCTATTAAGTGCACCCAAAATGTTGAGCTCCAGAATAGAATTAAGCCACTCCTTGGTACAAGTTTGGTAGTAAGGACTGAGCTGCTGGTTTGGAGATGTACCTGTCCAGCAATGTAAACATGATATTGAAGGAAAAAAAAACTTAATGTTGTTACATGTAATCGCAACACATCAGTGTGGATGTGCTGCTGCTGATAGCCCTGATCACGGCCAGGGAAGAGCAGTAAATACAGTGCTCATGCAGAGCTGTAGAGAAGTGTGTAGGAGTACAGTCAGGGTGACCTGTTGAAGACTTTAGCTCCCAAACCTTCTGCAAAAAAATGGCTATTTGTATTGAAAAGCTGAACTCCTGGTAACAGAAACCTGGAAACCTGGCCATTTGTTTTTAAATGGCAAAAGCCAGCTACCAGCAATTGCCCACAGTTCAGATTGGAAGGGACACCAGGAGATTTCTGGTCCAGCCTCCTGCTCAGAGCAGGAACAACACTGAATTCAGCCTGGGCTGCCCAAGGCTTTGTCCAGCCCAGCCCCCCAAATGCAGCCTCTCTGGGAAACTTCTTCCAAGGTGGACAGGTCTCACGGTGAATTCTTTTTTTTTTTTTAAACTCTTTTGTTAGTTGGAACCTCCCCTCTTTCAATTTATCACCGTTATCTCTCATGCTCCCTGCATTAACCTCCTCTCTCTCAATTAGGGCTGATTTTCTTGCATACATGTTACGTGATAGAAGCTTTCAGTAATGGGAATCAATCAACATGCCCCAGTAATTCTAAGTGCACTATAGGGAAAGAAAAATACAACTTTCAGGCAGAGGTATCTGTTATGCAGCTGATGAATGTATAGTGGCATTATGGGGGAGTGTGGCCCCATGAATCCAACATGATTTACTGCGTTCTGCTGTACACCAGGAATCTGCAAACCCTTTAAATGTCTAACGTTTAAAAATATGTATATCTTCCAACATGCAAACCTAGAAAATGTTCACAGGCTTTGATGTTGGCACTTTTCATCGCTTTTTTTTTTCATAATAAAATCAGTTCTGCTAATCACCGTCCATGATGCAGAACTTCTTTCATTTGAACTGCAGTTCAGAGGAAAACATTTCTTGGTTTTATTCCTGTCCCAAAATATCTGCAACTAAATTCAAAGATGGACTTCAAACCGCATCCTTTGTGAAAAGTTCAGTTCCCTGATGCTAGCAGTTGGATCCAAACCTGATGTCGCATCAGTCTTGGCAATCTACAGAAAAACAGTGACTTTCAACCCCAAAACCACCTGTATGCTAAATTATTTCTTCAAAAAACAAATCTGGAGCAGGTATCTGCAAGGGTAGGGAAAGCGGCAGAGCCTGGCCTCTCTGCTTCGCTCGAACAGCTGGCATTCCAGGAAAGGCGCCAATAAAGGACTCTGGGGCGATTTTTGCCAAGTTTTAATTTTGCCGAGTTTTTAATTTGTTACATGACTGAATGCAAGACAGATCTTTAAGGTTCAAAAATGAGAAAAGAAAGTGGAAGTTCACCAAAATCCCGCAAGGTTTAGTTGGGGTTCTTCGGCTTGTTCTTCCCCTTGCTCGAACACCTCTCAGCCAAGCTGGAGGGCCGGGTGGCAACCAAAGTACTTTGCCCTGAAGGGTATTAAGAGGGGCTGATGGTTTTCTCAGGTCATTTATAGCCAAATTAAAATCCTGGCACTCTGCTCTGCCATGTGAAAAGATAAGCCCTGCAAAACGAAGGGGAGTGAGGGCAGTGGAAAAGGATGGAGCCTTCCAGCTCAGCAGTCTGGGTGGGTTACCCGTGAGAACAGAGCCAGCGAAAAGGCATTCTGACAACACTGGGCTGCCCGACTTTCTCGTCACCTCCATTTCACGCTTTCCTCGTTGTGCTTTTATCCCGGGGTGCAAATCCCTGCCGGTGCGCTCCGCGCTGCCTGGGGCAACTTTGCGCATCTGATCATTTTGGGGGTGTGTTATACTGCTCCGGAAAGGCAGAGCACAACCTGCGCCCCGCAGAAGCAGTACCAGCGCTCCCACAGAGCGAGCTCCCAAGCGCAGTTATTTTGATGAGCAGGGGCGAGGTTTTCCTCCCGTGTCTCACCCAGGGCTCCTCAAAGGCTCTCGCTGCGCATCTGAACCGCGCTCGCCTCTGATGCAGCCAGCAGATTCACACCTGTTCGTGGAGCAAGCCAAGAACATCTTGAAATTACCTGGCCTATAATTTTGGCCACCCTCTGCCTGCTGTGCCTTTCCCTGGTACACAGAATGAACTCATTCACTCCGGCTATTTGGATACACACCTCTCTTTTCCAAAAGCGCTTGGTCTATTTTAGCATAACTTTCAAGAACGTCCCTTAGTACAGAGAGTCATTGAAAAGCACAGCACCGTTAAAGCACCCGACAACCAGCTGCATTGCTCCAAAACTGATTTATTGAAAATTTGTGGAAAAAAGGGATTTACCATGCCTACTCTTCCAATATAAATGACAGTGCAAAGCTGATCTGCTTTCCAGTTTGTTTGACTCACGTGTTTTATATGGCACTTGTCCCTGGAGGAATTTATTAAAACACCCCAATAATTACAGTATGGAAAGAGAGGTTGTGCCTGCAGCCAGGCATCAGCTGAGCTCCAGGGCTGGCAGGGCCACACGCTTGCTGTGTGGCCTCTGGAAGTCACTTGGCCTCCAGGAATTGGGCTGTCCAGGAGAAAGGTGGCCTCAGCCCCCCCTTCCTCCCTGCAGCAGCTCCGGGCTACCAACACACTGTGCTGGGCCACCTCGGTGCTGCCTGTGCTGCTGCCTGCGCTGCCCGTTGCGCACCACGGCCACCAACACACCAGGAGCGGCACTTGTCTCAGGGGTATAGGGTTAATTAATTTGCACGGACAATGGCATTTTGGAGATGCTGCACTCTGTCTAATTGCCAGGGACTGTAATAGGTCCCAAGTGCATCATCTTCTCTCCAAAAATGATGCTGCACAGGCAAAACCCTCTCCAGGCCCTCAGACTGCTGCATTATTCCTGTGGCAAAAGCTTGTCTGACAGTGAGAGCCCTTTGAAGACAGCAGCTGAATCAGCTCCCACATATCAAACGTTTGTTCTGGCTGCGCAGATGCAGATGTCTGCTGCAGCATCTCTGGGTTAACCTCGCCGTTACAGCCAAGGTGGGAGCAGAAATGTCAAGACCCTAATGGTGAAAGGGTATTTCTGTGAAACTCATCACTGTGTCCCCAGAAATACTGCAGGCAGGATCCTGTTCCTCAGGAAAATCTGAGGATGGAAATGCGAGAGCGATCATTTCTGGGGCTGTTCCTCAGCCTCAGCCTGCATTATCATTTAAGAAATCATATGAAAGAGACAGAGAGGCTGGAGACAGACACCCCAGAGCAAAACTACAATTCCAGCGTGAGATAAGAAAGGCAGGGGGGGATGTCAGGGTTTCCCTGGGGAGCACACAGGAACGAGCCTGCACTATCTGCTGAGGCTGTTCCGAGACATCGGGTTGTCTCCACCGGCGCTGCATGCCAGCGAACCTCAAACAGTGTCAAAAAAATACACCTGACCTCTTCAGGTCTCTGGGAGCATCACTTTCTCTTTCTAAATGCTCCAGGTACCCGACCTGCCTCATCTGCCTGTCTCTGTGCGAAAGTCCAAGTGTGCAAAACACGATAAACCCCCCCAAAGCGCCACCGCAAAGGGAACTGCAAAGAGCTGCTCAAGCCAGCGAGGAATTCCCCTGTCGGAGGAAGGAAAAAATGAAAAGATGGGAATTGCCGTAGCATACGGAGAGCTGCGACAGTGCCGGGAAACGCCGCTGAGGGAGCATGGCGGTGGAAGGACCGGCAAAGGGAGGTGTTGGGACAGGCTGCTGGAGGAGCAAAGCTGTGGTGGTCTGCAAGAGACCGGCCATCGCAGAAGCCACTGCAGTGAGAAATGTCACCTCAGACCTCCTCTTCTGCCAACCCAGGCACAAGGGCGAAGCCCACGGCAGCAGCCGAGCCTGTTTGGAGGTGGCAGCACATGCCCCAACGGAGACAGGCTGCATTCGCCACACACAAGCAGGCTTTCTCTGGGCTCTGGTGGGCTTCCAGTCACACCACTGAAATTCTGCAGCCTGAGAGCGCCATGCAGGCGTTCGTTCAGCTCTTACCCAAACGTGCGTGGCTTCCTTGGCAAACACCCCGTGATTTACAGGTGCCTTGGCTGGGGACCTGTGCAAAGCTCCCTGCGTACGTCTGGCATCCCTGATCCCTACCCCACCATCCCCATCCATCATCCCTGGTCCCTACCCCATCATCCCCATCCACAGACGATGACTGAGCCACGGGGTTTGGCACAAAAGGTGGCCCTGGAGAAACACAGGTGTAGGACCAGAGTCTTACATGTGATGTAGTGCTATAAAATAAAGAAATAAAGCAAAGTCTGTGGTGCTTTCTCCATTCTTTCTGTCTTTCTCATTTCCTGTTGCTATGCCGTTCCCCAGGCAATCACAAAAGAAACAGCTTCCTCAGCCACAAAAATGAGATGATTCAAAGAGCCCCTCTGTCTTCTCGTATTTATTGTGATAGGCAGAGCTAGAAGTGTTTGACAACAACTCAATTATTCGCAATGAATAGAAGCAGGATAGGCAGGCAATTATCCACTTTACCCATGTGAGAGACACCCATATTCAAAATCCACATTCAGAGAGATCCACATTATTTCCAAACCATTTTGCATATTTTTAATTACCAGCTTCAGTTTAGCTGGATGGTTATGACTCCAATCAGTGCGCTTTGGAAGGGCTGAGCACTTGGGTTTAAGCCAGGCGTGCACTGTCTCATCCACATCAGCATGCTAACGTGCCGTATTTGGACTGTTTGGGTTACATTTTAAGAAGCAGCCTCCAGAACGGTGCACATCATTAGAAAACCTGATAATTTGTTTTAAGCAAAATACAAGAAATGAAAAAAATCCCTTAAATATAAATTTGAACAAGACGGTAATACTACAGCAAAAAATTAAATCGCATGGAAAGCTTCCGTCATACGGACTATTCTTGAACATTTTAATGTTTTTAGAAATTACTTCCCAAACAAAAATTATTGCTTTTTCTATGTAAATTTTTACTTAATATTTGAAATATTTGTACTTAATATTCTAAATATTTTGAGCAACATGAGCTGTTCTTTCTGGAGGAAATATTTCTCTGGTCGTGATTTTGTTTCTTTACTGCGTGAGAATGTTGCACAACTGCAGAAGATCATAGGAAGCTGAAAATCTAGTTTCTACCCCTGTGAAGTAAATATATGTCCTTCCGTATTGTTTGTTCCAAAACATGATCTCTTATTGCCGTCAAATTGGAGTTAAAAGGGGAATGATTTTAAGTAGTTTTTCCTAGCTTTCGGCTGAATAATAGCATCTTCCTCACAAAAAAAAAAAGGGTAAATTGCAGCTTAGGTAGCGGAACTGTTCAATTTAAAATTCAAAATTGGACTTTTACACCCACTGTTGTGCGTGTTATCAGAATGTTCTGGCTATAGGAATCCACATTTCCCTGTGTGAAGGTTTCTAAACTTCGCAGTATCAGTATTATTCTTAACTCTTCAGCTGCTGTAGGTGGGGGATTAGATAGGATTCACAACTTCTTTTTTTTTAAGCGAACCTTAAAACATTAAATTAAGCAAAAAAAAAAAGTATTATTTAGCATAATTTAAAGTCTTAGAACAAGAAGTAAAAATAAAACCCTATTATTTTAAGTGATCTTGCAACTGGGGGAGAAACTTCACTCATTATTTTGAATGCACAACTTTGCAATGGCAGTGCCATAATTTTAATAAAGTTATTCCTAATTTGCTGAGACATTACAAAGATCAGAAGTTGGTCCATGGTATTTTTTACAGCTTCTTTAAGTTTTTACCCTATCCAATTTGAACTCAAAGCACTTCCAAGTGCTTATACCTCTTGGAACAACCAGGCTTCGAGCACATAGGTTGCTCCTGAATTGATAAATCTAACTGCAGCAAAAAGTCTTCCAGTGAAGACTGGGTCAAATGAGATCAAAGGATCAAGGGCAAGGGCTTCCCACTGCTACCCTCCAGCGTACTAATCAGTTCAAGAAACTCTCAGTTTACATCCTGGCTATGTACTTCTCCTCCTTTTCAATTTTATTGCATGTTCTTCATCAATATTCCTCAAAATGTTGACTGTGAGCTGGACAAAGAGTACATCTTGCCTGGACCCCACCAAGGTCCCAGATGTAGGACATCTCCCACGTTCTTGTAGGATCTCCTGTATTTCTTGTCATCAGCAGCTGTTGTCCAAGGTGCAAACCCACATCTCCTGGCTCCAGAGGGACATGCAGAGCCTGCCCCACTGGGCTGAGGTGCAGCCAGGACCTCTGCAAAAATGGGGAGCCTGTAGTAAAATTCTGCAGGACATCCCCGTGAAAAAATGAGCAGATCTGCTCCATATTTTTCTTTTTAATCCTTGTAGCTAAGCCCTTAAGGACATAATTGTCACCAAACCTGACATTGCCTTGTCTATGTGGCACCAGTTTGTGATTTCACTGGGTGTGTTTCGGGCTCTGCAGCGCCGCAAGCTCTTCAAGGGAGTAAAGACAAAGTTCCCTTAAGTCAATGAGCCTTGGATCAGCTCTTAAAAGTTTCAGTGCTGTGACGATTATTTAATTTTTATGTTTTCCTTCTGGTTGTCCCAGAACATCAATAAGAAAACTTGTTCGGGGAAATCGGGGTCTGTATTTACATACTTATCCAGTAACATTGTGGGTATCATTGGCTCGTGTTATACAGTGTGTTTGTTTTCATTGTGCAGATTTCATCTGCTCAGGGGGTTCAGTTATTTGACCTATATTAATATTTAATGATACAAATACTTAAAATAAAAGTCCAGGCACAGCCAAGGCTTTTGGTAAATCAGTTTTAAACAGCCACCCTTCGTTAAAATCTGGCTCCATTTGAAAGGTTTTGATTTCTTGCAGAGATTGAAACAAGAAGCAGTACTTTTGATGACTGTTTCATGACTGTTTGGATATTGTCTTGGCTAATATTGTTGTACATCAAGTCACCATTGTAAAGGACCTTTGTGCAGTTCTTGATTTACTGAGCAGGAGAGACCTGCAAAAAAAATGAAAGAGAAAAATCCCAGCTGGAATAATAAAATCAATCTTTGTATCAAAGCAATGTCTCTTTTTACTTTGCAGTCAGGCTAGACCAGTATGTTAGCATGGGAAGTTACTGACAATGCAATAACAGGTTGCCTTTCTCTTCCTTGTTTCCCTGAACCAGTAACTCCTTAGGTTTTTGACTAAAAACTGTAATAAAATAAAATAAAAAAAAAAGGATATTATTCCACTAACTCTACCCTCTTCCGAAACAAGGTTCTTCTAGGTTGCCTTAATCTCCTGAATTTCAACCAAAAAGCAATCTTTCTTGGCATGCCTGTAAAAGAAAATTTAGCCCATGAAAAGGGAAGGAGGCTTCTTGGCATCAGGAGAAATTATCGGTGTAGTACAGTTCAGTCTATAGATTTTTTTTTTCCCTCTGAAGCAGCATGAAAGCAAGAGAATGGCTTACTATGAATCAACCAGCTGCTTTTCAGTACCTCTTTCATTAATCCAGCATATCTCAGCTTGCCTTTCACTCCCTGCACAGTGAAGAATATCCCTGTGTCTACCTTCCGTGAAGAAAATGCACACTTTTGCCTCAGGCTAGGGATGTGTCAAGAAGTGGAGGAAAAAACACAAACCAAGCCTCTAAAGAAAGAAAAACAATCTTTAGAAACACGCTTAGTGTAACTCCATAAGAATCCTGAAAGTTGACGCCATAAAGAAAAAAACCCGAACTTAGAGCAAATGTGCAATCAACTTGGATATGATGCAGTTAAAAAGCACACAAAAGCTTTACACAAACTAATGAGTTGATTTAAAGCTCCACTGGGTGATATACAATGACATATTATTTATGTAACCTGTAGTTTACTGTTCACGCAGTAATTTCTACCTCCACCCTGTCAAATAGAAGAAACTTTTTCACCTTAAATCTTAGATGATGATGAGACCGAAGAGCAGGAGAGGATGTATAAATGAAAGTAATTTAGTGAAGAAGGTTTGACTGACATGAAAAGACAATAAAAGTTATGATAATGCTCGGGATATCAAAGTGGAAGCCAGGTGGGCAGACGAGAATAGGCAAGTTCCCAAGTCAATCTGAAAGGCGTTCTTCAACACTGGGGAAAATCCAGCCATTTATTTTCCAGCTTATCACTCCATGGGTCAAAAACTATGTATTAAATTTGGAGCACAAAGACCTGCCTTGTCTAACAATTGTACTTATTGTCGAGATGGACAGGGAGGAGGGGGAAAGGGAAAACTTTCGAAAGCTCAACACACAGTTTAGAGAAGAGGAAGATTTGGGATTTTCTCTCTAAAAAACCCCGACCATATGAATCTCACCTTTTTTACTGTTGGGGGAGTGTATATTAAAATGCCCTTCTCCGATGTTCATGATTGCTTTTTATTGGAGCATGGTTTCCTCTGTTTCTGAGTTCGCTGGGTGGTAGTGACCATCCGCATTGACGAAACAACCTGGCCCACTGAAAGCATTCCCATGTAGGATAGCAAGACCTGAATTTTCAGAATAACCTCAGAAATTAAGCTCTGAAAATTATCTGTGAAATTATTAAGCTGCCTACCCAATACTTAGAGAGTGTGTGGCTTAGCCCAGCAACCCAGTCGGCCTTCAGCTGAAGTGATGCAGTTTGGATGAGGCCCTTACAGATGGTAAGTGGATAAAATCCAGTGGCTCATTTCCCAAAATCCGAGTGCTGCCAGCTTGTAGAGCAGCCGGGCTGCGTGAGCGGTGGGTGCGAGGAACAGAAGGGCTGACAGGTTGGGGTCCTGCAGCTAATGGGGTTCCCTGAGGACTCCCTGCAAGCCAAGAGGAACGGAGTTGGTACAGGGACCACCAGCAGCTGCCAACCCACAGAGATCTGGCTACTGGATTTGTAGAGTGCTGACACCTAGTTATACATAGAAGGGTCTTGCTCTTTCTGAGATGGACTTGGCAGATGTTTAGGCATTCTATAAATAATAGCAGAAAATAAGCAAACACTCTAAAAACCTATGGGCACTCCAGTTGTGTGGGGGATCTTCAATAATATTCCTTTTCCTTCCTGTTAGATCCACTGATGGTTCTGTCCCTGTTTTTATAACTGCCCCATAAAAATATAAAAAAAAAAAAAAAAAACAACCCCAGGCTGGGAAGAGAGGTTTTCTTCTTGAATCTCTTTCCATTTTAAGTTTTCATCTCCTGAGACAAAAACCAGAAAGCCCTGCTGAGAACAGAGTAAATAACAGTCCCTGTGATTAACCCCTCTCCTTTTAAAGCATCCAGGCAGGTGCTCTGAGCACTGAGCTGAGCCCTTCCAGCTTAACCCTGCCAAGTTGGAAGCAAAAAGGGGGTTTTTCATACTTAGGGGGAGGAAAAAAAGTGCAAGACATTGTTCTCCAGGACAGAAACGGCACAAAGGTTTCTGTTCTGAACCTGCTATTTCTGGGACCAGTGCAGTGAGTCAGCGGAGAGCCGCTCCGTGTGCTGACATGAAGGAAATCCCGGCTCTGAGTGTTGCTTCTGAACGTGCTCTGAGCTCAGCTGGGAACAACACAAGTGTGACGTTTCCAGCAGGGGTGGCTCGGCTCCCACTGCTGCAATGGATGGATGGATGGATGGACGGATAGATGGATGGATGGATGGATGGATGGATGGATGGACGGACGGACAGCAGGGCAACACAGGTGGTGGAGCAGCAAAGCACATGGAAGGACCAGAGGGGACACAATCATATCATCTTATTTAGCTTATTTTATCTGGCAACAATTTGCGGATTCCCTAAAGGCAGGGAACTGAGGTAGCCACCTCTGTTGGGCCAAGTCAGAGCATCGTTCAGATGGCTACAGCTGGTACCAGTGGTTCCAGTTCCCAGTGGTACCAGCGCAGCTCCTCAGAGGAATGGACTGGGGAAGTGTACCTCAACCCCATGTCCTCTCCTTTATAAAGGATAATGCCAAGAAAAAAAAAAAATCAAACTGGATGGTGAATTTTATATTAACTGCTTTTAGGGCATTTGAGACACAGCCTCACTGACACCCTGTCTGGGATGGCAGTGGACAAGGGACACACATTTTTGCACCTCTATCTTATATTTCCTTTACACACCTACAAAGTTAGCAAAGTTAGCATATTTCTTTTTTATAATAAGAAACAGATCTGGGGCCATAAATTTCATACGTTACCAAAACTTGTGTACATGTTGGAAAAAAAAATCCCTTTGTGCAGGAGTGTGTACCGGGTCACCTTGTGCCTTCCCTCAGCCAGCGAGTCGTGTAGGACGAGCCTACAGCAGCACTCCCACCGGGAAAGACTCTGCTTAGGTCTTGGAGTTCAACTTCCAGACAAGCTGGGGAACAACTGCTGGTGTCCGAGGAAGCACAAAAATCAGGTGCTAATCCTGGATTAAGTCTGATTTGGTTTGCTTTTGTACCCCTTCTTTTTTTGTCTTTTTTTTTCAAAGCCAGAATAACATGGAAGTTTTGAGCCAAGAGCTCTCATTCTATGCAAACATTTGAAACACCGAAAATTCAAAGTCTGTGAGTCATCCTGACAGTACAACCAATGTGTTAATCCATCAGTTTCCTTCCGACTACCAGTAAGAAGGGGAAATATCATAACCTGGAGAACGGTTTCACTTTCCAGCATCCACTTCCTCAAGAGGGTACTGGGTAACTAAAGATAAGGCCAAGTTTGCCAACAGGTTGGCAGCATTCAGAGTCTCTGGCTTTGGGCATCTAATTTTGTCACTCAGACTCAGCTCCTTAAGCAACTGCTTTTGGAGACGTGCATTTAGCTATTCTGAATTGCCCCCACAACAAAATACCAGAAAATCACCAAAACAATATTATTACATGATGAGCAGACCTGCGGCTCTTTTCACATTTATTTATTTGAGTTTCTTCAGTTCTGTTTGGAGTATTTGTAATGCCTTCTGGTTGTTGGGGAATATTATACACTGTGCTGGCGAATGAGTCGGTTTTGTCGTGTGGTTTATTCTCAGCATCTCAATCAGCTGATCTTCACCTTGGATAAAGACAGACTTTGGGGACCAGACTGGCCTGGGAAGCAGCAGTTTCTGAAACCACTGGCTTCTCATCTGCAGCTCAGCTAGGCTGGGATCAGTAGCCAATTCACAAACTGCTTTATGGGCAAGTGCTTAGACTGAGAAAAAGAGCCATGCCATGTAAACATAAGCGATTCCTCGATTCCATGAAAGGAGTCACAGGCACAACTCCTCCTGATGTTTGCGTTCTGCAAACACTTGTGTCAATACAAAACTGTCGCACTTCCTTCATGGAAAGCAAAGGCACAGGAAGTGCAAAAATAGATGCGATTCATTTTCAGATGCAAATAAATATTTCTGGGAAAAAAACCCAAACGTTATTTGTCCATCCAGCACAACTGGAATCCTAAAATCAAAACAGTGTTACTAGGAATGTTGACTGGAAATAAGAAAAGGTAAAATAGAGATACCCTGTTGAGGTTATTTAATTGATAAGCAGGTTCCACCTGCATCTTTACAGCTAAAATGAGTTTATTCCTGCTTCTTCACCAACTGATGGAGCTCTTTACTGAGCGGTGTCTAGCAGTGATCAAGGTGATAGTGTATCTCTTTGGAGAGGCAGCCCTCTCCGAGGATCTGTTAGTGTCATGACTTGCCAATGATGTATTGCTCTAAAAACGGTGCCTTCTACAAAAGAACAGGTCCTGGAGCAGATTTAGCCCTAATTACAGGAAGGAAGGAACAGGAGAGGTATGCAGATACCAGGAGATTCATCTTGCCAAAATAGAAAGTGTGTTGCTGCAAGCTGGAGAATTTAAATGGTGATGCGTTGGGAAGAGACCCATGTTAAACAAATACCTCCTCTGCAATAATCAAGAATTAGGCTAGAAAAATGCAGATACCTGAAACCATAATGTAAGTGGTTTTTTAGATAAGAGATTTACTTCTAGCCAGAAAGACTCAAAATACCTTTTTACTTCATCCTCTAATATAGCGCAGCGTCTCACATTGAGTCTATGACTCAGTATCATACAATCACATCCTGGCTTTATTAGGTAATTCAGTCCTAAGTAGCAACTGAAGAAGTCCCACTCCCCTCTCGGTACTTCTCAGATTTCCTGTATTTGTCGCCTGAAGATGATTATTTGATATCCCGTGTTACTGCTAATTATCATCATTTTTTGTACTAGACTTTTGCATTGTGTTAGCCTAATAATGGTGACACTCCCATGCAACAATACACAAGGGTGCACATCTGAGAGTTTTTTATGTATTTTCTCCATTTTACAGTGCAAGACATAAAATGGTTGAAGTTATTCCACGGCCTTAGAAAAGTTATTTAAATTAATAGCAAGCCCAGGAATAAATCCCAAGCAGTCTAAATCTCAGTTCTCACTCGAACTAGAGAACAACACAAATGTACCTCTGTATTGGCTCATTATTCTGTATCGCTTCATTATTCTGTATCATATAACCACCAGCACATTGTCTTTGAGAGCTGAGTGTAGTAGGGATTAAGTTACTAAATGCTCTTATCATAAACCAGATATTGCAGTCCTCAGGTTTCCTCTGGTAATCTGTTTGTTTTGCTGTATCTGGAGGATAAAAAATGTGGGAGTATGAAACATTTATCTGCTAATTAGCAATTATAAAACAGTAATGGAGCTTGTGTGTTTTAAAATATGTGAGACAATGTTTGATTTTATGCTTCATTTAGCAATATCATAAGGATCGAGGCATATTCTATAAATAATTTAAAACACTCTATAGGAGGAGATACACGTAACCAAAGGAAGGAGAGACAAAGTCTGTGTTGAAAATAATGACCATTTTAGCAAAGGTGGGTGTGCTTGTATAAATACAAATGTATTTATACAAATGTGCTAGCTCCAGCGTTAGTACTTGCCTAATGCATTTAAACATATGCAAATGAATACAAGGTGTCAGGCTATGCCAGTTAATTGCACAATGAGTTGAGCTTGTCAGCACAATTTCCCTGCGCTACCCTTCCTCTGCTCCACTGATAACAGTGACAGAACACCGACACGCAGAAATAATTGTTCTTTCGATACAGCCAGGGCTGAAGCGTGGGGGGTTTCTTGGTGCTTGCCTGGCATCACCTTAGCATCGCTGGGGACGAGGAGAAGAAATCATTCTCCGGTCCACGGAGCTATTTTGACTGCCGCTCGGTGGGATCATACATGTAAGGTTTAACCTGGCAGAGCCGCTGCCCCTCCTGAGCCATAAACTCCTGTTAGCGCCACGCCACAAAGCAACACCAGGCAGAAATCCCCACGCCGAAAAATTTACACTGAGCCAGCAGGAAATTGAGCCATTTGCAAGTATGTTCACCAGGGAGAAGCTGAAAGGAAAGGTCACGGTCAGAAGAGGACTGCTGAGTCCTGATTTCATTGAGAGCAATATTGCCCTGGGAGGGGACGCGCAAGCCCTGCGAGCTCTGCTGCCCGCGGCCAACACTTGCAGAGGGACAGAGCTGTAAATGGCCACAGGCAGCAGTGCCATAGTGTAAGACAGCAACAGAAAACCCATTTCTTGTTAACGGGATATTGGTTGGCGTCTATAACCAAGATGCATGCACTTTTTTTATTTACCACTGTCAGGTGATAGACCATGTGTGCAAAATAGCCTTAAAGAGCTCTTTCCCGAACACTCACAGGAGGTGAGGAAATATGTAACAGAACCATAAATGTTGATTTTCTAAATCTGTGCTGGGCGCAAATCCTGAGTACAGAGGAGTGCCCAGGTGGAGCTGGGCTTTTCAGCCTGGAAAAGAGAAAAATGGGGGAGACAAAGAGGACTCGAGAAAGCACAGGTGGCCTCACCCTCCAAACGGACCACGAGCTCTGTTCATCCCACTCAGCTGGCCCACCAGGTACGTACAGCAAGACGCACAAAGCATCCCTCACTGGCATGGGCAGCTCTGCTGTGAGGTTCCCGCTGCCTCCATGCTTGTAATCTCATCTCTTGTGAGACAGGACTTCTGCAATGCTTTCTTTGTCACTACTACACATTTGGGGGCTTCTGTGAAGCCCCAAGAGCTTTGCAGCTCAGAAGGACTTCCTCACAGTCCAGTGAATTGCTTTGTACCACAGAAAAACTGCCCTGTGAAAGGGTGGGGAAGGTCTGAGCAAGCTCTGGGATGACCAGCTTACTCGAGGGCTGAAAGAGCATGGTTGAGGTGTTGAGCTGGCACAAGTAGTGACCCTGGGGGGAGCAGATGGACACTGAGGCTCTGCTGCTCTCTCATTTTCCTGATGAGGAAGTGAGGCATCAGCATCCATTATTTCTGAAACTTCCTTCTTTGCCAATGCCTTCATTTCCAGACCCAGCTAATTATGAGTGTACAGGGTAGCTCTGACGAATTTTCCAAGCCCGTGGCCAGGTCTTCACCTACAAAGAAATGGCAGGCTGGAATGGCAAGCCAGAAGGAGCTGCCTCCCTTGCCATTAATGCCACCAGAGGATTAAAAAACATAGGAATAAGTCTAGTAGGATGCCAGCCAAAGCATCCTATTGTTTCAGAAACAATGTGCATGTCACTAAAGCATGACAGGGCAGTGCTTTCATTAGCTCCTTGAGACATTTCTCCCTTCCCATCACCATTTCCTTCCCATCACCACCCTGCTAAGTGGCTCTAGAATTAGATGCTTTATATAACACCCACTGCTCTCCGGTAGGTTTGGTGGTATTTGTATTAATCCCAATATTAATTATACTATTAATCCCAGCGGAGCTAGGAGGGTAGTCACCAAGCTGTGTGCCAGAGCAATGCCGATGGCATCTCACTTCTGCAGAGCTTCATGTCCATCCATCAAAGGCGACACAAAGTCCTCAAGAGCTCAGACATTGTAAAACCATAAAAAGCCTATACTTCCCCGGAGCACTCTGATTCCTATTCCCCTCCTCACTCTGCACCTTCTCTTGCAACTGCCCTGTATCATGGCAACCAGCTACTGGGACTGTGCCTTAATAAAAATAAGCTCTGCAACCAGAAATAATTGAATATTACATATTTTCCCTCATTTGTAGCTTTCACAAGCCCTTGCTTCTTTTTTTTTCGGTCTTCCTGCTGCCTTTTTTCCTGAGGCTTTCCCTGGGGTTCAGACACAAGCACGCTGGACACACTTGTCAAATAAAAACAGCCGGCTTGCTCATCAAACAGATTCAAACAGATAGTTTTTTCTAAATTGGAGGCTTGGGGGAGTTCTATGTATGTTGGACCTGAAGTTCAGAGATCCCGTTTCACAAACCACGCGTTATGATGACATCCAAGTGTCCTGGCTCTTTCGTCTTGGAGGAGTTTCCAAAGGGGAAGCAAGTCTGCTTGCTCTTTTGAGAGCCTTCACCAGGGCATATGTGACACCAGTTGTGGTTTACTGCAACATGCAAGCCCCTGCTTGCGTCAACAAAACTGTGCACTGCTAGAAACAAAATCAAAAGAGAGGAGGAAAAATTGAAGTTAGCTTTTGCGGAAGGAAGTTGCTAGTTAAGAACATGGTTGTTGGAAACAGGTGTTAATCTTTACTGGCTCGGTCCCTGCAGGAGCCGCGCAGGGTGCCTGGCGTCCCAGATGTCCCTCTGCTTCTTGTAATGTCATCGCCAGCTGCACCGGGAGTGAAGTGACTTCTCCTCCCTTCCCTGCCCAGAGAGACACAGAAGAAATAAAGGGGGAATATATTTGGCATTAAAGTCCCACCTCGGCAAGCGCTGTGCTGGCTCTATCTGCCACTGCCCATTACAAACGGTCACAGTAGTGATGGCGGCTCAGCTGCCAGATTAACTCAACACCAAACCACCAATATGAGTTTTAACTGATGTAGGATTTTCTGAGTTCTGGCCACGTTACTCGTCTCAAAGAAGCTCCTTCTCCTTCACCTGCTTTAACACACCTCAGGGGTTTGGCAGCACTGCCCCACGGTCCTGCGAGCCCGCGGGAGGTTCCTCTTGGTGGAAGAGCTTCAGTGCTGCTGAAACGCAACCCTGGGGGGTGCGGAGCCCCCACCCCCCGGGGGACTCATGGCAGGTCCATGAAGCGGTGGTGGGATGGGAGAGAGGCTTCCAGAAACTGCACTGCACAGCGCACTAGGGCTGTGGCATTGTGCTTGGTACCAGAAGGAACCTTTGGCATCGTACTAGACTCAGTCTCACTCTTTCTATGCGGGTAATAATAATGGCGAGAATTATATTCCCTTCCCTGTTCACCTGTTGTACCAGGTGAGTCTGATTTTTTGGACGATATGATAATGTTCGCAGTTACCTTATGGACAGATCCAGTTTGCAGCCATCCGCCGTAACACAGCAGCTTAAGTATGCAGCACACGCAGCTGTAATGTGCACAGATAGACCAGCCATGTGTTCTTCTGCTTCTGGTCTTGGGCAATTAAACATCTGCTTTCCACAGGGAAATAATCTCTTTTGTATAACCCTAAGGAAAAAGAAGCTGGTTTATTTCATTTTTCACACTATGCATTTACTCCTCATTAAGACAGATTACAATTAAGGCAGCCCAGCATAACTCAAACCATTCCTTTCCACCAATAATGACGGGGACAGTTTTTGACCGCTGGCCACTTCAATTGCCAAACTATCAATCTTTTCACAGTTACTGCCTGTTTATTCAAAGAGCCTTTGGGGAGCTACCAGCTAATGTGCTAGCTCCAAACGCTCCCATGGCGCAATTCACATCCCAGGCTCTTTGACCCATTTCTAATCATTACATTCAAATAATTATTTTTAGATTACATACTTATGAAAAATAACCTCTATGCAGGCCAGAAAAGCCAAGCTGAAGACAATTTGCAAATTCAAACCATGTCACAGTATGGCAATGCCCAAGAGTGGGGCCACAGAACTAGAGCTGAGGTTGGATGGCATCTCTGGGTCTCATCCAGTCCAACGCGAATGCCTACAGTCACCTCAGCTGAAAGATACCATAAATATAAATCTGCAAGAACGGAGCAGAGAGATGTTGCTTAGAAGCCCAGCATTTGCAATAAGCATTTGCAATAGGATTTTTTTACCAAAATGTTTCTTGTGATGCACATATAGCTACAGACTTTCCGAAAAGCCAAGGGCACTCCTTGTAATAATTTGTCCACGCAATTTCTTTTGTTAGGTAGCCACATATGAGCCCCCACACAGACAGTCAAGGCATGGGACCCAAGCACACACAGCTATTTATGCCCAGGTACCCATTCGCTGTTTACTGCTGCAGCAAACTGCATGTAATTGCTCCAGTGTTTACCAAATATGAACACAAATCTGGCCCTTAAACTTGCCTGGTCCATTTTGACACTTCGCTAAACTGAAGTGGCTCCCTCAGACAGCTCTTCAATTTCCCCACGTTTTCCACTTTTTGCACATTTAGCACATTTCCATCTGCAATTTTGCACATTTTCCAGTGCAATCAAGTGTGTCTTCAAGGAGTTGGGGGTTCACAGACACACACGTGCATTTTGCAGACTTTTGAGGTGAGTGAAGAGCAGGAGCAGTTTGGCTCCCCCTGAGCCATCCTATGGCTCTGGAGCAGACCCAGGAGGGTGCATGTGCATGTGCGAAAGGAAGAGAGGGCACTGACAAGCTCAGGTTGCACCCAAGACAAAACAGTTACTCATTGCCAGGAGCCAGAGGCTTTGCCTACTTGAGGAATTCCCATCCCTAAGCTTTGCAGATTAAGAAAAAAACTTCATCGCATTTAGCCAGCCCCTCATCATCCTCTGGTTTATCAAACACAAACAACTATCTCTAACAAGTCAACTAAAGCACACAGGGAAATGCAATGTTCCCAGCTCTTAAACCTATCGGTTACAAGCAAAGAGCCGGCAGCTAAACAAATAGAAGAGTAATCTTTCAGAGCCCAATTGGCTTCCTATCTATTCTGAGAGTGCCTGCAACTTCAGTGGTGATTTATTAACCACCACTGAAGGACAGAGCTGTTAATAAAAGCTCACCTACAAATACCTCAGAAAATGTCAATACCCACTAACAACGAGCTCCTGAAATTCCCGTTTGGCCCCAAATCAGCACAGCACAGCGTGTAAGCGATTGTTTCCATTCAAAAAATGTGCTTAAGTCCCATTGGTTTCTTTTATTCGAAATAAACATGTAGACTCAGAAAAAACAACAGCACTTTCCATGACCTGAGTTCTTAGAGGCACAGCCGGCAACTCCATGCAGTTAAGGCCACGTTCAGTGTTACTGGACTGAAAGAGAAGGGGTGTGGAAGCAGTGCCCAGAGGCTCACACTTGCAAAGATCTCTCATGTATTATGGCTTATTTGCATTTGCATGAAAACTACAGGTTTAGGGTATTTTTCACATGCACTGATCTAAATTTGATGCAGTTCAAATAAGAGCAAAATTTGGCTTCGTATCGGTGAAAGTGTTAAGTGTGTGATCTCTTGGGGCTTAATATTCTGTGTGACTGTGCTTCTATGGAGAGCAGGACATTACGTTAAGGGCCCTCTTCGTTAGTTTACAGACTGCTTTTTTAACGCTTGAAACATTTGGGTAGTGCCAAGGACCATAAAGCTGTTGTGGCAATTAAAAAAAAATAATTGATTACATTCGTAAGTAAGGTACCAAAAATCATACTATTCACGACTGCCAAAAATAGCAGCTTTGGATTTCTCATAAGAATTTCAGTACTGAAAGGAGGGAAAAAATGTCAAAGCAATCATTCCTCACTCCGGGAATCAACAAAAAAGCTTAGTGGTCCAGACTGTACAAGATCCACAGTCCAGACTCCCACCACTTTGTCCCTCCTGTGCTCATTCAGACGAGTGCAAAGTAGGTATAAACCTCTATTGCATCAGAGAAATATTCCTGCTTTTCCAGTTTCCAACAGTGTAAATGACAAAATGTATTATAGGCCAGGGGAGAATCGGCCCCATAATAGCAGTTGTTTAACTGAAGCTCCCTGGATCTTTTTTTTTTTTTCCAGGAAGAAAAATACCCTGAGATTAGCTTTTTCTTGTCTTACTTCTAATAAATTCTGGTCCCAACTCAATGGAAATATGTCAAACAAATCTTTTGTCAGACTTAAATTAAGAATCAGGATCCAAGTAGAAAAATGAAAGGAAATTTTAAGAACTTCAACTTAACGACAAAAATTCTTTAATTCAGATTTGAATTTAAATTACAGGAAAAGATTTGGTAGAGATTCCACCTTATAATTAGTTTTACTGGTTCTGACTCACAGATCTACAAGTATTTTCATTGCATTTGTCCCATGTGAGAGTTCATTAGACTGTTAAATCCATTTTCAACAAAACATGTGAGGCTTTAACAGTGCATAGACTAATGAATGTCTATGCAATATTGATATGAACCCTATCCAATATATGTGCTGTTCGCAGCATATTAGTAAATATCAGGCAGAATATAAGTCATTTGTCGTAAAGGAGCCCATAATTTAAGACACCTAAGGAATTCCAGCACTTTGCAAGACAGTACATGAAGTAACATGCAACTTATGCTGTCATTATGGCTTATTTGAGAGGTTTAGATAAAGGGGAAAAATGCCAAAAGCAAACTAACACTTCAGAGGCACAGTTAAAAATGACATGCTTTTTGGTGGGGGAGGAGACAGTTTAATTTTTCCTTTGCTGCTTTTTTTTTTTTCCTCCCAGATCGGAGTAATTATGACATTCCATTTCTTGCACAGCTTAGTACCTCGATGTATTGCCCAGTCTATGCTGCTCAAACACATTGTCAGGACACAAGTTTTTTTTTTTTCCTAGGGCACAGACTGGGTGATCTGATCCTCTGCTGTCAACTTACCCGCTTTGTGTCTGGAGCAGGACCCAGTGGGGAATATGCAGGAATCCTGCAGATCAGCCAGGAAGCACTCCAGCCCAGGAGAGACTTCCCTAATTCCCTTCATAGGCGCCAGTGCCAACATAATGTTCTTGGCTTCAAGAAGTGTGAGTTTCTGATTCATTTTTATTTTTAAACGAACCATTGCATGGTGGAAACCCCAAATCTTTCCACTCCAAGGATTGCCATTATTATTAGTGACGAGCAGTAAGGGAACATTGAGTGTCACAAAAGAAGGGGAACCTTTATTGGAGGTCAAAATGCTATCTCAGATCCAAGCTGATAGCTCTGGCTTGTGTGGGTAACCAGTTGAAGAAGACATAAGTAGGTCCTTCTATCCAGGATGAGCAGGGTGAAGACCATCATCTCCAGATTCGTGATGCCCCTGTTGCCCACGGAAGAAGGAAGGCTCCTGTTTGGAGAGCGGGGGGCTTTTGGTGGGAGAAGGGAAGACAGGAGGACAGATGTGGAAAGCGAATACAAAGGAACAGAGGCATGCAGAGGAGAGGGAACGAGCGAAGGGCAGGGGAAGAGAGAGAGAAAAAAAATTGGTGAGCTCCCAATGACAGAGCAATAGGCCATCCAATTCCCCTGGCCCCAGCCAGCTCGGAGGCTTGCACACATAGCAAGACTAAGTGCTGCAAGGGGAGGAAAAACTCAGACTCCTAATTCCACGGAGAGATGACTGAGCGGGCCTTTGCAAGCAGGGCATGCCTAGGGCAGAAAGAGCCATGCAGCGGGGAGCGGCTCCTCCGCTCCTTGCAGGCATGTCCCCACGTAAGATGGGGGCATGTTTGATTTGGGCCCTTTGCAGCACGGCTGCAGAGCCGTGGCGTTGGTTGCACGCCTGACTGTAGACTACCGATTAGTAGCCCTACCCAAAAGTGAGCTGGTGCGCAGCCCTAGGTGAAGGAACCAACCTAAAGCGGTGACATAGCTTTGGAAGCTTAATGAGATCTGTCACTCTTAAGTGATTAACTCAGCAGAAGAATGGGAATCTCTTCAGAAATTTCCTTTACTTTACACGAGAATTAGCCTCTTCTGCTCGCGGTGAAGCAGACTGTGCTAGGCAAGGTCAGGACTGGGTAACCAGGGCTTGGGCTCCAACAAATCTCCCGAGGCAGTTGATATCAGCCAAAATGAAGAAGGCAGGCAGGGAGGCGTTCAACATGTCTTGGTTTGGGATTTTTTTTTTGTTTTATTTCCCTTCATCTCACTTCAGGAAGAAGAGCTGCACACAGCGATGCAGCAGCTTCGTGAGTGCGGCGTAACACCACCCCATAGCCGGAGAGCGCAGGTCTGGGCACAGCCCTTCCATCAGCTTCTCCGGACCCACCGCCCGGGCTTCACGATGCAAATCCTGGCCAGCACGAAACCATGCTCTTTCACACAGGGACTTTCATGGAATCTTGGTCTGTAAGTGTGTAGCTGACAGCTCTCGCTTGTATCTTACACTATAGAGATGGCAAGTCAGCAGGCACATCAGCATTTAAAACACTCTTGAGTTACTGTGTGTGTAATGGATCGTACGTTTGTGCCACTGGCAGGTCTGGCAGAAACCCAATATCACTCCTGACTATGTGGCAATCCTGAGTTTAATGATCAAAACTGAAACAAAAAGCTTAGATAACATTAAAGTCACGTTTCAGCTCAATCTCTGTAACTTTGAACCACTAGGTCAAGGCTGAAAGTTTTCTGGGGAATTTTTTGGAAGAACAGCGTGCAGCTCACTTCAAAGCACATAGACTTCAAAACCTTGTCTTTTCCAGGGGATCATTTACAAACTGCCCAGTGTTGTTGCAGAGCAGGATTCAGGTCCAAGAATTAAATAAACCATTAACTTTCAGACCTGCTGCAAGTGGGTGCCATTCTGCTGGAGGGGGGGAGCCAGAAATTCACTCCCCACAACCTTTTGGGCTCGTCGTTGGTTTTGATTCTCATTAATTGCCTCGCAGTAATACGGAGGGCCCCCAACAGAGATCGGTGCCGGACACTATAGATAGATATAGAGGGTGGGATTCCTCTCACCTAATTTTAACTGTCTAAAGATTAGCTATCTAGTTTAAACTAGTCGTCTAGACTCCCTTTGTAGTCAACGGAGAGAGATAGGCACCTTTGTGGTAAAACTTGCCGAGGGTCCTAGCTGATGAATTTAATGTGTGTGTTTAGGCCTGAATTCAGCAAAGTACTTAAGCAAACGCTTATCTTTGAGCACGTAAATAATCTGATCTCTGTTAAGTGGAGCACTTCAGCGCGTTCTGAGTTTAAAGTCCACCATGGGCTTTGCTGAATCGCAGAGCGTGGAGTCGGCCTTGACGTGATGAAGCACGGCAGAGCAGAAACCAAATACACAGCACTAAGCTCAGAAGAAAGAGGGATTCAGGGAAGGGTGAAGGGAGGGCAGATAATGTTCAAGGGATGGCTGAAACTCCCAGATGAGTAAAAAAAAAGCCTGGAAGGATTAGGAACAACCCTGCATGGGTATCTCTGATGTCTGTAAAACAGCCAGTGGTCAAGAGTAGGTGCTCTGCCCTCTGTGTTGCTGCCAGGGAAGAATGCAGTGGAAAAATGACAAATCCAAAGCCAATAAAAGGGAACATATCTTAAATCCAGGTGCAATGAATTTATGGACATTGCAATGGTGGGAAGTCACAGAGGGCTTAACAGCATCAAAAACGAGGCTGAATATTCCTGAGGATATCCAGAGAGTGTCAAAAATAATACCAGAAAGGGAAATTATGGTGTGCTTACTCAGCACCCTTCTTTAGGGATTGAGCCAGTTTCTAATAGCCAGAAATCAAGATGCAACCCACAAGGAAATGGCAAGGGAAGGCAGGTAACCTCCCGGCAGCCTGCGCTCAGATCCATGCCATCACGCTGACGCTTTTGGTACCAACCACTGTCAGGTTCACACTGAACTGGTGTGTGGATCCATCCCTGTGGCCATTCTTTTGAACCTTGGTATGTACAAAATCCTATAACAATTTCAGCACTGAATTTAATTTTAAATCTCAGTCTTCCCCTGCAGTCAATGGGTGTTGGTTGGAGCACAGCACTGCATTAGAAAAGGTTGGGTTGATATTGTAAAGGAAGCCCAGTGAGACAATGTTCATGTCTACAAAATACCCTGAATGATACCTCCACCTTTTACATACCCTGTTTCTCCAAAGTCTCTTCATGATGCTAAAACGGAGAACTTAATTATTTCCTCAAGTGCGGGACAAAAACCATAGCTCAGGGTTGGTCTGTGTGTGGATGCACGTCCCAGGTTTGCACAGATCTGTACCTGTAACCAAACCTGTTCTGTTAAGATGAGATGTCTTTCCCAGCAGTTGTTTTTCTGATCTTGCCATCATTCTGCCTGCAAATTATTGAGATACAGATGTCATGCAGGTCCCATGGAAGAGGCTGGGGGAAAGGAGGGCAGCGGGAACCAAACTCAGCATAGGGAGAAAAATACCAGAGGGACAAGTGAGACAAGCAGAAGACCCAGAGCGAATGGGTCTTCAAATTCAAATCCCACAGCAAAACCCACTTTCAGTTGCACTACACAGCATTTAGGACATTGCTCCCTCTTTCAGGAAGGCCAAGTGATACAAACATCTGGCAGGTCACCTTGCCTACAGCCCAGATTACAAAAAGTCCCGACAGAAGCAGGAAAAATTACTGCTGTGCTTCAGATCAGGCATCTCAGATACCCGCGGTTGGGACAGCACAAAGGCGGGAGAAATCTGAACTCTGAGGAATAAATTCCCCTATTTTCTTACAGAAAATCTTTGAATGACAGGGTAATTTGCCCATGAGGCTCCAAATGGGAAACAAGCCTGAAAAACACCAGCATCTGGAGATTTTAGCTGTCTTGGTCTAAGAGACAGAGCAGACAGGGAAACCAAGATGATTTATTTTTTGTGGGGAAAAAAGGACACTCGAGCGGAAAGCGAGAGGAATCTTTGCAGAGTCTGGTACAGAACCACCTTCACAATTATTTTCTTTCTCTGTCTATATTCCTTTTCTTTTTTTCATGTGTGTGATAGTTACAGGAAGCTGATTGGAGATGTTTTATAGTGCATGTCAGGAAATATTAATGTCACCTTTTAATTACCATACAACACCCTGAGTGCTTTTACAGGATGTGGTGAGGGGGAGAGCTGGGGGAGGGCTTTAGAGATAACATGAGTAATAGAGCACCTTTCCGTACCTAAGGCCTTTCCAGTGCTGAGCGGAAAATTAAATTCCAAAAACACCAATCAATATTTCTAACACAAATAGTTGCTTCTAACTCTTTTGAATTGTCCCTCATCATTTTTCTTAAATAGTCTCTCTGGAGACAAGTGATTGCATGAGAATCAGAGTTTTTCCTTAAAACAGAAGAAACGACATTTTTAACTCCTGGTGCCTATGAAGAAAACCTGAATGATGTTTCTAACAGACCAGAAGCTGAATAAAAGGAGTCCTATGTTTTTATTGCCTGTATTTATTGTCTCCATTTTCTAGGCTCATCTCATTATATTCAGAAACTTGTCAGATGAGATAGGAATATTCATTGTAAATTATCAAAATACAAAGATAAACAAAGGGGAGGGGGGGAATAAACAGTTTAGGCACTAGACTGGCACACTTCTGTCAAGTATTCCTGGGTTTTGGCAAGCACCCACGCAGAAACCGGGTGCTGCAGCTGCACCCAGCAGATGCTCACACCAGCACACATGCGAGCCCACAGTCACTGATTTCAAAGGTCCATGGGGCAGGTTCAGCTAGCAAACTCCCAGGGTTTTACTGCTCCTTTAAACTTTATTTCTTCTGCAGAAGGTATTGTCATTGCTTGATTAAAAACTGGCATCATTGGCCCCGGCTTACTCCACTCCCGCATTGCAATAACTATGGTAACTACTGCTTCGGTTCCCCACAAACAAATGCATATTTATCTCTTTTTTTTTTGGACGAAAAAAATAATATATTTTCCCCAGTGATCAGCAATCCACATGGATTTCTAATAATCAAAGGGTTTCCTCTGGTTCAGCAGCATGTTGTAAAGTTTATAATGTTGAAACAGCAATTGCTGGCAGCTTTCTTCCTCATTTCTTGCATAAGTGAAGTGCAGAGACCAATTTCACATTTTACTGTTACCTTCAATAAAAATTAGCATTTAACTTGTCAGAAAGAGCTATCTGCCATGCCAAGCAGTGTCACAATGTTGAACACTTTGCAGCAGTGTGTTTCTGTTAGATTTTTTCCAGCGGCAGGGCAGCTTCCAAAATAAAAGTGCCGAGACTCAATTCCTTGTAATTATTGACAGGCAGTTCTCAAAACGCATGTGCTTAACAAAAAGGGAGGCACAGAAGTGAAGACCAGGGCCAAGTTTAATGGTCTATCAGTGATAGACTGTAACCAACGGGCACTTAAGAAATCTGTAGGCTGCCTGTGAAATGAATGAAAATGGTTTTTTAATTATGCATCAGCTGTATAAGTTGTGCGCAGCCAAGCCACTTAGAAGCTCTGTGTTGGAAAGATCAAAACAAGAGTTTTCACCATGGGAGCACTTGAGTTTGGTTGCAACTGTCTTGCCACTTAGGCAAAGCCAAAGCCTTTTCTGGTGATTACAGGTGAGGGATTTGGATGGCACTGCCACTGTCACCTCCACGTAGAGGGGCTTTTCGTTCCTTCCCTCACCCCTTGCTGTCCCTCTCCACTGTAGATGTGAGGACCTGCCTCTGCAGGTGAGCCCCAGCAGCTAGCCTAGCAACATAGCACTCAGCGATGTGGCCGCGTTGACTTCAAAGAAGGTCAGTTGGATGTTCCTAGTGCGACAGCTCATGTCAGGCCAACTCCCCAACCCTACACCCCACACCACGTTGCCCACCCTGCAGTGCCTGAGCTGGCTGGTTTAAACATATCTATATCTGCAAGATCTTTTGTCACTGCAATTAGCGATGTGTGAGCAGCCTGGGTGGGATCCATCTCACTCCACTTCAGCTGCCTAACACGGAGGTGTCTACCCATCTGGGCTTCCCCTGTCGTCAATGGGGAGAGGTAAGAACTGCCAGAGGGTGATTTGTCACACCCCTGTTACTGGTCGGATGCGGTGAGTTGGCTTCTGGAGGCAGGTATTTCTCTCCACAGGTTATAATGGGAGTCTAGACGACTACCTGCAGCCAGACAGCCAGTTCTGAGACAGCGAAGTGAGAGGAAACCCATCCCATGTACCTGCCAACAGTGGCAAGCACTGATCTCGGCTGTGGGCCTTCAATGTTACTGGAATGCAATTAGTAAGATTCATAAATGTTGACAGGCCAAATTATCTGTGGGAAATTAATTTTTTTTGGCTCCCTGACTTCCCAGAATTGCACCCCCTTGCATCACGTCCACTGCTGACTCCATAGCACTTAAACCAAATAAAAGCAAGGGCAAGAAGCATTTGAATCGGTACAGCGTGTTTCTGGATGTGGCCTGACCATGTCATAAGGTTGGGCTTGCTAAAATATGGACTTTGATAACATTGAGGATGGGTTGGTGGGTAAAGAGTTTCTTTCTTCGTTTTCAACCATTTCTGTCTGGACTGTCCTTAACATTAAACGGTGCTGAAAACACGATTTCATTTGTCTTCAACGTAAAGATGAGGAATAAGTGATAGGCCACATCCTGGGGCCATCACTCAGGAAAAAGCTTTCTTTGACCTGACCAAACTCTGAGTTAAGGACCACAAGACTTGGTCCCTGTTAATAAAACTGAAATGGAAACAACCGTGGTTGAACTAATGAGATAAAGATCACCCTCTCAGAAGGCTTTTAATCAAAAAGATTGCCTTAGTTTCTGTACAAGGCGGGTTACTTTATATAAGCCCATTGTGATTTTGAGTCTGGAAGAGATGCTGTAGGTTTCTGAAGGATTTTCTCATGCAAAAAAAAAAAAAAAAAAGCCAAACCTCGGATAGCAGTCTACAATGAAGTTTAATCACCTTTCATCCCAAATGCTCACTAAGCCTCCATTTTTGGGAAAAAGAAAAACAAAACCAAAACAAACAAGCCAAAACAACAACAACAACAAAAAAAAACACAACAGGGATAACCGCTTATACTAAATCACATGACACCTTGTTTAGACTTTTTCTCTTAGGTTGTTTGAAAAATTTGCCAAAACTATAAGGTTTTGAGTAATGCCCAGGTTTAGCTGAAATCCACGCCACTGAAGAAAGGGTAACACTCCAGTTGACTTCAAGAGGAACGGGATTAGGCCAAAAATGAGTACTTCTGAAAATCCCACACCATTATTTTTATCAGTAATGTCTGAAGGGAATGTGGCAGACGCTCACAATTCAGATTCACTTCAGATGTAGATCCCAAACTTAACATAATGAACTTGATTAATTCCAAGAAAATATAATTAGAACATGTTTATAGGCATTAAGCCATTTTGATGAAAGAAATATTTTCCAGCCTTATGAAGAACAAGTCGTAACAGACTAGTACAGGTTTAAAAATCTCAATATGATTAATGAATTGGATTGTACTTCTATCCTTAAGCAGAGCAGTAATTTAATTCACTGATGAATAGTGAGAGGACAAAAATTAACCAAACATCTAGTACCTTCAAGTGCAAAAAAAACTTAGTAGCCCTACAGCACTTGAAGCAGCTCTCCATTTAAACCATGTTCTATGAGAAATGTATAAACCTTAAAAACAGAAGGCATCCCTTTAAGTTGAATTAATTACACTCATAATACTATATTTATAGCCTTCAAACCTCAAGGAAGAAAATATCATTTCGATATTAGAGAAAGATCTGGGCTTTCCAGATGTTATTTTACAAGTTTTAGCCTTACCTCTGATAGTCTTAAGAAACAGGCAGGCTGCTTAAGGCATTCTTCTTGAAATCAGAGACAGCCCAGCAGTCCATCCAACACGACAAGTGAAAAGCTCTGTAAAGTCATTCCTAGGTTTAAAGCATTGCTTTGCATTTGACCATTCAAAGGAAGCAATGGGACTTAGGGTTTTTTAAGCTGGTGACTACAAAACCCGCTGAACGTAGCTTTCTGCGGTTGGCAGCGGGGAACAAAAGGAGGGCTACACTCCAACTGGCCTCAGGAATTCAGCCCAGACTTTGACAGACTTTCAGGACTTAAAAGGGAGGAATGGGAAGGGAGCGCAGTTGGATCTGAGCCATCCAAAGGACTTTCTGACCCGGAAGGATTTCTTCAAGCTAGAATAATCATTCTGCGGTAGGCTTTGACAAATGTGCTTAAATAAACAAGATGGCCCCAGAAAATTACACTTTATACCATTTTCTTGGAGACAAAAGGACAACTCGGTTGGAAGAAAGAATATCTGTTAGTTTGTCGTGGCTGAGACTCTTCAACTCACAAAGTCCTCGGTAATTGGGAGGGATTCACAAAGTTCAGTACATTCCTGATTTTTGTATAACAGTGATAACAATGTTCATGATACGCTTGGAAACTCTCACCACTTTATATGTTCAAAGCATTGTAAAAACTTCACTTAATTAATAGTTGCTAAACAGTGCTGTATTCAGGTGGTTCAGATATGCCTTTGAAGGGTACATAAGTACTTATGTTGTGAAAAAAAATTGATATATTTATTCATTTTAATTAAGCTTTTCCATGTTTACATACATGATACAAGGTAACAAAACATGATTGTACAGGCGCTAGAAAGGAGAGGAATCAGGGGGGCCCAAGGGGATATAGGGAGCTGTAATAGGATGAAACTGCAAAGGCAAATTAGGCAAACTATCAGAGAGTGTTTCCTACTGAATAAAAACTGGAGAACTTCATAACTGTGCGCTACGCTATATTTACGGTAGTAAATGTATTAGCCAGAATGATGCATGCAAATGCTCAAGCAAAGCAAGTGAATTTCAGACACACGTCCCAGAAATGCCATGGAAATAGAGGTACTAGTCCAAAGTCAATGGAAAGATTCCTACTGAATGCAGAGACCTCTGGATCCCAGGTTTCCCAAGGGAAATCATGAAGGTGTCACTTCTGGCTCTTTTCTAAAGCAGCAAAAACTGTAGGAGAAGTTTGCAGTGAACAAGGGGTCACCACCAGGGTCTGAATTCTGCGCTTGCTTAGCCCAGTGATCAAGTAGCCGGCCTGTCTCAGCCTTCCTCCTTTATCTTTTATATTTTCATTAAAACTGAGCTAGTTGCATTGAAGTGCAACCAGAGCTACTCACCTAGCAACAACCTAGTAACAACTGATAAAATCAGTTATTTCCAAAAAATTGGTCATAAAAGGCTATCGCAGCAGACAGAGCAAATGACCCAAGAACAATGAGTATTGCCTTTAAGTGTAGTCCTTAAATAACGATACCAAGGTCACATCTGTCACAAAAAGAACAATTCTACTGCCGTCCTTTGTTTAGCATGGTCTTCTGCATTTGGTTCACTGAACAAGAGAAAGAAGTTTACATGGTTGTTAGAAATGACTGGAAATGTCCAGGGACTGTGGTCTTTACTCTAGATTTTAATTCTTCCCATAACATATTTTTCAGAGCTAATCTGATTTCGGGAAGAAACATAGTTCCTCTCCAGTGCTTCCCTAGAGACTTTGACCTCTTCAGCTCTGGATTCCACCCCTCTGACCATTGCTAAATACAAAGACTATCCCCCAAGTATAGCGCTGTATTTGGCCACACTCATTTACAAAGCTTTTTTGCACCCTGTTCCCAACTTCCAATATTCCCTCTGATTTTTTTCCTCCACTGAAATATCTTCCTGACTTTTTTTTTTTTCTCTTCTGTCTGTCCAGCAAACCCCCAAAGTCTGCCCTCATACGCTCACCACGGGAGTTTCTGTAGGACACTTAACTTACTAAAATGCGTGGAATTTCTTGGTCCTGCTAGTTAGAACATGATTTGGTCTTCATTCAAAGTGAAAGGCAAATATTTGTCTGGCAAGGTGACTCTAAGCATTTACTACGTGTTACTTATGCAGTTGAGTCTTGGCAGTTCTCCCTACCCTCGTACTGACTGACTCTCCTCTCCTTTAGTTTTTTATGCTCAGATACACTCAAGTAAAACTTCTCCTGACTTACTCTGCTGCTGAGACGAGCAATGCTAATATCCATTCTCTCAGTGTGGGCTGTAATACTGCATTCCCATTCATGTCTTCACCATCTGAAGCACAAATATCAGCCCTTCCTACCCACAAAAATAAATACACTAAAGACTACGAGACAGCTCAGGCAGGACAGTAATGGGGCCTATATAAGTACTTTGCTGGATAGACAAGACTGAGTCCTAAAATGGGATAAAGTTTCATCTCGCTCTTCATGAGGATAGTACAGCCATTTCTCTCTGTGGGATCTTACACGAAGAAATTAGTTCTTGTGAACATTTCATTCCATCCACCCTCATGAAGGACACTTGTTGGCGTCTTTCCAACTGTGCTAGAAGATTGCTGAAGCCTCCTGGCGGCGAGCCAAGCCATGTCACATCCAGGGGGCCCGCTTTGCATTTTTGGCTTGGATGTGATTTTTGTTTTCAACTATGGTGGATAAAATTTTCAAGTATATGATTCATCGGTGCTCTGTGTCAAGCCTACAAATCTTTGCCTCTGAAAGCCTTCCCTTGCTCCTAAATTACATGCCAGCCAAGGCCAGAAAAGCAGAATTGTCACTCAGAGGCTTGCATACGGCTCCACTGAAAATTACTTAGTAGGGGGTGACGTGAGTTTATGATACCTATGCTGTCAACTGAGGAGGGCTTTTTTTAGTTAAATGTGATGACAACTGCACCCTATTTATACCAATGAACTTCGGCGTATCAAAATAGTAACACCAAGAGGAATATCCTGGGCAAAAGTTTCACACTGCTCAGTTTACGCTTTAGAATAAATATTTCTTTAGCTTACAGTTGATCACTAGCTACAAATGTTGGAGAAGTGCTTCATGGCTTTGACTCCACCCTAAAAAGAAGAGAAGCTCCGGGGCTTGGCTCATTCGGGATGACAGGACTGACCAGGCAGCCTCACGTGGATACAGGTCGCCATCCCTACAACCGAACATCCACGGTACCACTGGCCACTTCTCCAGGGCAATTTGAGCAGAAAACAACCAGCAAGGGAAGAAAACTTGTAATTTTGTGGTTTGCATCTCTCTTAACATAGCTATTATTGAGGAGCTGCAGTGCCCATGTCCTCTGAAATTTTCGAGTGCCCTTTCTGAGCCAGAACCAGTGCAGCTTCACTGGCTCAGTGCGGGATGGCAGGAACATATCTGGAGGCCGGGCATCTCTTTGTCTGGTGGAACTCTAGGGGTGTCTTTAGGCCATGCTGAAAGGAGAAGCAGCATTCCCCAGCTCTCAGCTTTCACCCTCCCTCCCCAGAGGCTTCCTGAGCAGCTGAGCACGGTCGAGCGGTGCCGGATTTTTCGATGGGTTTCATTTCCCGGAGCAGGCGGAGGCTGTGCAGGCTGGCGGGACGAGCACGCCGTCGCTTGTGGTCCCAGAGGACTTGTCCGCTGCTCAGCCTGTTTACTTGGCTTCACCTTCAGCGTGTAGGCAAGGCTTGCCTGCATTGCCGAGATAAAATCCACCTTTTAATAGTCACGTTTTCTCTTTCGTGCCCTGTGGTATGATTACCAGAACTCCGTCTGGTCCCAAATCCCCCTTCCCACCAGCTCCCACAACTTTGGAACGGTTTAGAGGTCACTCTGCATTTTGCAGTATAGCCCTAATTACTACTCAGCACTATAATTGATATGTTAAAGCCTATTAAAATATGGAGCTGAGCCACTGCTCTACAGTCACTGCAATTCCAATGCCAAAAATCACTTACAGTTTGTTTCTGTGCTTCATTTCAGCTACTTTTAAATAAATGTCTCTCCCCAGGACCTGGACGGTACGAAAGGGATTTAGTCTCAGAGTGTGAAACTTGCAGCCTGCAGCACCAGAAAAATAAAGCATTCTTACAAAGCTATTCAAATGGATTTCCCTCACTGATTGCTTCAGCCAAAAGTAAATTATAAGCCAGACATTATCAAAGAAAATCGCTGTAGCACATTCCAGTTCATTTCACTGTACAGCAAGGATTTGAATGCGGATTTGCAGGCCTTCCGTCACATTTTCATATTTGCAAGGCAAACTCACACACTAGAGCAAACGTTATTTATATATGTATACTTTAGCTATCACTTCTGTTATTTATTATGGCAGAGGATGCCTTCAGGACATTCTTGAGGGGATGAGCTGTCTGGCATGCATATAAAAACGAAGCAGCAAAATCAAGTAAAATTAAACTTAGCAGAACTATTAAAAGACTTAGACACCCAGCAGTCAGGCAAGGCTACTGCAGGACATTTCTAAAAGCTCGGGAACACAAGAGAAGAGGGGAAGGGGCTGCCAAAAGCCAAGGTGAAATGTGTGCTTTTGCATATCGGTTCAAAAGAAACACTGGGAAAAAGAGGGAAAGCAAGGGAGCTCAATGGGCTGACCCACTCGAAAGCTACTTGTGTCAGGGCAAAGAATCACATGGAGAAAATACAAACGATGAGATAAATATAGCAGAAATTTATATTACAGGACAGCCCTCTCAAAACCTAGGAAATAGAGGGGCTTCTCCAGGGCATGCAAAATTCCACAAACACAGGAGGACTAAAGGAACTCTACTTAAATCAAGGGAATTAAATGCTCTGCAGCTATGGCCACGCTGGGAAAACTCCAAATCAAACAGGATTCTTTAAAGGCCTTTTAAGAAATGGTTTGGCCAAAGTTTCCGAAGGCATCTCAAAAGTCACCGGGCACTTCTACTCAGGCATATAAATGGGCATGCACAGGCTAAAAGGGTTTTTTTCTGTCATTATGTTTGTTTCTTCCATCCGAGTCCTGTAGGGAGGCATTATACACATGGAAATAAACATTCATCTGTGTGGCATTTACCCCCCAGCATCGGGGACTACCACCAAAGGCTGTCAGATGCACCAGATAACACATGGACATGTCATCCCAGCCTCAGAATAAATCTGGACTGGCACCCCACAGGACATACAGCTTCAGAGGAGCTCAGCTAACTGCCTTATCATAGTGTCTTTATGTGTCTTTCCCTGGTGCCACCCTCAAGAGAGACGGAGGGAGAGGGGAAGAGAGAAATGAATTTCTAAAATCAGCGCAGGACTACTGGGTATGATACCTGAGAGAGCAGGAGGCTGCACTTCCAGCCCTGTGTTTTTCAATTGCCGTAGCCTTGCAGTTCTCACAGGGTTCAGCACATGTGCATCTGTTTCTTCGATCAACCATGACCTGGATTTGCCCACCACGGAGGAGAACCCAGGACATGTGTTGAGATCAGCTTGCTTTTCAAGCTACTGGGAAAAGCTCTACATCAGCTGTGTCTTCTGTGGCATGGGGAATTGCCCCACTTGGGCAAGCAGTGATACCGAAGTGACAGCCACCAAGGAAAGACTGCTTTTAAAAAAGAGAAAGTGAGGGATGCATGGAGTCAGCGTGCCTGTGTCCCAACCGGTGGGCCACTTGAGCAAGGACACAGGGCTGCAGTTGGACACCACCCCTCAGCAGACTCTCTTCTTTTCCGTTTCATCCCTCGGTGCTTGCAGATGCAACATGGCCCACAGACCTGGATTTAACCCAACAGGACATTCCCAATGACACAACGATGCCCGAACAACCTCATCCTCTTTAGATCTTATTACTTTTCAGATGTGATCCTCTACAGCTGGATTACATATCCCAACTCTGCATATAGCACTCAAGTGTCTGATAAGGAAACAGCTGCTTCTGCAACTCTTGCATTTGGCTGTAACCAGTACGTTATGACAGTTTGGCTCCCACTAAATTCTCTCTACCCTTGGCACATTTGGGATGGCATCCGACTCCTCTCCCACCTCCTAAAAGAAGCAGGATTTATTCTGGATCCACGAGAAGAAGAGATGGGTCTCTGCGGGTGTTTTGGATACAGCTCAGCTTTATGAAGATTAACATTAATAGTATTTGAAGACCTAACACACAGTCAGCTCACTGAGGAGGTGCCATCACTACGTCTGGAGCGCGTTGGACTGACAGGCTGCGCTATATGGCTTATACATCACCCCCACTACACGGTAGCACTGCGCCTGCCCCAGCCAAAGTCAATAAAAGTGCCATGAAGGCTCAGGATAAATTTTAACCAGAATAGCAGTAATTGTGCCTGTCACCCTCTGGAGACGTAGAGAAAGCAAAACCCTCTGATACAGTTTCAGGACCTTTAAACTGCAGGGCAGATTGGCCGTGGAAAATCCTCGAACTGAATGAGATTGTCCTAAGGAGCTGCTGGAGAGGCAGTGGGCAGGAGCTGCACACTGCGGAGTAACAATTTGTTCCAGTTTTTAGATACAGTAAGAGACTTTTCCATGATTACTTCCAAACCGGACAAGAACAAGTCTTTTCCTGCCATCTGAAATACATTCTACTAGTGTAATACTGATTTAGGGGGAAAAAAAAGAAAAAAAAAACTACTAAAAAAAATTATCCTCCAGTTAAGCCATGCCCAGGAAACACTGTGGAAAACAAATTTTGTCATGTGGGCACTGGGGCATAGACGGTTGGTTTTAACCAACAAGATGATGGTTGTGCTAAGCTGGCTCTCTTTGTGCTCATCAAACGGACTATGTATTTCAAAATTAGTAGTTAATAATAAAATGTCAAAGGGTGAAGGAAGTGCAGGTTCCTCCACATAGCTAGGTCCCTGTTTGGGAATTTCTGAGCAGTTTCCACATCCATTTGCTATTCAGCTGCGCTGCCAAAACGGCCAATAAATGGAGCAGTCATAGCCGTGCTTTTTGTGCCATTCATCCCCGGTCACTCTGCATCGGACAGACGCAACTCATTCATTTCATAAGGCCACCAAACAGAAGCCGGGTGGTGAAGGCATCCGGTCCCTGAGTTGGCTCAGGTCTTCCTCGAGATGAGGGTCTCCATACGCCACCATTAGCCCTTGGAACGGCTCAGCCTCCGAAATTCGTGTTCCTTTCTTCCGATCAGTGAAACAGAACCGCATTGTCAAGGAAATGCTCACAGTGATCTAATAGGTCATTCCTATCTTTAACTTCTATCATTCAAAATAGAAGGAAATTATTTTCCAGTCGTTTGAAAGTTCGCATTGTGAGCAAAATAAAGCAAAGTTCACTAACCTTTCGTTTGCTTTGTGAGTATTTTTCCCTTATGAGTATTTAAAGAACTCAGATGTGACAATCCTGGACAATTAAAGTCTTTAAGAAAGGTCAGAAATCTCCCAAAAATAGAGAAAATGTAACGTTTCCAAAAGGCTGCTAAATCCTTTCCAGTAGATGTTGAAATAATAATAATTTTTTTTTAAGAAAAAAAAAAGCCCTCTGTTTCTCTGCCAAGTGCCACCAAACAAATCCGTATTAAAGCCAGAAACCTCTCTTACAGGCTAGTGCTGCACAGCACAATGATAAGTTTCCTGATCTGAAAATCAATCTGAGTCATGTCTGCATTTCAGCGTTTGTGAGGAGCACTTTTGTAACACTGCTAATTCCCTGATTAGTCTGACAGGACTTTTTCTTTTTTTTTCAGATAAAGAGATTCTGTAACGCAGCAGACATTACCACATTGTCTTTGTGCTGTTGTAACGGCGGCAGGGCAGGATTGCAGGCTGGGATTTCCAAGGGCACATCAGCCATTCAGTTCCAGCTGAAACCCGACAGAATTGGGCACCTACCCCGGCCCGCAGCCATCATCCTTCAGCTCTCCGCAACGTACAGCAGGGATCTCAGCCTCTTCTGGCACAGACTCCTGAGCTAACCTCACCCCTTACGTTAATAATATCAAGTTTTTCCTTCTCCAGCAGAGTGAGGCTGGGATGAAATTCAGCTCTGGCTTGCGTGCCACTAAAGTCCTATTTTGAGAGCTCACATGAGACTCTCCTAGAAGAATCAAGAAAGGCGTCTCAGCCTCCAGCTATTGTGCACTTCACAGCAGGTGAAAGCGGTCTCTACAGCTCCTTGCTTGGCTTCCATGCAGTCTTCCACAGTGCCATTTCTCTGGAGGCCTGAGGAATGGCAAGGGGTGGGAGAAGGGAGGAGAGCAAAAAGGATGGCCTCTCGGCAAATGCTTTGGGAAGGTCCTTTCAGTCTTGGCATCTTGAGACTTAATGGTCTTGTGCATGTGAACACCTCCATGAGGAATAAACAAAGCCTGCTTGAAGGACTCACAGGGAATTTTGTGAACCAGTGACGTGACTTCGTTTTAGTACCAACTTCCTACAGCAGCAGTCCTGGATAAAACAAAACAAAACAAAACAAAACAAAACAAAACAAAACAAAATAAAATAAAATAAAATAAAATAAAATAAAATAAAATAAAATAAAATAAAATAAAATAAAATAAAATCAGAGACGCTCAGCCCTGGGGCAGAAGCAGCTCTGTCCTTAGGGCTACACCGTCATAGGGCTGTGTCCTGGTAATCCAAATGTGGCTGACACTACTGGAGAAAAATGGGAATTTAAAACAAAAGAGACAGGCAGACCTATCCCCGCTCATGGGAAGGGCAAACCAGCACCCGGTCCAGCTGCCAGCCCAGACCTCCAAACGCTGCTTATTGCTACAACTTTCTAAAAGTCGGCGGTCACCGAGGAGGTTGAGCAACACGGTATTCCCTTTGCAACACAGGGTTTCTGATGCAAGGGATATATTTCAGGCTGCAACCATTCTAACTCTGCTTGGCGGCTGTCACAGTGAACCCCTCGTGTTCGGGCAGCACGTGGAGACCAGGCACAAAGGCAGGGACGCACCATACCACTGAAACGCCTTGGAAGTGACAGCTCGTCACCCAAGGAACACATTCCAGAGTGACAAGTAAAGCGGGCAAGAGAGGGGGTTTGTCACGGTCTCCTAATTAATTCCTCTGTAATGGAAAATTGATTCTTATTCCCCATCTAGGCATTTTTCTTTTTGATTACCTGTAATCCTGCTCTGGCTATTGGGTAGCAAACCAGCTGACTGCTCCTACAGCCGCACAGGTAATGTCCAATGCAGTCACCAAAGCCAAAATTCATCTCTGAGATCCCCTTCGTGGCTAATTTATTTATGGCAACCTGCCTAATGGCAAACTGGTTTGAGCCAAAACCTGCGTAGCAGAGGTCGGCTCCTCTTTGCTCCGAAGAGGCCAAAGGGGACATGTTTATACAGTGACTCAGCAATGATTTCATCGTAGATATTTATTAACTGCATTTTTGGGAGTGGACGGTGATGTCAGAGGTCCTCGCAGGGACGGTTGTTACCGGCACTGCGGCTGGGCACAGCGCGCGTTGCTGCGATGGGCTTTCCTGCTCCTCCACCTGCTGCTCCCAGGAGGTTCCCGTATCCGCTGATGTGCGCTCTCTGGCCCAGTTATTGCAGAGGAACAATGACAGAGATTTCAGCATCTTTCTTTTTTTTGCTTTTTTTTTTTAAATGATGCTAACTTCCCTACTGTGGCTGGATCGCAAAAATATTGGCAAGCTATCATTTAGTAGGACACCGATGAATTCCCCCCCTGCCTAAGTATTTTTTGAAATATTATTGGCTCAGCAGGGAATTAGAAATGAATAAGGGAAACGCATTGAAACGTTCACAATACCTGATACACAAATAGACCACGCAAACCCAATCCAATTGATTAATTACCTCTTTCCATTTTAGATATAGCCTATGCAATAACCCATGATTTTCATAATCCTATAAATCCTTTTTTTTTTTTCTTTATAGAACTTGCTCTTATTGGGTCGACAGGAATTTAGCCATGGATTTTAAATAAAGAACAATCAGACCTAAATACAATTAAGTCCTAGGAAATGTAGCAGTATCTTGCTTCCAAAAAGCCAGTTTTATACAAAACGAAATAAAAAACTTTATTTTCAATCAGATGATGTCAGTGCAAAAATGCGAAGAAGAAAAAAAAAAGATCAAGAAAATATTTCAAAGGAAGTAGACCCCTGGGAAGATAAAAGTGCTGTGTATTAGGAGAATGATAACAGGATTGGCACAAAACAGGAAATTATAAATATAGACCAGTGGTTCTCAGCCTCTTCTGTACCATGACCCCATAATTCAAGAGAGAAAAAATTGGGACATTTTCCATTTAGCCATCAAGAAAAGAAGGGTGGTCGCTTGCTCCCTGGGATGGAGAACCACAGATCCCACGTAGAGGACGCTGTAGCAGAACTCCTTGGGAATACAGCAGTAGCTTGGAACAATAGCTGCACGGCTTTTTGGAGGACTTACCTAGGCAATTTCTTAATAAAAAGCAATAATCTATCACCCAAGCTACAACTATTGTTGCTAAAAAAATGTTAATACTAGAAAATAGGCCCCTAAGTTATTTAGATGTCTTGGGAAATGTTAATCTCGGATCTCAAGACCTATTTTCCAAAGAGGCCTGGAAATCAGGGCTGCCTTGCTGAAAAGATGATCAGCAGCTGAGAACAGCCCGACTCTTTGTGCCGTGGCTCAGGTTTCAAAGTCAGCGAGAACCAGGCTGCCGACTACCTGTGCCCCTCCAAATAATGTCATCAGTCACCCAAAGCAATTATGACCCTACATGCCAATTATCACCAAAGCAACCTAGTCATCCAAGTTTTATCTTAGTGGCATCTCATTTCCTTGCCTTGGCCTCATCCTGGCCTCAGTGGTAGAGGCAGCTGTTGACCTGGGGGACCCTCTCCTTCCAGTCGGGAAAGCGGCTGCAAAAACAGCTCGAGTTGGCTGTTCCTCTGCTGTCATTAGCCTGCTGATAGAGGAGGAGGTTGACTTAGTCACTAGCGTAACTACAAATATGTTTACAGGAACTCATATCCCCAGACCAAATGTTGAACTCATCGGGAAGCTCGCCTGCTGCGTTTTGTTTAAAACGTGAATCGAGAGCTCATTGCCAACACGTATTCTTTGTCCATCATGTCTCATGGTCTCCTGTCGGTGCACAGGTACACGCCTGTTGGCAGGGCTGTAGCGCTGATGGCTTCTTGGTTTTCCCTTCCTGCCTTCGGCTTTGGTCCAGGGAAAGGAGCAGAGGTTTAGCTGGAGAGTGTCACTGACACCAACATCCTTCTCTGACCACCTCAGCGGAGGGGAAGATGACCATGAAACCGCTCAGTAACTTGCCTTATATTTCACCTCAGTTCTTCCCTCACATATGCTCCCCTTGTTCCTTTCAGCAGATATGGAGGGGTTTAAGCTGAAAGCTGAAGATGCCATGGGCTGGTCAACTTTAAAGGATTTTGTGGTAGCATGTTCAACCAATATATGTCAGGTTCTCCTCAGTGGCTGTACCCAACTAGCTAAAGTGCCCAGTGAACACAAAAAGCCACTGGGAAGGCACTCTACATGCAGAAAAAGTAGATTTGCATTTTAATTTCCATGACCCAGAACTAATAACGTGTTTATCACTCAAATGTTGCAGCTGTCCTCCTGTACAAGGGGAAGACCATGAATACGAAATGCACCTCCTTTCCCTAAGAAGCAATGTGTGCCAGCACCACCTTTTCCCACTGATCTAGGTTGCTCTCTCCTTTGGGGGAAAGAAAGGGTCGGTTGGTTTAGCCGGATTAGGAAGCAAATCCTAAATCCTTTGCAAGCAAGAGATCTTCTGCAAAGACTGATGGTGCAGCCCTTTGCTTGTGTCTGGCCACGCTGCAGGAAACGATTGGGACTGTCTCCATATGAGGCTTCCCAGAAGTGTCCCCAGCTTATCAGCTGAGCATGGTGCATAAATGAGAACTCCAGCAAGGAAACAGAAAAGCTCATCAAAACGCCAGCAGGGCCCCTCACACCCCCCCACAAGACAAAAAGGACTTTCATGCACACAATGGTTTTTTTCTTACATCTGACTCAGATGGCCAAGCGCAGAGGAAATTGTCACCGTCTGGCCAGACTTGGGTGGGCTCTGTCTTCTCCCGAAGAGGGAAGTGTTTATTGAGGAACAGGCCTTAATGGTGTGTCTAAGTGGTGTTTGAGTGAACATGACTTGGGAACAGCTGGGAGCAATTCAGTGACTTATCAAGGGAGCGCTGGTGAGAGCCAGGGCTGCTCCTCTGCCCATAACCTGCTTCAGGGAGATGGCTTAAAACCAGGTGTTTCTGTTACTTGGCTCATCATTGCTCCGAGGAACATTCCTGGCATTTCTGCTTCCTCCTGCAGGCTGAGTACGCGGGGAGCACCAGGGCACCCTGCCCAAACGCCCACCTGGGATGGGGCTTTCCTCCACCACTGCTTGTGAAAGTCTTCTCCGCCTGCCTGTGCTCTGCCAGGGGATGTTGGAGCGCTGGGCCCTGACCTCTAGACTTCAAGCACCCCAGGGCCTCCCATGTGAGGGTCTTCCCCTCACCCTCTTTTCTTCTGCACTCCACTGCTCCACCGTGTCTGAGCCGCATCAGTATAAACGAGGCGATGAAGGAGGCCACTGGGGGTCTGGGGACTACTTCACCAACGGTGCTACCTTCTGCTGCCAGAGAGGTGGCGATGTCTTACACCACTTGGATGCAGTGCACCAAAAGATGTCAGTCGCGCTCCTGAAGCCAGTGGGGACTGCCAAAGACAAGGCACATCTGTCATCAATTTTTAAGGTGCGTTTCTCCCTGGGATCCATGATATGGCTGGACAGGTTTTCCGATTTATGTCTAGTCAGAATCTGAAGAGAAACCTAAGCAAATATGAATAAATTATGCTCGGCACACTTAGCTGGTCTGTGGACTGTTAATGATTTTCTGTTGTATTCATTCATCCATGATGTGCTTTTGTGTTACAGTAGAGCCTCCCCATTCTGTGCTACTGCAGAACAGCCTCTCCGGTGGATTTATATAATTCATATCAGTAAAATTTTCATGTGTGCTAATACACGAGACAGCCAGAGAGAAGAAAGTTAGTTTGCTTGGGGCAGGGGGGTGGAAATACCATCGGCACCAGACTTAGACATTTCACTTAATAGCTTTCCTGGAATATACCCATCTTGCCAATAAGAGATAGTAGCTTCAGTAGAGCCATCTCATTCACACAACATATGGGAGCGCAGAGTGTGGGGAAGATGAATCCTTAGAGCTACCTTTTGAAATGTAATAGGATCGCCTGGCTCGCTCAGCCGTGCTGCCTGTTACCGATTTAATAGTAGAAGAATGACATGCATCTGTGTATCTTTTTCCACTGCAGTAAATACCTTATCTGCAGCCACCAGTTTAATCACACCATACACTGTACTCTGCTCCCTACAGGCAGCACACAGAGAGCTCCCAGCTGCCCCCCCAAGGGGGGGAAGCCCTGGGATCAACACTGCCGTACTGGCAGCGGATGGGGAGGGTGAAAAGTCACAACCTTCTAGTTCCTACCTTTCCCCCCCTAGAGAAACCTGGCCGAAACACGAAACTGGGGCACCCCACACACAGAAAAGCAGCTGCCACGGGGAAAGGCACAGCTCTGGTCCCCTGCGACGTCCTCAGCTCCGAAACCCCGGGCTTTGCTCTCCTTGCCTGCAGTGACGCTGACTGTGGGGTGCCCTCTGCTCTGCTCCTTCCTACCTGTTGAGGTCCCCCACCACCTACCATGGCTCTCCTCTCTTGTGGGGTTTTCTTGCCATCACCTGATCTCTCCCCTCTCTCTATCAGTTTTCTCCCCCTTCACACATTTCCTGCTCTCCTTTCCACCATTATTTTTCCACCATTCTTCCTGCCTCCCCCAGCCACATCATCCTCTTCCAAATGTCACCCCAAGGCACGCGTGCCCACTGGAGCTCTTATGCAGGAAGGAACGGCTGGCCTCACAAAACACAACTAAAAGTCTGCTTATGCACATCTTCCCTCTTTCTCCTTCCTCTCCCTTTCTTCTCTGCACGCTGCAAGCTGTGGAGGCAGAGAGATGATTTTCCTGCCTATCTGCTGGCATGCACCGCACACTATTGTTCTACTGAGCTGAGAACCTGCCCACTGCTGTAGTAAAATCAAGCGGCTAAGGCAAGGGACACGGTGGATATATTTGCCTTGTTTCTTGGAAACCTGAAAGCCAAAAACCTGTTTAGTAGAAAATGGTTCGACATTTTTGCACTGGGAACTGGAGGAGGGAAGAACTTTCAGCCAAAAAAATATCAGTTTTCTAACAGAAAATGGAAATGTAACTGAAGTAGACACTAATAAAAATGTTCAACTAACAATCCAGTTTCCATCTTGATGGAAAAATTTCCAGCAGCCTTAGCACAGTATTTTGTATAACTGAAAATCAGTTTATGGTATTACATTTATTCTCTGTGAGTTGTTTATGTACAGAAAAGCAAATCTTCTGTGGCTTACTCTTGGTAGGAAAGATTTTTCCAAGATTAGTCACTGTAGTCAGCCCTCCTGATTAAAAATATTTATTGGAAATCAGTAAAAGATCAAAACTTGAAATGTGAGGTCCTGATAGTTCATTAGACTTCTAGTAATGAATTCTTCCAGAATATATGATTTTCCTTGAGTAATAGAGCTTCATATAGTTGTTTTAAATTAATCGGGTCTCGTCCCACTCTCAACCCCCCAAAAATCTTGAGAAAATCTCATTTCACAGTTTCCCATAAAACCAGGTGCAAAACAGCTGCTTTGGACATGGAAGGATTCCTGAAGCACTTCATTGGTATCAGTAGCCAGTGAAAAACCATGAAATCGAAGGGATTTTGATAGGTACATTCACAACCCTCCAAGAAGGTGCCATGGAGGATAGTATGGCTGAGCTAGTGTTTCCCACATTTGGAGGAAGGACATTCACGGGGTCTAGTTTTCCAAATTCTGTGAAATTTCGCAGTAATGGCTTCATTCAGCTCTGTGTTATTGTTGAAAACACCCTCGGTTTGCTCTGCAGGGACGACATGGGTGACTGCGCTGATGTCCCAAAGCTCACTGAGACCATCCACGGGTGAAAGGAACTTTCCAGTCTTTCTTTAATGACCGTTGCTAAGATAAATGGCTTTGGCTATTTTGTGTAGCATTCAGGGGTTGTTGCTGCCTTCCCCATACGCCTTCCACTGAATCACTTGCTCATATATGTCAACCAAGACCTTAAGTAAGAGGGGGATTTTACCTATAACTGTATCCAAAGCCAATTAAAGACAAAGTCACTCCATAATTCATCTTCTCTAGCAGTACTTTGATTGATCACAAGGTTTCCTTCCACTGATTACCTGCCTTACTATGAGCCTTGCTTTAAAATTGTTCTCTCCAGGCAGGTTCCACAGGAACTGCAATTTAATTGAGCAGTAGTATCAAGAGCTAGGTGATTCAGTCCTAGAAACATTTACCACCTATGCCCCATTCTTCCTCCACCAAACTGAGTTCTGCAGCTTCACGGGAAGATCATTTCAATGAAAAAGTTTTCATCCACCTGGAGAACGGGGAGGGTGAGATCATGCAATGTAATAAAGCCTGTAAAATTACTCCTAAATCATTGAGGAAGCAAAAGAAGCAGCTGCAGGTTCCAGTTTGCTAGCTGTTGGGTCGGGGTTTTTTTATTAGAACTCCATTGAACTACTTAGTGTTCAGCATTGATTTAAAAATATACTGTTCTTAACTACTGGTTAGGCATTTCATTCACTATGTATGGTATTTGAGGAAGACATAACGATACGTGCTTAGAAGAGTCAAAACAGCGGATCAAACGTTGATACTCGAAGAATGACAGCTCGTTTTCCAACCCTCCTTTAAATGATTATTTTTAAAGAAGAACACTGAGCAAATTACAATGGCTTTAAGAAGACAGGTCACCTACTGGGACAAATTTTGA
>VZSZ01000557.1:35338-54485 GCA_013398815.1 Ibidorhyncha struthersii | reverse complement strand
GGGAGGGTCATTCTGGTTATAAGACTCATACCAGTGACATTCCTACTGTGAGGAAAGTATTCAATTTTCATCATTTGCTTAAAAAAGTACCATTCTGTTTTAACAAATGGGAACATAAATGAAAGATATTTCTGTGTGCTCTGCTTACATGAATATTTCCTAGTGTTTTTATATCTCAGCTCTCTAAGGAATAATGTTTTCAATTTCCTTCAGTCTTGTACTGAAATGTAAAATAAGACCTCTGGGCTTAAGGACTCCATAAACGATAGTTCTTACTCGCTTTCTATTTAATTAGCGTGAAACAGATCATGTAATCTCTCAGGGATAAATCCTGACCTCTCTGGAGGGGGAGGAGAGAAAAGAATAAAGGAATTTTATTCTCTTGTCAATAGCAAACAAACAAATGCAGAAAATGTATGAGGGTGAGCTGGCGTCTATCACTCTGTTAAAAAGCCAACCTCCAATCCGAGGGGCAGGCTGGCTGGTGGAAGCGTCTTACCAGCAGTGGTTGGAGAAGGCATTTAAAATACTGCTCCCCATGCTTTGTGCTGTTACAAATCTTACTCCTCAGTAAACAAGAGTCTTCAGCTGCTAAACAAGAGGCATTTACCTTCCACTTCCTACACTACCAGCATATTCCAAGTGGACATTTGGTCCAGAAAGGCCACAGATGGTGAAGAACCGTTATACACCTATAGGCAAGAAGAAACCTTGGCCCAGTGCTCTCAGAACTGTCATTATTTATTGACACTTCTCACAATTTTCCCTTGAGAAACCTACCTCTGGAAAAGCAAGCAGCGACGTTAACACAGCCCATAACTGGTTAGAGATGCACAGCTGAGCTTTGGGGCTCACAGGCTCTGGAGACCGGAGCACAGGGACTAAAACCAGAACATTTTCCACGAGCGGTTCTCACATCCAAAGCCACGTCCCCTCCTTTTCCAAGGAGAGGACAAAATCGGCGACACACGAGGCTTTCTTCACAGCTTGGGTTACCCCTGAGCAGATGAGGTTGGAAAGAAGCTTTGAGATGCTGGGGTGGGGCGGATTACTTTAAATGCTACTCCTACGCTGCTGAGGTACGGCCAGATTTAACACTGGCTGTGCAGGCGCCTGGCCACAGCGCAGGTTTAGCATTAACTGCAAAAGGGAGACTGTTCCTCAACGTCTCTGCTTTCGCGAGAGCTCCATACCGGTTTTGGCCCAGGGATTTGTTGGATGCTATGAACCTGACCTGCCATTCTCCCGAACTCCAAAGAGCTGCTTGTGCCCACGTAGCGCCGAGCAGGTACGAAGCCAGCCAGCCCGGCGTGTGAGCAGCCTGCAGCTATTTTTCCCTGAAGAGGCTACTACAGACTATAGATGCAGCAATAAACATCCGAAATGCCAGGAGAGATGGTCTACTAAAATGCGTGAGGGTAAGGACATAAATGAGTGGAACAAGCAGGTACTGGAGAAGCAAATTAGACACTTGGCTTCCTGTAGCTAATTTAAATGGGAAATGGGAGTTGTTCCAGGTATTCAGTAAACAGGCTTGCAAATTAGCTTCCCACAGTTTCCTTATGCTGCTGTACATGCATAAAGAACATGTACTGCGGTTCGTTGCTTTAACTCACTTTGCTTCCAAAATCGGTGAATTTCTCTGTTATTTTCAGTTACTTACAGAACTGTTTCCATACCTGATTGTGAGTAAATAGGGGTAGGAGATAACCCGAGGTGAGTGCTGGACTGTTAATAGCCGGGCAGCCAGATTCTTTATTCGTGAAACATTTATTGAGCCTGGTGTTACCAGGGGATACAAAACTGCTTTTCAGTAGCTGCTATCACCATGTATGAGAGAGAGGGAGGCTCGGAACAGCTTCATATCTTCACCTTCTTCTTTAATTCGATACGAATTAACTGGAGGCCAGTTCAGGCTTCAGAGAAGAAGCGCAGAGGGAAGGGCACAGCTCACCAGAGCTGAATCAGCTCCCGTTCATGGGGAAAAGGGGTCTGGAAGGACACCCATTATTTAATAAGGGAAGAAAGGGCATAAACCAACCAGCTACTTCAGACACCAATTTTAGCCCTAGATTAGCTTCAATCTTTAACTCAAGATTAATCTATATGACAAGAGATCTAACTGCCTGTGCTTGCCCTCAGAGTATCTGCTCTCTGGCTAAAGACAGCAACGAAGATGGTGCTACTGAGCTCATGATAGTCTTTGGCGAGTAGGTACACGTCCCGTAAGCTTTAGCAAACAGTCCCTACCCTTACAAGGGACATAACGCAAGAGTGGAGGACCCCTGTTTCCCTTGCTTTCAAACGGGTCAGAGATTGATATATTTTAGCAATATAATGTCAAACTGATGATTCGTGGCTCTTGAAGCACCAGCAAATGGGCCAACAAAGCTCAGAGCAAGACACGAGAACACCAGAACTACACGTGAGTCATTTTTGCTGGGAATATTCAATTTGCTACATTGTCCATTTAATTTAAATGCTAAAGGCAAAAAAGAAATCAGCATTTCCAATTCTGCTCATTCCTTATATGGTGAAATGTTAGATAACTTGTGTTATTTATAACCTGCACATTTGGTATTTTTTTTATAACGGGGGAAGGAGGAGGACATAGTGGGCACAAAGACTATGGATTTTTTCCAGTCTAACTGAAGAATTAAGAATTAAACTGTGTCACAAGAGCAGTCAACTTTATACCTATGCCTTGTAGAAGGGCAAATCTTGAGTCAGGCAATTAAAACTGAGGCGGTTTATGACCTTAAAAAAACGGACTTGCAGGCCTACGACATACAGCGTGGTAAGAGGTAATGAACACTGATCCTGAAGCTTTGAGCTATGAGGAGGTCTTTAAATGTTTGTAATTCAAGACCTCCAGACTTCCCAACTCGGTAACACTTCTAACAATAAGACACAGGAAATAGGTTTTTGGACTTACAGAGGTGGAAAATATCTCATGTAAGTTCCTGACCTTCTCCCTGACATCACCCTGTTGCATTTTCAACCACGATGAGCTGCCCGACACGGCTGTGCCACTGCTCCTTCCTGGCGAGGTGCTCTCCATCCCCCTTGTCGCTGCTGTTCACGCTGCGTTGTGTCATCTAGTCAGTTTATTTTTCATCAGTGTCATTGTTCTGATGCTGAATCCTGCCAAACCACACTAAAATGACTATTTTCCCCCTGTGGTGCTTATGGAATCCGTAGTGTGGAGCAGAGCCGTGCCCTGGCCCCAGGTTTCACAGGCGTCACTCACTGGTCCCTCTGCCTCACCCCGAGCGGCTTTTATTTCGGATGGGAAGTGAAGGTCACACCGTTACCCCGCCGCCTGCCTCAGTCCCCCGATCAGCATGTAACGGCATTTCTCTGCCATATTCACGAACTAAACCTTTTTTAAAATTGGGAAACGGGCAATTTTATTTCATCGAAATCACTTCAGGACAGATGACCTTTACCTGAATGCGCACGGCACAGAGCAGTTTCAGGAACGCTGCAGGGGTATGTCACAGAAAACTCAGAGGGCATATAAAGCTGCCCTACGTTATCTGCCCAAAATGCCAGTTATTTTCTGCCCAGCGGCATTGAACTCAGGGGAAACCTCTTTGCATGCAACAGTCTTTGTCCTAACTCTTCACGCAGCAATAGCAATCATACACGCAAGATCACAGGTTACTCCTAAATGAACGCTAAGCCTAAAGCACACGTAAGTAAGGAATGACATATGTGAATTTGAAGGCAGCCTTTCGCTGTGGTTAAAAAGATTGCTTGCAGATGTTGACTACTGATTTTTATTTTTTTCGCCTTGTTCTGCCTCTTAGAATATTGTTTTCAATGTCCTCATTGTCTTATTAGCTTTCCCTTCCCCCTGAATCCGGTGACACGCAAAAGGAATGGTGGTAGATGTTACTTTTTCCTGCTCCGTGGCCGAGAGGCGTGTAGGGTTTCAGAGATTGTAAACTATTTCTTCTGCACTGAGAGACTGACTGCACGGGTAGAGCCCATTAAATATAGCTACGCTGACAGTATCGCTTCGGAGAGTTCTGTGGGAAAAAATCTGTCTGCACTATGTTGGTACCTCAGCCAGGCAGAGAGCTGTCCTGATATCTCATTCAGATAATGACTAAAATGTGGAATGAATTCCATGCAGGATCAGCGCTCTGTTGATGTGAGAACCGGTTGCAAAACATACGACAGGATCCTCCTGTGGCTGTTGTTTTAAGCTTGGCAAATACCATGGATTGTATATGCTAAAGTCAGGGTATTATTAAAATAACCCCCCCGGAACTCCAGAGAGTTAAGATACGATGCAGCTTCCTTTGAGCTCAGGTCCCCTTATCGCCAAGATATGTTGTATGTGGATGCAATTTATATGAAGTTCCTTAAGGCCAGAACAGCCTGTAATTTCTGCCATACCCAGGAAAATCAGGAAAGGTATGTACCAGTAATAAATCAATTATTTCTTACAAATTAGACCAAGATAGCATTGCCTAACAGCAGTCTTCCAGATGGCTGGGATGAAAGGTGGACTGGGGGCTGGAAGGGAAGGGAGGATTTCTAGATTACCAGAATAAATGGGATACAGTTTAGCGGTAGAACCGAAAAGATCCAGAGGAATGACACCTGTGTGTGAGGAAACAGATACTTGAGAGCTTAGGTTGTGTCACTGGTTGGCAGAGCAGGTTTAAACAAAGACATTTCCTAGACATCATCAAGGAGGCAAATTCTTTACAGAATTGTTGAATGAGGAGTAGCCATGCGGATAGGAAATGACAGATTTAAATAAAACCAGGGTCATTTCTAAATATTAGGGGCAAAATATACTTTTCCCTAAGAGAAAAGGGATAGTAGAGGGAGGAGCGGAGCGGCTGGCACTACAGCAGGCGGTAGGAGGGTGGGGAAATGGGAGGGCAGCCCCGAGGAGCGGTTCCCCTGTGCAGAAATCAGCCGGCGGCGGCCTCCAACGCTGCCTGTCCCTGTGGCCAGGACGAGGATCGAGGGTTGTCACCCTCTCTTCTTGGGCTAGTTGCCACTCTGCCGTTACGCGGGTGGTGCAAACCATTCCCTCGACACACAGGGAAGCCTGTGAGGTGGCGTGTTTGTACTCACGCTCCTTCAAAAGACACAGGACGCCTCCAGCTATGGCAAGGAGGGATTGGTCCGACACTTCCTCAGGCCGAGATGTCGAAAACAATAGTAATTACCCGAAAAAAAGAAAAAAAAAGTTTTGATCCTGCAAGTCTATTTCAACTGTAACTCCCAGAAGAAGTAGACTTTTCAACTGAGCGAAGCCTATAGGCAAAGAAACCTGATGCTAATTAGCTAGAAATTAACATTAACTCATTAATATATGCATTCTGACATGTTAAAATATGAAATATATTAATAATAAAAATATATTAATAATTATTATTTTAAAGTTCATTTCTTCCTAATCATGGGAGTAAAACCATTGATGTTACTGAAGAATATCAATGCATCAGTTGCCAAAATGCAGCATCGTTTGTTGATCAGTCTTAATTGTCAGTAAAAGTGGGGTGACTGCATGAGTCCCTCAAGGAGGCAGAGGTTCAAAACCCAGAAAAGTCCCTGAGTACCCACCACGGTTGGCCAAGGGGGAGTCCAAGTAGCTGATCCAAGGCTGAGAGAGTTGGGGGTGTTCAGCCTGGAGAAGAGAAGGCTCCGGGGAGACCTTAGAGCCCCTTCCAGTGCCTAAAGGGGCTCCAGAAGAGCTGGGGAGGGAGTATTTACAAGGGCACGTAGTGATAGGATGAGGGGGAACGGCTTCAAACTGAAAGAGGGGAGATTTAGATTAGATATTAGGAAAAAAATTTCACTGTGTGGGTGGTGAGCCCCTGGGGCAGGTTGCCCCAAGAAGCTGTGGCTGCCCCATCCCTGGAGGTGTTCAAGGCCAGGTTGGACAGGGCTTGGAGCAACCTGGGCTGGGGGGAGGTGTCCCTGCCCAGGGCAGGGGGGTGGCACTGGATGGTCTTCAAGGTCCCTTCCAACCCAAACTATTCTCTCATTCTATGAATCCAGCCTGTGAGGCAGGTTTGTGCGGTCCTCATGACAAGCTGAGTGGATAAAAAGTATTTTTGCAGGTATTTGTCAGCGAGGACTCAGAGGGTCTGGTGAAGCGCTGCACAGATGCCAGGCCCACCGCTGAACATCTGGCTGGGAGTAAGAGTGGCTCTGGAGCGTAGGAAAGCTGACTGTGGTAAACCAAGTAATCCCTGCTAACTCTCCGCATAGCAGGACAACGCGTCTCTCCCTGCTAAGTCCAAGAGGGAATTAGTCACACAGATGATTTGGGATGAACCCGAAGGAACAGCTTTCCACTCCGTGGGAAGCAAGAAACACTCAACATCATTTTTGGTCCTACACCTAAAATACTGGTGAAGAAATACCTGATTTACCGGGGCTTTTTTCTCCAGTGTCCTTCAAATCCCTGCTGCTTTCCCAGCACTCCTAAGACCGTTCTTCAACATAATTCTTCCGCCCATCACTACGTCTGCTCAGGTCTGACTGCGCTGGGGCAGCTGCTGAGAGGATGTGGTGCAAAGGCTGTGGTGGACACGCTCTGAAGGAACAGGGCAAAGGCAGACCTATGTCCCTTCTACCTGATGCAGATTCTGGCTGGAATTTGGTGCTGGTGCAAGGTGGAATAGCCCCGTGATCTGCTATAATTTAATTGCAGCCTCCTCACTGCTGCCTCTAGGACGATGTGAAGATCAAAACCAACTGAGGACTCCCAGCGGGTTGCTCAGGTCTCACTCTGCGCTTTGCATACGCTCTGCATCAGTCCCACCATCCTTATCAAAATGTCTATTTTTCTCTTTTCAAAGAGAGAAAACACCCACATCTGCTATATTTGGATGCTGGACATCTGAAAAAAGAATCACCGGAGAAAATAGCCTGAATGAACCTGCTGAACGGCAAACCACTGCCAGCTAGACTGAATGATTTTTCTTGCAGAGATGTTTTTGCTATTTTTCTCCTCTGAAAGCAATAGAAAAGGATGGGGGAAGAGCTGGTTTCTTTTCTCCTGCATGCACCCATCATCAGCAGCTTTGTTAAGTCCAAAGAACAGAATCTCTCTTCCCAGTAACGACGCGATAACTAACAATCCAAATCCTACATGTAACACTCAGAGCTGGCAGGCAGGAAAATTATTTCTGGGTTGTTTTTCTTGTTCTTAAAACTTGTGAATTCAACAAAAGTAATTCAGATGCTATTGCAAGGGAACAACTATGGAAGCTCCCTACCTCAGAGTCCAGAAATTTCAGGGACAGGAGTATTTGCCACAGACACAGGGAAACAGAAACATGAATCTCCTTGAGAAGGAGGCAAGGGAAAGGCAGAGAGCAAGGCAAGAGGACGAGGGATTGTCCTGAAGAGGGTGGGTGGTGCAAGATAAAATCAGGAATTTGACTTCTCAGGACAGATGGATTTGAAAAAGAAAAAAAAAATCTACAGGCCAAACTAAAAATGGTTATCATGGTGAAGTTATGGGCTGTTTCAGGCTGCCAAAACAAATAGCCTGCATCCCAAAGCAGTAAAGGTTACATGCATGGAAAATGGAGCTATCCCTGAGGACTAACTAATATACTGCAATTATTATTTTAATTTTTCAGAGAGCTTTGAGAAAACCAGGGCACTACCTAGTCTGACTGCGTCTACAAAAGTCTTAAGAGGAGATGTTCCAGCCCAGAATTTTTTTCATATTCCTAGCTTGGCTAAAATCAGCTAATGCTGTTTGAGAAGTGAAGGCAGTATTACTTCAGGAATTAACAAGAACTGTTTGAGGCTACTGATACACTAAAAATGCTTTGAATTTCAGTAAGTTTGAAGTTATTTCCTAATACAGCTTGAGCCACTTCTGCAGGAGATCTATCCAAGTAAAATGTGATCAGTTCTGGAATTTCAGTGAAGTATGGGCACTACAGGGGGGAAAAAAATCCACAGTTCTGACAAGGTTGTATCAATCTCCACTTATCTGCTGTTTTGGTAAGACTGCCAAGGTGTTCCGAAAGGCATGGTCTCCAGCCTCGCACTTACACCTGCTGCAGCCTTTCTGCAGAGTTTGCTGCAGATTAGTTCTATTACTACGTAGTTATTACGGAGTTATATTAGCTATTACGTGATAACGTTGCTTCTTTTTTGGAGCAACCTGTAAGAGAGTGTAAATTCCCCCATGTCCTACTTTTCTTCGAGGAGAAGTGTAGCCTAACGGTTAGAGCAAAGGCCGGGACATGGGGTTCTCCTGGGCTTCTTTCCCAGCTGTGCAAACTATTTAGGGATGGCTTCTCTTCCACAGAAATCAATTAACTCTGTACTGAACTTTCCCGGGAACATGATAAAAATCCTTAATCTCGCTCTGCCTTCCTACCCTGCCCTGCGAGATCCCAGGCACGCTTCAGCCCGTCCAGCAAAGCCCTGAAGCACACGCACACATAGTGCCGAGCTGCCGTAGCCAAAGCCCGCAGTCGCGGTAAGCGTGTTTCTGAGTGCAGCGCCGCTTCCAGCGCCGGGAATGAGTGGGGGGCGATTACGTTCATCTACTTCCAAAGGATGTTTCAAACATTAAGTAACAGGATTCTTGGAGACTGGGCACAGGGTGCAGCAGAGTGAGATTATAGTTTCTATCCCAGTTCTTAATAGCTATTAGTGGAAACAGATGATAGAGTACCTCTATCTATACATACACAACATCTCTCCCATCCTGTCAAGGCAGAGTGTTATCTGGTAAAGAAGCGGTGGTTTCAGGTTTGAGGAGGGGGAAGAAGAAAAAGGAAAAGCTGTTTATAACACATTAAACAGACAGTGTTTGGAGGTTTACACTGCCATTCTCCCAGGGGAAGCCAGAACCTACCTACAGGGTGTGTAGCGTTAGTTCCTCATTCCTTCTTTCTTTTCTTTTTTTTTTAAACTTCTGTTGAAATCGAAATCACTGAGTGTGCAGCATGCCTTGCCCCGGGGGAATGTATTGCTGCGCGGTTACTCATGCTATAAGCGGGTGCCACTTCTCGCTCCTGCCTTTCCCGGCCCCGTTTTGAGGTGAGGAAAGGGCTGACTGGCCAAACCGCCAGATCCCGGGGGCACCGGGGGATGCTCAGGGCGGGGGCTCAGCCCTGGCGCCCACCTCCAGGGGGGTTATTCTGGCTGGGAGTGCTCCAACCTGGGATCACAGTGGGCTTCAAGAGCGTAGTCTGGAGGCTTGGCGTACCTCCTGAAGTTGTTCTCGCCTGGAAGCTGGGATCGGCTTAAGAAAGAGCTTTCTTCGGGGGGAATTAGTCTCCTGTGACAGACTGTAGTTTCTCTCTCCTAAATGACTGGCTTTAGACAGGTTGGGGATAAGGAGGGGGAAAAAAAGGGGCTGTCCTCTGAAATTTAAAGCTAAGACTCCTTACGCCGTTTCAGCAGACTCTGCCTCTCTTTCCCCCCGGCGAGTGCCGGAGGTTGGCCCACAGCTGAGACCGATGTGGGGTCACATCGATGCCCCGGTGCAATCTCGGGCGCCTTCCCCTTCCCCTTCAGCGCAGCACACCGCCGAGGCACACCACAGGCCTCAGGGCTGCAAGGAAAAACAGAAATTCTTTACAGTTTATAAACTTTACTGAGTTCATACACGCCCCCGAACCTGCAGCCTCCCAGCCCCCGAACAGACCGCAACCCAAGCTATGCGAATGAGGAGAAAAATCATCAGCGTAGTTAGCAACCTGCCATGAAATTCACTGATTAAATTACTGGATAAATATTTGAATGGATCTAGCTGACAGGTATGTCATCCATGCAGTCTTAAAATAGGAAGGTAATGGGAAATGAGGGAGAAATGAGCCGAGGAACAGGATCGGGAATGTGATTTCTGGTAATACCGCTCATGTTCATCAGTACCTTTTTAGCAATATAGAGGACGTGTGTGGTGAAACCGAGAGCAAGGCACTGCCGCTAAAATAAACTGAGAGAAATTGCAGCTATGAAGAAAGAGAGCGTTAAGCAGCAGTTCTCCAGGAATAAGGCTGGTGAATTAATTTATGGGGATTTACATCAGCTGGACCTGGCAGGTAGTTTTTAACGTGCTCACAAGAAGCAGACGTAGCTATTTCCAGTAAAGCTGTGGCGGGCGCGGGCTCGTGGAGCGGCACGGTGCTCACACCGGCCCCGATGTTGCCGGGCTTGTGGCTCCTCCACCCACCATCTCCAGGAGGGGCTGTTCCCTCTGCGGCCCCAGGATCTTGTGTTTGATTGAGAAGGTGAAAGGAAGAGGTCGTCCTGTTGTAGAAATGCATCGGGGCAGCGCACGGCAGCTCCACGACTCTGCTGGTGCGTTGCCGAAATGAGCACGCGCGTGACTCGGGGCAACGTCAGCGAGGGGAGGGTTGGCATCACCACATCCATCAGGTCAAGCCCGCGAAGGCCTCTAAGGATGGGCTGATCGTATTTGTGCCGTTCAGGGTAAACGGTCTGGAAAGTAATTGCTTTAAAACACATCTAATTCATTTTTGACCGATTTCGCAAATGTTTCCTCTTTCCTCAATGCGGCATTGACTGGTCCTGCAAACCATTTGGCACTGGCCTGGGCGGTGCGTGCAGCCGCTCTGCTCCTTGATGTTACCTCATCAAAGAGCAGCTGAAAATGGTATTTCCAGCCAGACGCTTTTCAAGAGCGGCCGGTGAACTGGCTCTGCCCTGTGCCCTCCGACTCATGATTAGATAGGTTTCCTGTATGTCAATTCAGCTACAGATCAGTGATAAATTTAAGATTGTGACATGCTGACCCAAAAAAAAAAAAAAAAAGATAATAAAAACATGACGGGCTATTTTTGGTTTCAAAAGAAACTCCTCTCGCGAGGTCTTTTCAAGCCCTCACCTCCGCGTACATCTGCAGCGGGTAAGGAAAACAGGAGGCAGGGGTGTAGTGTCGGCGGGATCGAGCGTAAATCAAAGGAGAGAGGCTGGTCCCTGCGTGTCACCCAGGTTAGACCTCATCCTTTGAGCAAGGTGAGCAGTTGTCGCTTGCTGGGGACTCCCCCAGTAACAGCGCTGCCCGGCTGCCCAGCGTTGATACTGCGCCATAGCCGCATCTCGCTTTTTCCTCCCACAGTGTCACCTCCTTCCCTTGTGCTGACAAATGATTTAGACGGCCTGCCCTGCTGGCCCTGCATTTGGAATGTAAATCAAACACATGGGACATAAAGCTGGGTTTCAAAGTTGACTATTAACTAGGGCGGAAGGGGTGGCGCAGCAAAAACAAACAGTTCCAAGTTCAAGTCCGAAACCATAAGAGCAGGCTGAAAGACCTTCCTCCTCTTCCACCACCAGCCAACGTGAGGGCGAGCGCTTCCCTGGGGGCAGAACAGACCTAGTGGTTCCCTGGTTTCCTAACCCGGGCGCTCGGACTCCAGATCAAGGCTGACAACTGCCTTCAAAGGGAGGAGGATGCCGGGGTGCTGAGGCTGGCCGCGCGCGTTAGCACGCAGTGGCTCTGGCCAAGGGTTTCTTGCAGTTCTTCATGTCCTGAAAGCTTTTGACATTGAGCTCTGCGGTGTGCTCGGGCCAGTGCGTAACACCCCAGAACGCTAAATTAACCGCTCTCTGGTATGGAAACTCTGGTGTTTCAAAGCAGTGTTTACTCAGCTTCCCCCAGGAGAGTTAATGACCAACCGAACCTCGTAAGACGTGGGAGTCACCAAAACCTGGAGGCCCCCTCTGCTGCCCTAACGCTTTCAAAACCAGTGGAAGCTTTGCCCAAGAAAATATTGGAGGCCCAAAGTAAATCTGTAGGAACATGATTTTTATCGAGTAGGTCTGTACCTCCACCACTACAGAATAGAGTTTAATAATTCTTTAGCCATCAACCCAAATAATTCAGGGCGGCGGGGGGGGGAAGCAACAACAACTTCTATTTTCTTTGAAATAATTGCTAGCGTGACTTAGATAATATATCTTCAATAATTCTATAGCGACACCCTCACCATTAAGGACTAACTTGGAAAGCGGAGACGGAAGCAACCGATGATAAGGAGAGGTTTGAGCCAGTTCTGCTCGGCCCACCCATTCGGGCACGTAGTGGTTCCCTGGGCTTGGCCAGGTGAGCAGCAAATCCTGCCTGGATATGAAGCAAGATTTCACAGAATCACAGAATCATAGAATGGTTTGGGTGGGAAGGGACCTTTAAAGGCTATCTAGTCCAACCCCTGCCATGGGCAGGGACACCTCCCACTAGACCGGGGTGCTCAGAGCCCCATCCAACCTGGCCTGGAGAGTTTCCAGTGACGGGGCGGCCACCACCTCTCTGGGCAGCCTGGACCAGTGTCTTATCCATGTTTCATTGCTCTCAAGGACAATCCAAGAGGAAGAGAAAATCCTCACCTTTTTCTGAATTCCTTAAAGCGGTATTTTTAATGCAAATTTTCTGTCAGTGAGAGATGGTGGGAAGAGCAGCTGTGAGGAGCGCTGTCCTCCAGCGAGCGGCAGCGGTCGCAGCGGTGCTGGGCGCCGAGCTGGCTGAGCAGGGGACAGCTCGAGCCTTCGGACTCCCCATCTGCTAAACGGGCCATGGTCCCTGGAAGGGAGGGTGGTGTCCCAGGGCTGCAGGGAGCACCTCTGACTGTCGAGGGGGGCGACCTCGGACACTTCATTGCACCTTTCTGCACCTCAGCTTCCCTGTTTGTGGAGGGTCAACACCTCCCGCTTTTGAAAACTGGTTGTGGGGAGGGAAGCAAGGCTGTGGCGCTGCCGAGCGATGCTTCCCCACAGGCTCAGTTCCGTGTGTGTGTGTGTGCGCGCACAGGCGGCCGTTCCGTCGCGGGGACCAGCTCCACCCCAGTGCTCTCTGAAGGCAGAAAGCACTAAGTGCAATTTCACATGAGCTGCTAACCAACATATCTGTTAATACCATCCTTTGCTGATAGTTTGGACCGCTTTCAAACAGGCTTTGTCGTCTCCTCCAATAGGGGAAAGCATTGGCCGAAACCATATAGGATTATAACGATGTAGTATTCTTCCTGTAAATAATGTGTCGTCCCAGTGAACCGCTCTGCTCCTCATTAGGCTGTGTCGCAGAGCAAGTTGAAGCCAATTTACCAGAGCAGCGCTGAGGATATCATTGCGTGATCTTCATTTCCATTAAACAACTGGGTCTAACTCTCTTTTATTTCTAGGCTAACCATGCTGAGCTTTAAAATTGCCTTGATTATAACGTAGCTTTTAAATGATTTGTCGTGGCTGATCGTTTTGCACATGAAAGTTGTTACTAGCTGATTAGGGGAAAAAAAGAATCCACCATTGCTTCTTCTATCGCTTAGGAAATTGCAGTCCTCAATCTGAAGCTTGAAAAGCATGTTGCCATGGAAATGATGCTTATGCTGTCGTAAATAAAAGTGTTCTAGGGTCATTGGGGTCTGCGGCATAAACAGGGGCACAAATACTGCCTGGAAAAGTGCCAGAGCGGTTTAAACATATAGGAAGATAATTTTAATGGTATTTCACTTACAGCGTTATCGGCAGAAGGACTAATGAAGGTTAACATGTAGCTGTAACCTTGGCATGAAAACAAAGCAGAAAAAGTCTCAGCTACTGGTATTAATAACAGAGTAAACAGTATTGTAGCCCTCCTGACCAGTATTTCTCTGCTCAACCGTATCAGTGTTTCTCTCCCATTGTATTTCTCACACACTCAACAGTGAAATCTAGTTGTGTATTCATTCAGGGGCAGTGTAACCGAATTTAGGAGCACAGCACATAAGGGCTTAGGGAAACCAGTTGCCATTATAAAACGCCGTATCATGGACTGCCTGATCGTGCCGTGAATCTTCCCTGAGTCCCCAGCTACATCCCACCCGCAGCCCAGGAGCAACCGTGGGAAACTGGCCTTTCTTTGGAGGGGAAACGCTTCTGAACGAGAACCGGGCAGAGGGCAGGAGCCCCCGTGCCTTCCGCCGCCCCCCTGCAAGGGCAACGCGAAACGTCTCCACACGGGACCAGGAGACAGCACAGACACTGCTCCAAAGGCAAAACACAGAGGCCAGCGACAGAGAGGGTTTGGGACGGAGAGGGTCTGGGAAGGAGAGGGTCTGGGATGGAGAGGGTTTGGGATGTGTCGTTTGGTGTGAATTTTCGGGAGGAAAGCAGGCAGTTAGTGTTTCTGGTGGGTTCTTAATTGTTCAATGGACTGCTCAATGGCATTAAATGGGCCATACCGTGAAGCTGCCTCGGGCAGTATCCGATCAAGGATACGTGCTTTTCTCGCTGTATCTTTAATACCTACACAAGCATTTAGAGCACAGGCAGTCACTTTAAATAAAACTACAGAGATTGCAAATGCCACAGCTTGCTTATTTACTTACTGTCTCTTAGCCTGCCCAAAATGTGGAAATAATGTTTCCAGAGATGCTGGAATTCGTGTGCCTGTTGAGGATCCTGGCTCCTGTCCTGGATGATATTGCATATTCAAGGGATGATTCATGCACTCCCGAGCGGGAGGAAGGGCTGTACCAGCTGTACCACCTCTCCTTCCCTGACTGACAGCCCGGTGGTGTTCCCACAAGGAAGCCTCCTGCCTCCAGGTGAAGCCAGCAATTATGGAACAAACAGAAGTGAAGTGAGATGGAGAGATGGTTGGCAGGAGAGAGAAAACAAAAGAGAACTGGAAAGGTGATGCCAAGGCAGACTGACAACAAAATTGTCATTTGCCTCAGCCCCAAACGTGCAGCCAGGATTCTGCATTTCTTTTGCGAGTACATTCACAATGTCCTTTGCCATCCACACGGGAGGACCCCGGAGGGAGCAGCTCAGCTGCCGCGGCTTTGCCATCCCACTCCTGCCAAAGGGTGGTAACACCTACGGCCACCAGCCCTTGGTTAAAGACGAGTAAGACCCAACCCCAGTACCCTCGACTGCTCCCCTGAAGTGACTTAAAATCTCAAGAAATGGGTTTCCCCCCTTGTACTCCAATTTTTTTAAAAATCTTGTCCCTGCTGGGGCAGGAGCTGTGTGGGATACGGGGCTGACACCGCGCGCACTACACACCTCACCGTGGATCTATCACGGAAGGGCTGGCAGAGGCTGTGAAGGCATCTGAGGGCTCCCAGCTGGCTGGGGACTCCCTCGCCTGCCCTCCGTGACTCCTTAATGGGAACAGGGTGGAAAAATGGGCTCAAAGGTTGCCCAGAATGACCAAGAGAGAAAAAAATTCCTCCTGCCACTCCTGTGCTAATCAAAGGGGTGTGGAGAGGAAGTTTCGATCCCTCATGTCCCACTCTGCCAAACAGAAAAAAAAAAATTATATATATTAATTACACAGCCAATTCCTATATTAAGGAAGAAGCCTCCACGCTATCAAAATCAGTCCTGAAATTAATCTTGCCTGTGGTATATGGAATCTGAGCCAGATAGTCCAAGCTCCCTTTAAACGTCTTTCAAACACACCTAATCTGTTTACTCCGGGCTTTTACGGCTGGCGGTACCTGGGACTTCGCCTCCGAGGTTTCCTACGGATTGTGATCTTAGCAGGTCAAAGTTTCCAAAGGTGGGGAGAAGAGAGGCAATCCCTTCCCTGCCTGTACCGCAGGTATGTGCCTCTGAGCTACTAATTTAGAACCAATGAATCAGAAATAAGTAACACAAAAACCATCTAACACTTGTGTTTACAGAGCACCTCCTCTAAGCAGACAAAAGCGTGTGTCAACAGGGAAACCGCCATGGAGAGCTTGTGTGGCGTATTTAAACAGCTTTTGCCGAGATGTGAACATGTTGCCAGGGAAGCGAGAGCCCGCACGGGTGTAGGTGCCCTCCCGCACCGAGACCCGCCGTCCGTACAATGGGAAAATGGAGCTGCCCCTGCGCTCACTGCTTTTTGTTTTCATCTTTGCAGCTTAAAAAAGGCAGTTCTTCCAGCTGCTGATTAATGGTCCTTCTGCAGAAACTGCATTTTACGCATATTTAAAAATCTTGGGCTAGATAACACTTTGACCTAAAATAGAATCAGTTCTTTTTATTTTTTTTTTTTCAGATAGTGCCTGACATTTGTAAGTTTTAATACCTTATTTTTGAAAAGAGTCTTTTCTAACTGGAAGAACAAAGGTGGCCCGGCCAGGCCGTGGCTGTGTGTGCGTGCGCAGCCCTGCACGCCTGCGGCTGGTGGGTGCTCTGAGCGCATCGCTAGACCGGCTCAGGGACAGAGGGACACGGCTCACACCACCAGGAGAGACATCCCAGGCTGGCACCAAGAGGACCCCCTGGGCTGTGGAAGTACGCCCAGCACAGTTCCCCCTCCCAGGGGATGCGGTCCCCAGGGAAATCAGTGTCACCCCCTGCCTGTGAACCGTTCCTCAAATTTCCTCTTCCCCTGAGCCCTCCGTGTGTGCAATACAAGCCTTGGTTATATTAAGCCCATTGCTCAAAGGACCAGGAACGATGGCTCCCATGGGCACGTGGCAACTACGCCAGAGAAAGAGTGAAAACGTCAGGGAACAAGTGGCACTGTAATATATCATAGAATCATAGAACAGTTTGGGTTGGAAGGGACCTTGAAGATCACTGAGTTCCAAGCCCCGTCCAACCTGGCCTTGAACACCTCCAGGGATGGGGCAGCCACAGCTTCTCGGGGCACCCTGCGCCAGGGGCTCACCACCTGCACAGTCAAGAATTTCTCCCTAATATCTCATCTACATCTCCCCTCTTCCAGTTTGAAGCCATTCCCCGTTGTCCTGTGGTTCCCCTCCCTGATCCAGAGTCCCTCCCCAGCTCTCCTGGAGCCCCTTTAGGCACTGGAAGGGGCTCTGAGGTCTCCCCGGAGCCTTCTCTTCTCTGGGCTGAACCCCCCCAACTCTCCCAGCCTGTCCGCCCAGCAGAGGGGCTCCAGCCCTCCCAGCATCTCCGGGGCCTCCTCTGGTCCCGCTCCAACAGGTCCATGTCTCTCCTATGTCGGGGACTCCAGAGCTGGACACATACCTACCCGGAATAATCTATGTACACACTCTGTAAACACACCCATTTCTCCACATGGGAGGGTATATATTTATACGTAGCAGTCTCAAAATAGCAGTAACTTTTTATTAGCCCCATTTGCAGATGGGGCAGCGATGACAGACAAAGTGCTGTGACCCCTCCAGGCTGCTCTTTCCCAGGAGGGGAGAGTTTGGGGCTTCTCTCTCGAGGAAAGGCAAGAGAGGGAGCCGAGCTTTCCCCAAAGCCAAGCAGCTCCTCGGTGCGGGAGTCTTGCTCAGCTCTCGCTTTGAATCGTGCTGGCAGATAAACATGAAAGTGAAAACGGTATTGTGAGATAGTTACGCAAGAGCGGGCGGATCCCGGGACGGAGCCATTGTTCCAAACGTTTAATTAACATTATGAAAGCTGATTAAAGGAAAATCTTTAACCTCCAGGGAAATCCCATTTTCCCTCACTTCCCATACCTCTGCAATTTTCACAATGTAAGAAGGAAAGTGCTATTTCAAGGCACGATTCGTATCAGCTACAACCTGATCTTTGCCACAGCCGTGTCCTGCAGCTTAGGTAATCGCTAGCAGCGACACGAGACGGGGACACTTCTGAGGCAGCATTTCCCCCCCGTTCTACCATGACCTGAATTGCCATCATAATTTCTAGACTTTGTGTCATCCTGGCACGGTGACAAGTGTTCACCCACGCTCCAGAACGAGGGAGTTAGCTCGCAGGGACAGCGATACCTCCCCAGACGCAGAATCTCCGAGACAAAGTGCGAATGACGTGCCCCGGTCCAGGTCGGTAACCGCGGGGGCCGATTGCTTCGCTCACCGCAGCGAATTCCTTTGAAGGCAGAAGACTGAAGCTCCATCCCCGGCGACTCCCCATCGAACCTCGAGCGAATCACTTACCCTTCCTCATCTCTCCGAGGTGGGGATAAAGGCAGCATCACCCCTCTTGGGGGGCACTGGGAACATTAATGAGTGTAATCAGGCACCGGAGATGTTTAGGTGGAAGGTGCTGCTGCAAAGTTATGTCAGTGGAGAGATTTGCTTTCAGCTGCAGTGGGTGTGCGAGCCAGCCCAGCCCCCCAATATTCAGCTGTGTATGGATTGCGTGTTGCCTCTCCGCTCTCCTGGGCCTATTTTAATTATATGGCACGGCCAGCCTGCCAGAGACCTAATCCCGGGATCTAATCTTGGAGGCACGGACAGCTGCCCGTCTGCGCTCTTTACCCGGAGAAGCGCCCTTGGGGCTGCGCTGGGGCCGTGCAGCCGGTGGGGAGGGAGGACACACACCCCCTCCCAGCACGCCCAGGGCACAGCCAGCAGCCTGCGCGCCCCGGGCACCGCTCCGACAGCGATGGCACAAGGGTGGCATCGGGCAGACCCCACGGCCCTGGGTCCTCCCCTGGTTGACAAGGGCCTGGGTGGAGGATGCACCTACAGACCCCCAGATCGAATTCTTGAGAACACACACGGCTTCAGCCCTCCCCAAGGCTTGCATAAATACATATAAGCCTTATATAAATACGTACACATATAAATACATGATATAAAAGCAGTCCCCAGCAGCAAAAACAACCTCACATGCAGATCTTCCATAGTTCTTCCCATCTCTAGATCTTGCAGGACAAAGACATCATGGAACTTCAGGGGCCATTCTGCAAAGGAGACAGATCATCTTTTCCCCGTGTTGTCTGCATTCGTCTGGTGCAAAAACCATTTTAATTGCGATATAACAGGATCATCCTCACTACTCCGACTATGAAGAACAGGCACCGCTTTTGTGCGCACAGAGACATCAATAAAGTAGAAGCTTTATTTACACGACGAAATTCCTCCTTCAAAAAGGGCTAGAGATAAACCAAAGGAATATGAATGCAGCACCGTGAATACCGAATGCATGAAATTCTGACTCAAGAAAAGGCAGACAGCTGGGTATTCTGATAAAAATGGGCCTTTATTTTTTAATTCTTCCTTTCATTACCTGGATTCTGTGTTTGTCAGAGCAACAAAACATAGTTTCTTTGATACGCAGCAAATCTGAACACAACCCTGCAAGCAGCGCAACACAAAAACTCCCACCAAAAAAAAAAAAGGGAAAGCTATAAAATTTGAGAGGCGACGAGGCTTTCAGAAGTGCCAGTTTCCCAGTGCAGTGGCTGGAAGGGTGGCCTGGCCTGGCGGCAGTTCAATCATTTTGTAACGAA
>VZSZ01000557.1:15002-35060 GCA_013398815.1 Ibidorhyncha struthersii | reverse complement strand
TCCCCCCCCCCCCTTTGCTATTTTTCACGCGGTGGGATTTGTTTATAAGCTTCTGTATTACCTAAGCTCGAGGGGAGGAGGCTGCTGGGCGGAAAGTGAGAAAGCAGGATTAAGGAGTAAGAATTCAGCTCCCCTGCATTTCCATCTGAACGGTCATAAAATGTGCAAATCCTGTTCCTGGGAATTTCATGTCGGAGGCCTTCCCTGCCACTGTCCTTCCCGTGCCCCCTCTCTCTCCCTCTCACACACAAACAAGCATCGGAAAAGATGTTTGTAACTCCGTGGACACCAAAGCCACCGCGCGTGCACCGGCAGGAGAAGGCTCCTGCCAGCACGTGTGCCGGGCAGGCACTTCAGACGCGGCCATAAACTGCAGACGAGGGGGTGGGAAGCTGCAGGGATTGAATCCGGCAAGACAACGGGAGTAAGCAGGGAAAGGGTGTTATGACAGCTCCCAACACCCCCAGCTATAATTAATTAGCCTGGGTAAAAAGTAAGAAGAAGGTTACTTTCTAGGCTTGTTCGCTCTGTAAGAAAATGATACAGAAATTAGATGTGATTCAGACCCATCAGCTTAAAGAGTTTCTACTATCTCCTTTTTAGCTCATCTACCATCACAAGGCACCAAAATAGACCCGGGCCAGCTTTCTAGAACACAGAGATCCACCAATAATCCATCTCTGACCAAACTGCAAGACAGAAGGACCGCTGCCGTATACAGGGCCATGAAGCTTTGTCAGTGATTCAAGCAGTGGTCAACACAGCTGGATGTGGCCTCTGAGCACCCTTGCTACCTGAACAAACACCTTCAGAGCAGCAAGCAGTGCTAAGAAACAGAGTGTCCCTCAACCTGTCCCCAACCCTAGTGAGCCCACAAACCTTTTCTTGGTGGAACTTCATGTCATGTCTGCTGAACCTGGCACCAGCTGGCAGCTTTCTTCCACTTATGGACGCATCTTGGAGATACTGAGGATCACCCAACAGGCAGCACATGTCAAAATAGGTTCCTTTGATTGATAGTTATTTATTATTTTTAAATAAAATGAGAACAGATTGAATTGGTTGCCCATCAGCAGCTCAGTCCTTTGTTTGGCAACTTCTTGGACAGTTTGACCATACATATGACAACACAAAATAAATTTCACTTGCTTGCAGCAGCAGTTTGCTATAAACTCAGTCCATCAAGGATTTATAGTTCTAGCAGCAGTGGGATATATGAAATGAGAAGCCCTTTCATCCTGAAACTGCTCTGCAGTCTGGTTGAGATGATGAAAGTCATTGTTTCTAAGGCCAGAGGAGAGCAGGGGTTCACTCAGCCAGTTCGGCTGTGCTGGGAGAATGCGTGCAAATTGGGTCCAAAGACGAGAGGAGGCGCAGAGAAACAGCAGCCCAGAACAGTCAAAAAGAAATCCTTAATGACGTCAGCCTTGCTTTGCAGGCTAGAGGAGAGCAGTATTTCCATCAACTAAACGATCTGCACTCTTCGGCTTCCCTGAGGGCACTGCAAGAGGACAGAGCCCGGTCGCTCACCAGGTCGCTCTCAGACGTTTGTGTTGGTCCCACCCGCCAGCAGGCTCCAACCGGAGCGTGTCTTTGGCACAGCAGGCGGTACCCGCAACCCCACGGAGGGCCAGCCCGAAGCAGAGATTAGCAGAAGAATTTCTTTTCATTAAAATCCAACCTACCATTGCCATCCTATCTGATGGCACGGGTTTAAAATGCGCATGTCCAGCTATTCTAGCAGCTCTGGTTCTGCAGGGCAAGGGCAGTTCAGCAACCTGCCTCTTCACTTTCTAATGGCTTGCTTTCTTTTGATGGACAAGTAACCAAGACAGACACAGCGAGGAATGTTAAATGCACCTCCTCCCGGAGAATTTTGCCAGCAAGGTCAATGGAATCGGGATTTCGCCTTTATTATGTTTCTTTTGACCGTGGAACTGGTCCGATTTTCCTCCCAGCGAAATTTTTTTATGGGTCCGTGTAAAAAAAAAAAAACAAAAAACAACACAAAACAAAACAGAAAGAGACACACAAATAAACACTAATGCGTGCAGGAAAAATACAAACCTTAGCACCATGTACTCCCCTCATTATTAGACAAAGGTTGGGAAGGGTTCACAAGTGTAAAATGCTCGTGTGAATTATGAGATTACTGCTCAGTTTTCTTTCAAGTCGTGGGCTGGAAACAGATGGTGGCTGTAGCATTTATGACGGCACAACATGTTACTGCAAGCCTAGCCATCTCTCTCCTCAAAAATGCAGCTGCAAGGAAAGTTGTGGAAAATCACATTAATAGTCTCTTCCATCACACAGTTTTCCAGCCCTTCATCCCCGGCCAGCACATGGACAGAGCCATCTTGTATCCCAGTAAGAATACTCTTCTAATCCCTGGCCTGAATAGTCACCACTGGCTGGCTTATTTAACGGCTAGTTAAAATGTGGGGTTTGTTAGCATCGTAAAAAAGCCGCCAGAAAGCAGGTCCTTAAGGTCGGAGCAGATGCCGTGTGACCCCAAGCGCTCCGTAAAGGGGAACACTCCGAAAGAAGCAATCAGACTGTCCTTCAGCAGTTTATTATTTAAACATTCAGTTCAGGCCAACAGGTTGATTTACAGAGAAGCAGAAAGACAGATACAACATTTGCAAAAGCATCTTTGTGACTCAGGAGCCCAAATCTCACTTTCAAGCACGAGCAGAAAGGGCAAATGCCTCTGGATTTTCAGTACGACAGCCTTCCAGCGACAAGTTGAGAAGCATTGAGGTGCCTAAAGCTACAAAGAACAACTAACCCGATATTTAAAAATCTTGCCTGTATTGAAGAAACAAATGCTCGAGCTTCACCACCCGTGTGCTTCAGTCCTGACGGAAATGCCTAAAATACGTTCACACATAGAGCAGAGCTAACCCTACAGTCAGAGTGAAATACAAGAGGTCGTGGGGGACGTGTCCCAGTGGTGGAGGACAGCAAGGTAACCGGCGTGCCTGCAGCACCCCGCACCTCCAGAGGTGCAGCCAACCCAGGTGCTGGTCCTGACCTGGGACAGCACGTCCGGACACAGCCTCTCAGCTCTCCGGTCACCACCGAGGGGCCCACTCTCACCAGGGAACTCTTCAAACAGCAGAAAACTGTTACTTGTCATCCATAGGATCTCTGGGAGCTTTACAAATATGAAATATTCCTGTTTCACAACGCTTCTGAGAGCATCAACTCACTCACAGTAAATCCAGTAGCCTGGGATTCACGCCCTTGTCCGAAGCCAGGATTTTAGGATTACTTCGTCAGTTGAGTTAATTAAGGGTCTGCCCAATATTAATTTTCCAGAGCAGCGTCAAGTGGTAAGTCTGAGTACCCATGCTGCTGTTCTCACTTTGCTGGCCTCGCTGCCTGATTGAGAACATCGGCACCAACTTTACCACATTCCCCCTCAGCCATTCAGACGCGTTCCTGCTGTCCCCCCTGCCGCTAGACACACGCAGCGCAGTACTTCTGCCTCCCAGGGTGCAGAGTGGGGCAGCTGAAAACAAGATAGACTTTTACCATTCCCTTTATGACTTCTCGCAGCTAGACCAGGAAGTTGCTACAGAAACTCAATAGCGTACACACCTGAAACTTTAAAAAGCCTTTTCCCAGAGGCAGAAACCTTCCAGGTGATATGACCGTGCCCATCCACTGCGTAACTATCCCAACTGAAAAAGCCCCGAGACCTTTCCTCTAAGATACGGAAGGTGCCATATTTTCTTTCCTTTTGGAAACCTCATCCTCCAGAATTCATTAGTATCCTATGCAACAATGTACTTCCTGTAAATAATGAGCTATAAAGTGTACTAGAAGTTTCCACTTCTGGTTTTATCTTTTCCTGATCTAGCCTGAAAATTCTTTTGAAGTTGCTCAAAGTGTTCTTCATGTATGCTTGTTTTAGGAAACACCAGATCACTATTGGCAAACTTCTCCTTAATTAAGCGAGATAAAGGAATCCAGATTATACGATCTGCTTAATTTCCCACCTTTTTAAGGTACTATTTTGGGATTATTTTATCACTTGCCTTAGAAAAGAAACATGCTGAAGAAAATCAGGAAGGAAGAGACCTTAGAGGCCCAGAGAGGGCAGGCATCGCTATGAGCTTTCCAGTGAGGCTGAGCCTGCTGATAGACGGCCACTGAGTAGTCAAAGATTTCCCTCAATAGTATGGAATAGTTTACCGAAAGGCTGCAGACCGCTTCTGAAACTAGCATCACTCCAGGCAGTGCACAAAAGGGAAAGACTGAGCTTACACTCTGCTAGCACAGTAGGCTCTTCGGGGCCTCAGCTTAGCAAGCCAACTCTGATCATGCCTAACTTTAAGAGTAACTTCAAAGAAACATCTCACACGCCTCAAGTTCAGCTTTCCACTGACTCTCTTGCTGAATCACAACTTCGGGGAACGCAGGGAGCTAATGGGAAACATTTGCACTTGCTAACGCCAGCTGCAAGGCCCCCAAACCCCCATCGGAGATGCAGAACCAGCCTAACCATTCTGGATCGGCCAGCAGGCTCTGCGCAGCAAATGGCTACGAGCTGTTAGGCAAGCTCTTCTGAAGCGCATGGAAGACAGAGAGATATCCCTGAACAAATAGTGACAATCTGATTTAAAAGCAGTGTTTGTGGCAATCAGTAAAGTACGCAAGCTGAGCATTAACCTGCAGGACTCGTACATGGCCTGTTAACAAAACCACTCTATCTGTGACAAATTGCTTCTGTGACTTCTGCTGTGGAAACCCATTGCAGCCAAGGGAGAATTCAGATCCTGACGATGTATTTGAGTAGCTTCCTGGCTCCAAGGAGACCTCTGAGCAGCTCATTTTACTGTGGGCGAGTTTGGACCAAGAAGGGTCTTCCTTCCCAAGTGTACGAGCAGAGAGCCCCAGTCTGCATGGGAATCTTGCTGCCAAGTAGATAACCAGCTCTCCGCAACCGCGTCACGCAGCATGAGGCCCTCTCCTGCATGAGGGACATGTAGGCATCAGGGAAACCTCAGCCCTCGAGGCAAGGGAGAAACTGCAGTGCTCGGTGGCAGCCAGAGTGGATGCCTCTTCAGGCAGGACCGTTCCAGCACGAGGAGGCATATCTCGGCTTCCCCGCAGTGCTGCAGCATCTCTCCCTCCTTCTCTGGCCCCACACAGCAGGCACAGCTGGACAACAGGCTCCAGCAGAACGGGGCCCACAGCAGAAAACGTGGCATCTTGGAACTTCCCTGGTCTTCAGCTTAAACCAGCACCACCTTGGTACGGAAAAGACACGTAAAGGCAAAGTGCTAAGGAAAGGCGAAGCATGGCTAGACAGAGGACTCCCCGTCTGAACTGCCAGGCTGTCCCAGCAGGGAACAGGGCACGCAACTGGTGCCTGAAAAGTCACCGCCGGGAAACACCTACACCAAAGAGCAGAAAGCTAACCAGGCGCTTGAGCGCCGTGACATAGGAAAGGACAGCAACACTCACGGTGACATCCCTGGGTCAAAATTAGCCTCTCTGTAGAACACAGAGAGAGGGGGTTTGAAGCCAACTGAGGTTTACTGGAAGTCTTGTAAAAATGAGTTAAAATTGGATGCCCAGATCCCTTAGGCTGCTGAAAAAAATCACAGCCAGGGGCATCCAGCGATTCTGGAGGGTTCTTGATCCTTCACCAAGGTCTACAAGTCGAGTTCATCCCCAAAGGGAGCGGAGACCGCTCAGCACTTCACCCACAGGCCCTCTGTGAACAGAGTCTTCTTTCTTGTGGTCAAGCAGGGGTATCTTGAATTTATGTCTTGCTTCTCCCCTTGTGAGCAAACAAAACAATTTCTATGAGTAATTCTACCCGCTAATTGCCAAGGAAAAGTCTGGTTAACAAATGCTTTGCATTTTTGACAGGTCAGAGGCTTCCCTAAACAAAGTTGCTGGTTTATGTTTTCTAACAGCACATGTTCAAGTCCGGGACCTCGGCAAATTCCAGTGTGGATGAGTCTCTCTGGGAAATTGCTTTTCCAGGTCGTCTTGGTTTAACTGCTCCAGGAAATGAGTCTATTTTTACGACACCACTGAACAGCAAAATACGAAACCATTATCGGCTTCGTGGCAAGACTTTCGGGTCAGCTCTCAGGTAACTGTCATCTCTAGTGAACTCACCGGAGTTGTACGTATTTATGAAGTTAGTGACCTGGCCAATTATGTAATTGGTTGATCAGTTACTAGAACATAGAGCTACCATTGGCCTAAGGAGTGTCCCATTTTCACACGTCTCAAAGTTCATCCAAGCCCTGATGTATCGATAAGTGAAGTATTCAGGTATTATGGTCTATAAAGATGATCATTAACTGCTGAAAGACTTAAGCATGAGCATTTTCCATGAACACCTACTTTTTTACTGAGTGATCATGAGATGGAGAGTATTTCCTGGATTCTTTTTTCATCTGCCAAATAAACCAGGGTGGGATTTTCAGAAGTGTTTAAAATGCTTTTCTTCTACTTCTCTGTGATTACTTTCAAGAATCAAGATGTTTTCAAAATCTCCAGGGGATTTCGAGCACTATGGGCTCAACTGCATCTCTGGGTGCTTCTGGTTTTTGCACACCCGATCTTAACAGCTACTCTCAATTTCAAAGATGGACAGTAAAACCAGTTGCCTTCATTATGCAAGATCAAAGATAGTACACAGAAGCCAAAACACCACATCTGATCTTGGGAAGACAAGTGTGCAACGCTTGTTACAGACTCAGCTCCTTATTTCCCTGCTTGAGGACTACTCCAGCCTTCATACAGGGATTTCTTTTCTGTTGAAGCACACAAATCAGCCTGCCTTTGTGTATTTTTATCTAAGATCCTGGAAGACATTTGGCATGCAGAAGCATCAGTCCAAACAGGAATTTTTAGATACTAAAAACTCAAACCAAGTCAGATTTGGTGGCCTGCTAGTGAGTCAAAGGTAACAATGGTTGGATTCCCCTCTACAGGAAGAAGTAACGCTGGAAGAATGTGGCACTGAAACCTTCAGTGACAGAAATTCTACCGCCAGGATGTTGCTGGAATTCCTTCTATTAATTATGAACAAGACTAAGAGTGAGCATTTCCTTAGTTTCAGGTTGGGAACTACGCATTCCTGACTTTACACCTAACTGAAAAGCTCACCAAACATCACCCAAGAGAGCAGCATACAGAATACAAACTTAGAGACAGTATCTAGGGAAAACAGTACCTAACCTATGACTTGTTCATTAATTTACAACCGTGATTGCAGGCCCCACCTCACAGTCATATGCCATGATAATAGGTAGCAGTTCAACAAGAACCAGCCATAACTTTTTACGTGTTGTAGTGAGCGACTTCAGCACATAATTTAGCCTGATGCAGCAAATAATTAGAATGACTAAAGGGACAGGTAACATTCAACGACTGAAAAGTGAATGTCCAACCTTTTGGTCTTGTTCATCTTATTTTCTAATTCCTTCTTTTCCCTAAACTAAAAATTGCCATATTTCACATGAAAGTCACTCTCATTATTTTTTCTCATCTTGAATTTGTCAGTTATGGATATGACTGTGAGTTCTCCAGTTATATTCTCTGAGATACACAAAAAGATAATCTTGAATGGGTTCAGTGGCATTAGTAATTGCAGTCCTGAACTACCCACGCCAGGAAAGTACTTTCCCCCAAAAGAACAAATTTGTATTTCAAAATGGCAACCTCCATGGGATCAGAAGAGGGTGCAAGTCTCCCAGCTGTTTTTCTAGCTGTTTATTGTGTTCTTGTTACTTCATCTTTGGGGTTGCTTACAACACGCTTCAACACTCCACGAGCACGAGAACACCCATCCCACAACTGGGATCCCAGGTCAGGAAGGCACACCCTACTCAGAGAGAGTACTAAGGCACCGACTCTGCTCCATTGGCCTGAGGTCAATGGGATGTTTGTCCAAGTGACAAGCATGCTCAGGCACTGGTTTGGAGAAGGGCAAACACAGGCACCACTTACAGTGCTTTTCCATGTTAGGGCCTGGGAAAAAGATTCAGGATCGGGCCTATGATAAAAACAGTTCCCTTAGGAAATGTTACCCATACCATAAAAGGAATGAATGACGTGGAACTGAAGGGAAGTACAATGACAATTGTCCACTGAATTTTTGTAAATTCCCATAAAATCTGAGTCTGGATTTGTTCTGTGTGCATAATTTTCACTGCAAGTCACGAAAGGTTGACTCCTCAGAGATGCAGGAAATGACTAGCTCACGATAGCATGAAAGGCTGCACAACTGCACGGGCAGAAAGCTGGATTTCCACCAGTCACTACATTCCTGAGGATATGGCAGCGGGTTTTGATCATGTATCTGATGCACAATAATTAGGCAAAATGACTTACCCTCAGTCTTTTCAGTATTTAGCTCTAAGGGTGCAAGGATTCATTCTCGGAAAGGGAAGATGGTCGTGTGATTTAGGGCACTGGATGAGCACTCAGATCTGAGTCCTATCCCTGGTTCTGCCAGAGCCTTGCTGTGTGACCTTGCACAGTCATTTCTCCATGCCTCGGGCTCGCCTAAAACGGGATAACAACAGTTCTTTATTTCAGAGGAGACAGACAGGAGTACAAACCAGTCCGAGGCTGTGCCACAGAGATGCTACAGCAAAGAGCGGCACAGAAAAGCTCAGACATGGAATAACACCTTGCTATCAAAATGAGAAAACACACAGTAATTAAATGAAATAATAAATACAAAACACAGGCTGATTTTTGAGGAATGCGACATTGATAGGCTTGTCTCTGTTCCCTGAAATTAAAGCAAACTTAAGTGGGATTCTTATGGGTTTAAACAATTTTTACCTGACTCTTTCTGAGATCTGCTAGTACTGGAAGCTGTGTATCAGAAACACGAAGAAAATTACTTCATCGAAAACCTCCACACTGTTTCTGTTTTAATGCAACCACAATTTCCAGCCCGTGAGAGGGTCAGATAAATACCCAGGGTAAGATTTTCAAAGCTATGGAAGGGGCCTACAAACATGATTTCCTGCACATTACAGTAAAATATGAGCATGCAAATCTGAGGTAGCTTTGAAACTTCATCTTTCCTTTTGGGTACACTTTCAAATTAAATTATAAACAGGGCCACTGATCTTAATTGAACTGTCAGATGTCTGGAACAGCTTCAATACCACTAGTCCAGAGTTACACTGTTGCTGGAATTGGACAGAGCTTTAGCAGGGAGCCTTCAGTAATGAATATTTTTCCAAATGCAAAGATGAATCCTTTTCTGTCCACAAACCCGTGTCTCTGTAACAGCATTTGGCTTTCATGTGGGGGTCAGTTATGGGCCGGTGGGCCTGGGACACAGGATCTCAGGGCACATGCCTAGATAAAGCAATTGATTCGGAGATAAACAGATCAAAGGCTGTTCTGTCAGGCAGGAGGAGAGAGAAGAGATATATGATGAGACAGATCCTAGGAAGGGAAAACCATTTTTGAGAGACAGAAAGAGAGATGGGAAAGTCAGGCAGAGAACAGCTGGAAAGTAGACCACAGGAAGGCAACATGGACCCGAGGAGGACAGCCAAGAGAACCTCACAGCTGGAATGCTGAAGCCCGTCAGAGGGAGGAGACCCATGAGATGCTGTTCCCAGCAGAGTAAAAAGCTTAAGCTCAGAGACACAGAAGTGCTGAAGTTGCCTAGGAACCTCCAGGGCTGGAGCGGAGCAACTGCCTGTAGTCACCGTGCACTGTCTAACAAAGCAGATGCCAAGCAGGACGGAGGACAGGAGAAAAGGAAAGCAAACTGGCACGTAATCCTTGGTTTCGCTCAACAAAAGCAACTGAAGGGCAGCTCTGGAAAGATGAAGCACAGAATTAAATGTAATGAATTGAGTAGAGAACCAGCAATCATACACCATATTGTAACACTGAGATTCTTTTCAGGCAGTCCACTACATATACACTTTCTGACCAGAAAAGACCTCAAAAAGGATGAAATCAGAACAACTTCGGAATCTCTGGACAGAGGAAGTGACTGCGGAATGTAAAACAGAAACACACTTTTACCCCCAAATCTCTACCTAGTACGTGCAAGAACAAAACCAACAAGGGGTTAAAGGATTGCATGGAAACGTGACTCACAACCATCATCTTCAACTCCTTCGTTAAGCCCCCTCCTAGTCCCCCGCCCCACAAATAACAGAGCTGTCCATCAGGTATCTCGTGGCTCCAATTGCTCACACCCTTCCCTGTAACACTCCACATGTTGCACTTCAAAAGTCCAGACGGAGTCCACCTCCAGTAGACAGTGGAAGAAGATATGACACAGCATTCACAAATGCACAGAGAACTGTTTAATTTACAGCCACAATGGTGAAACAAACCATTTCAGAGCTTGGACATTCAAAGTTAAGTCTGACACTCATTCTTATATTCACTTATTGTGCTTAAGTATTAGAGAACATGGGATTACATTAACAGTACACGACAACCCGAGATCCCTGCAGGACCGAGTAGTGAAAGGGATGAGCAAGAATGAGGGACCAGCCCCTCAAGTGGTGTAAGCTGGTACAGCTCCATTGCAGGCAACGGAGTGATGGTGATTTACACCAGCTGAGGATATGGCCCTTGAAATGTCCAACTTAACTTTGAATTAATGTCTCCTGTGTCACAACCTTTAATGGTACTGTCCCTTCTGGTTGTATCTGCCACCTCGAAGAAGAAGGACTACTACCATAGCCTGTAACGTTTGAAAGGCTGGCGGGTACTATCTCAGCTGGACTACAGGGAGCGATGCTCACGTCATGACACTACTCCTCGTATTTTAAAAAACGTGGACTGGATCCTCATCTGATGTAAATTAGCTTAGGGGCAGCTGAAGTCAAAAACGTTTGCCAATTTATACTAGCTGAGAATATAGCCCTGAGATTTTTGTGTTTTCTGCTGCATGCCATATAAACACTGTGCTTGAGAACAAAGACTCATGTGCGTTTCATCCCTGGTAACAAAATTAACTCGAGACGACAAGTCTCAAACAAACAACTACTGGAAAGGACTCCATTCAGTCTTCATTCTCTCCTGCTTTTCTGAATTTGCATAACACATTTATTTGCTGGCACCAATAAGACGCATGCCTCCGCCTACTTCTTCCCCAAGACTTTAACATAGGGCCAGACTCTCTCGGGATGTAAATCAGCAGAGCTCCATTCTACTCAATGGAGTTACTCCAGGGAACTTGGCCCACAGATCTGACCGCACCCTTCTTGTGCCAGTGCAACCACGGGACTCTCGGAAAGCTGTTTTGCAAATTATTCCACTTAAGTGACTCTGACATCCTTTCACACCTGCACAGTGTCTGAGTGGGTCACATAATGTTTTTTTATCTACATGATTTTAATGGATATATGTTTCTTTTTCATTAGATATCTTTTAGACAAAAAAGGAACGGAGCAACATTATTGGCATCCCACTGAAACATAAATATATAAATTACATTTTATACACTTTTTTAAACGCAGACACATACATTCATGTGCATAACATCGTGAACAGTACACTTAGTGGAAAACAAGCACAGACAATCTTAGTTAAATGTATTTCCAGTTTTGGTGCTCAACAAACACACTGGGAAGATGATCACAAAATAGAACGGTGACTAACTCTATCTCTGCATTAGCATCTGAAGCCAATAATGCCTGTTAAGTAACACTGCTCTGTTTGGTTGAAACTGGAACAGGAGGGGAATGTTTGAACTATATTTAAAGAAATGGAAAGGTTCAAAAACTCTCTCTCTTTTGTTGTTTTAAGGTTCTGCAGTTCATTCACATTTGAAGATATTTTTTATTTGAGTGGAAACACTTGTCTTCAAGACAAACTTTTTTGTTGTTCCAAACTAAGAAAACTCATCTCTTTGTAGATGTTTCACAAATAGAAGAATCCAGTAGTTCATTTTACATATCCAATGTGATAATCCAACTAAAACAAAGGGTACATAATCCAAACTACTGGGGTGGGGCAGGGATTTTGGCCAAGTGAGTAGCCATGTCATACCTGGCACAGCCCAACATTTCCAAAGCAGTACAGAAGGATTTAGCCGCGTGGCTCCCACTGTAATCCATGGGGAACTGAACATTTAATCCTTTGGCACTTTGAAAACACAGGAGCTGGTGCCAGAGTATTTTATCTGCCCTGCTATAGTTAAAATAGATTTGGATGTTATTTGGGCTATTCTACTACAAAAATATGACCACAAAATGCTTTTTTTTTCTTTTTTCTTTTTTTTTTTTTTGGTTCAAGAAAACATAGCAGGCTTTCTCAGGTATATAAAACTGTTAATTTTTAGATAAAAATACAAACTTCACCTTTACAAAAACACATATTTCTGTTGAATACACATAAAGCATAACATTTTACCAAAAATAAAGAATTTTAGGTTTTGTTCAAATATTTGCAGCAAGGTAGTTCCCATGCCACCATGACATTGTACAATGCAGATACAAGAATTTGTACATTTCACACAGCTCCAACATGTGAAATAAAAGTATCCGTATACTGATAAGAATGACAATTGCTAACACAATATCACTAGTAGGCAACTGGCGTAAGTCTTAAAGGAAAAAAAAAAAGAAGATTTTTGCATGGATATCCTATGATTTGTTTACGCGCATCTCTTTTTTTTTCTCTTTTTATGTAATGCTTTAAATTACGGGGGAGGTTGGGGAACATAAACCAAGAAACATCTAGAAAATTATGCATAGGTATACCATTTTTATTTTAATACATCTCATTAGTTTGCATCCCACTAGGAGAAATACCATAATGTTTTGTGTTCTGCTTATTGTTATACCAGTCTTTTATACGTGTTATTGGCAAATGTAGTCCAAGAGATAATAAAAAGCTAGGCAAAGAGTAAAAAGAAAACTTAATAATCACTTTATGGTGTAAAAAAAAAAAAATCCACTTAAGGCTCCCCAGAAGGTTTTTTTGTATAGACTTTTAAAACACCACCAAGCAAGGATGTATTGTTCTATAGTATTTGCGTGGCATTTGATCATTTCATACATTCCTGCTTTTTTGTGCCTGAAGTCCATCAGTGTCCATCCATCTTCATCAAGAACACAGGCACATTTCTTGACGTAAAGCACCGTTGACTGCTCTGACAGAAATCCACTATTCACTTAGATTTTTGTCATGTTTTTGAGTACTTTTGGTATCCTCTGTTCATTCAACTGTCTTTTTTTCTTTTCTGTTTTTCTTTCTTTCATTTTTTTTCTTTTTTGGACAGGGAAGCTTCCTATTGTTTCACAGAGTGCTACAATACTTGCTTTGATGTCACATTAAACAAATGTACATTGTCTCTTTGTTCTCATTAAGTGTTCTTTTGAGCCAGTTTTTTTTCACACAGGAGAACAAATAAAGTATACAGTCAATAAGCACCATACATAGTAGGTTCAGGAATGTAACAAACCATGTACATCCATGTCCCAGAGAGAAGTTTTTTTTCTAGCTTATTTTCACCTTACATCTGCAGGAGAGAAAAAAGATACAATAACTCTATGATTAGAATCAAAGGTCCGATCCTCTAAGTAGATGACTTAAAAAAAAAAAAACTGTTCTGCATGAAGAGTCACTAACCTGGGACAAGAAGTTCTAAATGCTGTTTTGATTGAGTTTACATGCTCACTTTTAAAGTTGAATTTTAGAAAATCTTTGCTTCTATCATACTACTCCCAATAAATACCTGTTAATCTGAAACAGGATATCAAGTTTAGCAATCTTTAGAAATGATACATCAGTATAAATGAAAACTGCCATTGGGAGTTCATGTGCAAAAATAGGTGCTTTAAATTAAATTCACCATCATCCAGGCGTTAGGCACATACACTGCAAAATCCAAATCATTCCCGCTCCAAATACTAGAATCAATTGCAAGTGCTGCCGTTTACGTAATTTCAAGTCATTAAGAAATGGAAATTCTATATTCAATTTGGAATGTGTATTGCCATCATCATACATTGCTAATACGTTGGCCAAAGGATTTCAGTCATTTTTGCACTGAGAAGGTGTTAGTTTTTCACTGGAAACCTCATGAATTTTGATGACTGACTGTCATCATCCTACTGAGACTGAACAGACAAAAAAAAAAAAATCTCTGAATTTTCTGGTGTAAGTAACACAGGGCCCTGCAACACAAAAACATGGTACTTCTAAGCATCTTGCTTGTCAGGTAGGCAGATTATCATACCATCTCAGGTGCATGTACAATCAATCCCAGTTCATGCCAAAACATGGGTTTGATGGTCACGCATATCACAGTATTTGCTGGATGTACACTCAATGTTTTATAGCCAATGACCGGGAACACAATAATTTGTAACCTGGCAATTCATTCATGCATTATTATGTGATCTTTCGACCTCAGAATCAATAATAATGACACAAAAGCAGCGGCAATGGAACTTGAGATTTCAGAAGCTGAAGTATTAGCACCCTCCAAAAAAAAGAAACAAAAAAGGCAAGAAAAGGAAGTAGCTTGAGAATGTAAGATGCTGATGGTGATGTGGAGCTTAAAGGAAAAATACCAGCAGGTAGAATTATCAAAGCCAATCAAATCTAATCTCTTTGCAGCCTTGAGGTAGCAAGTGTCAAGATTTTGAACAGTGATTAAGTTGAAGTGATGATATTTGATTAAGTTTTCCAGTACTTGTGCTATTAGGGTGTTCAGCATATAGGTCCTACCTGAATATCAAACAGTTCCAGTAGGTTTTATGTTGGTTTTAACTTTTTTCGTTTCCGTTTTTTACCTGATTCCCTAGGCCTTCCTGTTAACATAAGGGCAGGGCTGGTAAAAAGCCCTAAGGTAACGCATTTTGTTGAACGCTGAAGTAATAAACACTCAAACCGTTTACATTCCAAAGAAATCTCATTGTCCTTTGCATTAAAGTAATAACTTCATAACATCTGATTTGACATTCTGTTTACAAAGTAATCATACAAAAGTAAAGAAATAATAAACGAAGTTGGCATTGCATACGTCATTTCCAAGATTCATCTATAATTACTGTTACCATGCAGTATTCAACATTTGCTTTCAGCTCCGTAGTTAAGCTATTTTCAGCTCACCATCCCCTTGCTGGTACAAGTTTTGTTCCTATCAGCAATTAAATCATAGAAATCTATATTCTTTCATGACAATTCTACCCCATTTTTCACACATACCAGGAAGATAAGCTTTCATCTTAAAATCTTAACTGCTTGGTCTTTGGCAATTAAAGACATTTTGGAAAACTGAAATTTATCTAATGAAAATTTTTTTCCAAATAGAAGACATGGAAAAAATATCAAACATACACACATAAAAATAACCCCTTTAAATGTGGTTTTGTCTACTCGTAACTCAACCTAGTTTTGACTAAAACATTCAGTTCACATTATAAATTGATGTCCAATAAAATCACAGCAGAGGCCTAACTTTGCTTTTATACAAATTCTAATTCTTCTGCTCTGTACACAGCAACTGAAGTTTACATTTGCTTAGACCAGATTTATGTCTCCATGCTGGATGGAGGCAGTACATACAGGTAACACTTCTTTACCCAGCCACCTATGGGCAGCTTTCCTCCCTATATTTACCTGCTCTTCACTGCCTCTAGTTTTGGGGCTGGGTCTACTGCACCCCTAAATTCCCAGCAGAGGTGAAAGCAAACTTCTGAGGCTGCCTTCAACCAAAGTCAGGAGAGAGGGAAGTGTCCTTTCTACTGTAGTGGCTTTCCTGAATACGTGTCAAGTTCTGCATTGATTGTACCCTAGTAAGAGGATCTGAGCTAACAATTTTAGATGGGTTTATGAAAGTCAGACTGAAAGAAAGTATTTTTCCCCATACATCTTTCCCCATGGTAACTTAAATGCTGTCTTGTTAAGGCAAACTTAGGTTTAACGTGACAACTGACAATAAATTCTTGACTATATATAAGTAAGAAAACAACGGAAACAGGCAATGCTGTTTCAAAACTCCTTACTCCTGAATACTGAACTTAATGCTAAGTGCTTTACATTCATTTCATTAATATTTTCCCCAAGGTGACGTAAATCTCAGCCTTAGCCCTGCCTCCACAAAGCCTAAAGAAATTAGGCAACAGAGTTCACCAATAAGCTGCAACACGACAACCTTTAACTTAGTTAAGCAAGACCTCAATACTATTGGGCATTTATGTTTATTTACAGGCTAACCTAATAAGAATTCATACACTTCAAATTAAAACTCTTTATCCAGCACAAACTGCCCATCATTTTGCATCTTCAACACACAGAGAACTATCTGGGAACTTCTCTACTGAGTTCACTGGAAGCAAAGCTTGCTTTACATTCTTTACTAATATAAAAATAAGATCCATATGAAAGCAGCATCAATGCAGAAAAATAAAAGGAAAACATACCAGTTTCTTCTTCTCTATAATCTGAATTAGTATTTGATGATGTACAGGTGCATTCCATATGCTCTTCTAATCTCACCAGAACTTCTTTTAATTTTGGCTTTTTTCTAACATATTCCACTTTTGCCACCTATAAAATACGATGAGGTATGAGCCACATTAACATAGTTAAAGTTCAGTACTGAAGACAGATAACTATATACCTCTATTTTTAATGTAGCCAAACCCATATAAAATGTTAGCATACTAATCATCTTTTATCTTAATTGCGCATCACGTAACTGTTTATTGCACAGACTATTTGTTTATTCAAGTTCAGCAGTTTGAAACAATTTTCTTTTCACCCAAGAGATAAAACAATTTCCCATTCATCTTAGTTTGAAGTTTTAAGCAACTCAGTTTTCACATATATTACAATAAACTTCTATTCGGATTCAAATCAGTGGTTGTTCTTGTAGACTGCCACTTTTAGCATGATATTCTGTATGTGTTGACCACGGTTCTTGAGCTGAAGGCTAACAGTGAAGGCATTAGGTTGGTTTGCAATACATTTTGGAATTTACAAATTGGTGTCTCCAGAGCCCTCTGAATGTAAAGTGCTCAACTCTACAGAACCAGGACCTGAATATCAGCTTAGAAAACACCAGTCTCAATCCTACTCATTTCCTGCAATGACCTGGGACTTGTTTACGAGAGCTCCCATGCACTGTTTTTAGGTCCAAAGGAACTACCACTCACAAACTGGATCCAGCCTTTGGCTTTATTGTGGATAGCTGGCAGGTATGCTATTTCTCTCCCGTCCATCCAACCGCACTGCTCCACTTTGGGCCAAAGCACTGGCAACCTTAAAAAAAAAAAAATCTGGAGTGCAAGGTGAGGTTGGAGGAAACTGGAGAAGCTCTGGCTACATGCAAGTCTCACATGTGAAGGAAACCAATGCAGAAGAGAAGGACGTTGGGCTGGGCGGATACAGAACAGGAGGACATCCTGACCAACTTGGTGCCAGCAGCCAGGAGAGGATGAACAGTGCAGAGGGCTGGAACACTGCTAGGCTTGTGTGCTGAAACGGGTTGTGGGATGCTGGGCAGACTCGTGCTAAGTTTAACAGGCATGATGGTCACAGTCATGTAAGACAATATGGCCTAAAGCAGGAGTGCTAGCCAGTGTGTAAAGGGTCCAATGTTTAGTTTACAATTGTGTTAAACACTGCATGAATAGGTGACAATAATTTGCTTGGAGTGGAAATCACTGAAATGAAATCATGGCTTCTTAGTCCTACTAATGATTTATCTACCATTTGACAAAAGGGGGCTGCAATGTGGCTGTCCCAGCAAACAAGACGACTACATAGTACAGGTATGCATTATAAATAAGATCAGTGAGGAAGCAGAAGGACAAGAGAGGCTGGTTGTCCCTACAAAAGTTACATGGCAAAGCCATAAAGTCTGATCCAACCAAAAGCTGCAATTACTGCCAAATACAGCATCCGCAACTACGCTAGACTCTCCTGGTAATGGTTTACTTGTGCGTTTGGTGTGGATTTCATGCTCCAAATTAATCTTCACACTATGAAAATCATTCCCTGTCCTTCCCAAAAGTGGAACAAGTGTCACAAAATGAGAGCGGTGGCTGGAAAACAACATCACATGCCCAGTTCCCAGAAACACCACTTCTTCTGGCTCTGTGGATGCAAACTACCAAGGACCTCTGAATGACAGGAACAGAAGCTAGAGAGCTAGAGCAAAATCCTGTCCTATTGAAGTCAATGGGAGATCTGCCATTGCTTTCATGGAGTGAGGAGCTCAGATCCACATTTTTGTCACCGCCTCTTCTGTCAACAGGATCTGGAGACAATTTTCATTTACCCAGCAAACAAAAGTTGCAGAGAGACAGATGCAATAATTAAAGTGTCCACATTAAAAGGTATCTTCCCAAACTGTCAGATCTCCATATAAACAGGTTAAGAACTGGCTGTGGCATAGAGGAACGCTTTTGCTGAAAGACTGGGTCAGAGCAGTAGGTTTCAAAATCTCCTATCAGAACCCAACTCCATCAAGCCTTTGAACACCACGATTTGGAAATGTATGGTACAACTGAGTCTTATGGCATCAAAGGATGATTAATCCTTAAAATTTACAAAAGCAAACAGTAATTAAGACACCTCCATCATCAGAGACAAAGAAAGAGACCCAGCAATCATGAAACAGCTTTCAGTCCTGCCATGCTTATTACAGTCTTATTGAAAATTATACGCAACAAAAATAAACTGTAATCAAGCTTTTTAAGTCCGTCCCTGTTTTGCCTGGTTTTCCAGTCCGAAAGATATATGCAGTTCCTGTGGTTATGTGGTATTAAACAACAGTTTTTTTAAAAAAAAATAAACAAAAAATACTTTGAAGAATAGTTTCGTAATGAGTTCATGCAGCAATTTAGTTTTTACTGTACTGTAGTTAAAAATACAATCCAGCATACATTCCACTGCCCTACTTCATTCTATACAATTTAAGGGAATGTCGTTTTGTAAGATGTTGCAAATATCTGAACTGAAGGAGCACAAACCAGATAAATTGCTGTGTCTGTGTCATCGAGTAACACCTGCTGCCACAGGATCTGCAATTAATGGTAATCTAAAATGGTAAAGGTTGCAGGTCAGATTTACAGTGGGCATATAGAGGGACAGCTATGCTAAGTGTGGGATTTGGTCTTGTGTTAGCATCTTTTTTCTTCTTTGTATTTTGCTTCCTGGTGTTTATCTTGTACAGTTAATCTTAAGTGTATTACCAAATACTTTGAGACAGTCAGTCCTCAAAAAACCAACATCAGCTTCTTTCATTTGTCTCTAACGCAACAGAACTAAAGACCATGACAACCTCAAATCCTCCAAACCCACAAAATATCACTATCTAAAAACTCTCTAAGAGGAAGACAGTGAAATAACTGACTAGCTTAGTTATATGGTGTATCATCGGTGGCACCATACTTGCATCACTGTAGACTAGGTACTACCCTGTGGATGGTGTGGTGGCTGAGTAAAAATGAAAATAACATCTTGATAAAAATAAGTGGCCTAATGGAAACATCATGGGAACACCTGTTCCAGAGCTTCTCCAGGGGAGATGAAATGAGGGAGTAATAGCAGGAAAAAAAAAAACCAAGACTGTTAGCAGAAGTGCCCAAAACACCTCTAGCACAAAGCCAAAATATATCACGGGCAGGAACTTGCACAAGAAGTCCCTGCACAGAAAATTCCTCAGAGCAGCACAACTCACATGGCCAACAGCTCAACACGGGATGGGAAACAGGACAGGCGGGCAGGATGGCGTGCTGCCTTCCAGGGCACACCACCCCAGCGGTGTTCCGCGGGCCAGGTGGGATTGGGACCAGAACGGAAGCTGCCAGCCTCAAGCCTGGCACCTGCCCATCCTAAAATACCCAATAAAGACATTTACAAGGTGCTCCTCTGGCAAACGCCTACCTCAGAAAAGCCCAGTCCACAGTTACTGAGGGGGGGACCGGGAGAGACTTCCCTGCGGCGAAGCCAGGCCATGGGGTGCACCCTCCTGTCACCGCACAGAGAGAGGCGGCCCTGTCACAGCTGCGGGGGGGGCCCGGTCGGTGCCCGGGGCGGCGGGAAGCCCTCTCACAGCCCCGGGCC